>SRLM01000642.1:203930-329932 GCA_015708895.1 Populus ilicifolia | reverse complement strand
ATATATATATATATATAATTTTTATGCTACATTTGATCCTCATATTTATTTTATTGCTATTTTTTTATTTTTGGATGATTGAGGATTTTTCTTTATGAATTTTGCATGTTTGTCTTTTGTAGGGTAACCCAATTCATGACCCACGTCATGGATTTCGATGATCAATCTCATTTGATTTCAATCTTTTTTAAATTATTGACATTACCAGGCCTTTAGATTTAATATTTTTATTGTTTTTTATAAAATTATCCGTATTTTATATCCTAGATCGCAAGATAATTGAGTTAATTTCAGTTAATTTAGATTTGTTTTAGTATTTTTTTAATTATTTTTTTCTAAATTTATCTTTTATTGTTTAGTTTTTTTGAACTTGACATCCATTATTTTATTTTTTATTTTTTTGTATGGAATTATTGCAAGCTCACAAGTAAAACTCTAATTTGACATACTAATTACAGCCAGGTTTTCTAGTTTTTTTTTTAAATAATTTTTTTTGAATTTATCTTTAAATTTTTATTTATTAGTAATTGAGTTTTAGATTTTTTTTAATAATTTACCTTATTTTTATTATGAAAATTTTATTTTGATATCAAATAAGATCATGGAGATCTTTTAAAAATAGAGGATATTATTTTTTAATATTGGTAAATATTTTTTTATTGGTTATTGTTATCTTTTTTTTGTTTTATTAAAAAAATTTATAATTATATTATTAAATTAACCAAACTTATTTAATATATTTAAATTAATGCTTCGGATACCAAATATTTTTACTCTTTTAAAAGTGATATCATCATTTTTATATTAGAAAAGATTTCAGCCGGCAAGCAACTCATTCCATGCATGCCACCAGTCTAGTTTAAATCTAAAGATTTTACGCGGATTCTTAATCCAAGCGTGAGTACCCTTTACCACTTCATTTATAGCCGTCCATTTTCACTTGCAAGAAAACCGCTGTCTACGAAGATCGTGCTCTTGACGGAACGTTAATTAGAGTTGCAGTTGATCTTAAACTTTTTTGATGATTTTTTCATGGATGAGTATTTCACTTTAAGATGTGTTTTATTATTTTCTAAGGGGATTTTTTTTAATAATTTAATGTGTTGATAAAAAAAATTAATAATATATTTTTTAATATATTTATTATGAAAAAATCACTTATATCTTATTACCAAACACATATTTAGTAAAATCAATGATAACGAATTGATCATGGTTGGCAACTGTGTCTTAGCCAACCTTACTAAAGCCCCAACACTATCAATGTCACAACATATAAAGCATCAATAGAAAAAATGGTACGTATAACATTTTAAAACTTACACACATCAAGTTCAAGCCCCACAACATACATACATACATACAGACAGACATATATAATTGGGTCATTGCTGAATCGATGGGGTTTAAACAAATTTGGGCCCTTGGTGTCGTGGCATTGTATAAATTGCCTTCTTTATTTTATTTAAGATCGCTTTTTATTCTCTTCCCCTTCTAATATCCTTCAGTTTCGCGCATGATAGCCGGAATCAATTAATTTTAGAAATTTTTAGGAATATTTAGTATCATTGCCCTTCTTCTTTTTTTTATCAATGAATATTATATAATATAAAGAGGCTTTATAACTTTTTTATGCAGTTTTTTTTTTTCACCGAAAGATGTGGCAGGACAATGATTTATGAGATGGACATTGATGGTTTTTTATTGATCGAGAGCAGGGTGGTTGCCATTTGACGACTGTGTTTATCTTGATACATGGTTTTTTTTTTTTTTATGCAGAGTTTAACAATACAGGTTGTGGGCCATCATGGGATCAGGGTATATTTAGAAATGTAATTATAATTGATTTTTAAAATATTTTTTATTTAGAATTATATTAAAATAACATTTTTTATTTTAAAAAATTATTTTTAACATCAGTATATTAAAATAATTTAAAATTATAAAAATATTAATTTAAATTAAATAACAAATAAAACAATCTAAAATTTTTTAAAAAATATTTTTAAAATATAAAAACAAATAAAACTATAAAACAAAACAACCTACTTTTTTCATATTTAAAAGTTTGAAGAAGGATAGTCTTTTTCACATTAGTGCAGGTAAGACTTGTTTAGAAAGTTATTTTTAAAAAATTAAAAATAATTTTTTTTATAATTTTGAATAACTTTAACATGTAAATATAAAAAATATTTTTTTAAAAATAAAAAATATTATTTTAATATTTTTTTAAATAAAAACATGTTAAAAAATTACTACTGTAATTATAGTCACTATCTAAATTTATACTTGAATTCCTAGGACTTGTGTTTTTTATGAATTTAAAATTAAAATATATGTTTTGATTTGTTTTAAAAAGTGTTTAACAATATAGTAGTAGTTATTTTAAAAAAAAAATTTACTCAGAAATGCATTAAAATAATTTTTTTATTTTTAAAAAATTATTTTTAATATTAACACATCAAAATAATTTAAAAGTATTAAAAATATTAATTTAAAGCAAAAAAATAAATAACTTTTTTATGTTTAAAAAAATATTTTTCAAATATAAAAATAAATAGATCGTTTAATAAATATGGGTTTTATGTTATCACCATGGCAATAGTTTCAATATTTTATCCACTAACATTAAATAAATACACAATATTTTTATATTTTTATAATGGTACATCAAATTGAAATCATGAGTTCATTACAGGGAGAACTTAATCACTATACAATTAATAGTATATAAATTCAATAAAATAATTTATGGGTTCTATTTTCACACTAATAAAAATAAATATTTTTTTAACAAAAAAAATGATTTTTGAATTAAAAGCAAGATAATAAATATTTTTAATTCCATTTAATTTTATAGATATTCCAAATAATATAATTTTGAATTAAATTAATTTTATTTGAAATTGAATTGAATTAAATTCAATCCAGTTTTTGAATTCTTTTTAGTTTTAAGCGTTTTTATGAGTTATCATGTGCAAAAACCTGAGAGGAAACAAAGAAACTAAAATAAAAATACGAATAAAAATAATTTTTTTATTAATTTTTTAATAATAAAGAACGAGATTGAAAATTTCAAAAAACTATAAGAGTAAAATTAAAAAATCTTAAATTATAGAGGTACAAATGAAATGTTAATGAAATTATAAATATGAAAATATATTTTACCTATTAATAGTTATTAAACTAGACATTAAGTGATATTATGTATTGTTTTTAAATCCAATATAATTTAGTTGATTAATTTAGAATTGGGTTAAGTTCTGTAAAAAAATAAAAGAAGAGCTGGCTAGTATGTTATGGTAAAAATTGAGTTAATTGAGATTTGGATTTAGATTTATTTTTTTAAAAATAATTATTTTAGTTTTATAATTCAAGTTATAAGTTTGGAATATTAACCAGGTTATATCAATTTATTTTTTTAAAAAAATTTTAGACTATTCAAGTTATAAATTTAATATGTTGACTTTAGTTGACTAGTATTATTTTTTGGTGTTCTTTTCATTGATTTTTTTAAATTTATTATTTAATATTGAGTTTATTAAAAATTAAAATTTATAATTTATTAATATTTACTTTTTATAAAGTTATCTCGGTTTTATAACTTGGACTATGAGCTTGATATGTTAACATGAGTTGATTTGATTTTTTCTAAATAATTTTTTTATATTATATTAATTGAGAATTATGCTTTAATTTTATTTTAATTTACTTCATACGAGAGCTATTATAATCTCGTAACTAGCATTATAATTTTAAGAAATTAACTCAAATCAATCTAATATATTATTGTTTTTATATTTTAAAAATAAAAATTATTTTAATTTTTTTTAATCAAATTATATTTTTAATAATTATTTAATTTGTATCATTATACTATGTAAAAAAGGAATGAGAGAGGCTCTGGCAGAAATACACTGGAAAGGATAAAAACTTAGAAGACGCATCTATTCTCATGCACTAGTTAGAAATTTATGACAACATGAAGTTGGGACAAATTATTCTTTTTATTATTTTTAAATCTATTAAATCAATCAGTTCACATTAATAAATCAACCAATACCTTATTTAACTTGTTTCCTGCTGAAAAACTTTAGTAATGTCTGCATTATTATTCTTCTTAAAAAAATTTAATCACATTCTTATCTATTTCTCTTTTATTCATTTTTAAATAAAAAACAATAATTAATTGGAAAAATAAAATGAAAGGCCCAAGTTTTGAACTAATTTTTTAAATATATAAAATCTTGACATAATAATACCTTGGCTCGCTTTCTATCATCTACTCTGCAGGTCGCAGCAACAGATAACGAAACCCAAGAAAAACCTCTCCATTTCTCTGGTAATCTAATCTCTTGAAGAGATAATCCATGGCGATTGTGGCTTCATTGCCAACGCCAGGTCTTAACCTCTTCTCTTCGCTTCCACTCGGAAAGGACCCAACTGCTTCCTCTTCTCCTCCTCCTTCTCCTCCCCCACCTCCCATTCCCATCCCCAAATACCCTCCTCCTCTCAAAAAATCCAAAAATTGTGCCAACCCTGCATTCAAAATCCCCCATCTTCGAACCAAGTACTACAAGCCCGTTAAAGATGGTGGTGGGGTCATCGCGTCAGACGGTGACCGCTCTGTCCTTGTTGGTGACTCCGGTGTATCCTATCTTCTCCCTGGGGCTCCATTCGAGTTCCAATTCAGCTACTCAGAGACTCCTAAAGTGAAGCCACTGGCCATCCGGGAGCCGGCTTTCTTGCCCTTTGCGCCACCCACAATGCCGCGACCTTGGACTGGCAAACCCCCCTTGAAAACCAGCAAGAAGAAGATTCCGGTTTTCGATTCGTTTAATCCGCCTCCAGCAGGTAAAAAAGGGGTCAAGTATGTGGAAATGCCCGGGCCTTACCCGTTCGGGAAGTTTCCAGAGGAAGGGAAATCCAGGGAGGAGATACTCGGGGAACCTTTGAAGACATGGGAGATTAAAATGCTTATTAAGCCTCATTTGTCTGATAATAGACAGGTTAATCTCGGTGAGTTTCTTTCTTAAAACATGATATTCATAGCATTTATTTCTCTGTATTGCATTTGGATTGATTGATTTGAATTGGTGGGCGGGCACCCAGGGAGGGATGGATTGACTCATAATATGTTGGAGTTAGTACACTCACATTGGAAGCGAAGGCGGGTTTGTAAAGTTCGTTGTAAGGGTGTTCCCACTGTAGATATGGATAATGTTTGCCGGCATTTGGAGGTACTTATGTTTTTGAGTGTCAGTGTTGTTATGCTATGCAATATCAGTTTA
This sequence comes from Populus ilicifolia, assembly GCA_015708895.1. Lineage (NCBI taxonomy): Eukaryota > Viridiplantae > Streptophyta > Magnoliopsida > Malpighiales > Salicaceae > Populus > Populus ilicifolia. Next base: position 324,641 of record SRLM01000642.1, on the reverse strand, counting down.
AGCACATTGCTATGAACTTTGCCAGTAATTAGTGCCTGCTACTATGCATTTTGTTTTATTCTGATGCTAGGAAAAAACTGGAGGAAAGATCATCCACCGAGTTGGTGGCGTAGTTTATCTTTTTCGTGGCAGAAATTACAACTACCAAACTCGTCCGCAATACCCGGTAATGCTCTGGAAACCAGCTGCTCCGGTCTACCCAAAACTTATTCAAGAAGCTCCTGAAGGATTGACAAAAGCTGAAGGAGATGAATTTCGGAAGAAAGGGAAGAATCTTCTGCCGATATGTAAATTAGGTAAATAACCCATTTCATCTTTCATATTGGAATGTCCTAGCTACTTTGTTGCCCTTGTTATAAGTAATAAGTTTCTGAATGTGTAAAATGGCAAAATAAATTTATTCTTGTTTGAAAGCAATGGTGCAATGATGGCTATGGCACTTCACTTCCCATACATATATGAATTTTTGCCTTCTTAATATAGGATTTTTAGAAGTAAAAGTTTCAAAAATGTTATTATTATGTTACTTTCTCTTAGATTTTGCGTTTCGTATGTGTTCTGATTTCTCTTCTGAGGCATTTGGTTTTCTCAAGATATCTTACATTTACAGATACCTCATAAACACTTAACTTTTTCTGTTGTGAGGAGTATACTAACATGCACGCACCTTTTATAGACAAAGTCGATGTGTTCATTACTGAAACTCAATACCACCTCCCTTCCTCCTCCTGCTATTTTTTTTTTTCACTTGCAAGTAATTGTTACAAATATCTTTCTTTGTTATTCAAACTGCAGCAAAAAATGGAGTGTACATTACATTGGTAAGAGATGTTAGGACTGCTTTTGAAGGAAGTTCATTGGTGAAGGTTGACTGCAAAGGGATGGAACCTAGTGATTACAAGAAGTTGGGTGCTAAGCTTAAGGTAATCAATGAAAGCAAAAACATTGTTGCATATAAAGTTAAAGTTAGGGACAAGATGTATGCACTGAAAAAAAAATGATAAAAACTGGAAAGAGGACTTTTACATGGAAACCTCCTGCAAACTAATCATATGTCAAGAGGAATCTAATATGAATATTTGGCTGATTAATGGCTATGAATTAAAACAGGATCAGATTTTCTTTGATATGCCTGTTTTCTTAGCTTTTCATTGGAAGCATCTCTTTCTGCTTCGAAAGAAAAAAGTTGCAGTTGTCAAGCATTAAAATAGTTGTGAACCATTGTGTGATAGCTATGAAGTTTGTAAGATCATGTGATAGCACTCAATAATTGAACCAAGTTTTGTGAATTACCTTGCAAAATTTCATAATGAGGATCTTTTATTTTCTTTTCTATTTTTCAGTAGGATTAATATACGGTCTTAACCTCATTGTTAGTCGTTGAGAACAGAACCTGTATGAAAGCTTCAGCCTATCCATGCTGCTCAATTTGGGGGCTTGAATCAGGGTTGCAAATCTGACAATCTTCTCATTGGCTGGAGTTGCTCATTGCATGCAAGCTTTTCCTCATCCACCATGCTTGTCTGTAGCTGATAAATTAGTGGCATGGAATTTTTTCTCGAATCTTGTTGTTCTAATGGAGTTGTCAAACGTCTTAAAGACATGGACATGGTCGTATGGATGTAGGGCACTTATTAGAGCATCAATGAATTTACAGCGTGCTGTGCAAGTGTAGAAAAATATGTTGAATATTGAACATCGATTACTCATGTTTGAATTCCTTACTCTACAGCATGTCCTGGTTATTCTGGCCTCTGGATGATGTGGTTGAAGTTTCCTAAACCCTTTTCATCTCTTGACAGGATTTGGTCCCTTGTGTGCTGTTGTCTTTTGATGATGAGCAGATACTGATGTGGAGGGGACATGATTGGAAATCAATGTATCCAGAAGCTCAAACTTCCATTTCATTTCCTGCTGAATTAGATATTGCAAGCGGTTCTGATGATTCAGGTATGTGTTAGAGAGGAGACATGGAGTAGCCACATTGCATTGGAATGACTTTAGAAGACAACTACTGATATTGCCTATTAACTTGAATAAGGATTCTAGACGTTGCAACAGCAATTTCTCAGGCTTGATTAATTTTTTTCTTATCCTGAAGTTTTGGAACATGTGAAAAAAATAAAAAATAAAATCTTGTGGTGGTTTTATTGTGGTGTTTTGAACTGTGGCTTCTGTCACATTTATGTGGATTTCAACAGGGAATTTTTTTTTGGTCACAAAACTTTTTTTACTAAACATATGCTGTTTATAGTGTTTCGTGAGTCAAGAATTTCTTGAAAATTTAAGGGTTTTTTCTCTCAAAATTTCAGAGCTTGATTATTGGCAAAACTTGATTAGATATAGTTTAAATTTGTAGCACAATAAATGAAAAGAGACCAAACTAACCAAAAAAAAAAAACTAAAGAATTGTGGCTTCTCTCACAATTCACCATGGATTTCAAAAGTGAATTTGTTTTTGGTGTTTTATGAGTTGATAGTTTCTTCCCTTATTATATTCAATTTAAGGGTTTTTTTATATAGATTTCAGAGCTTGATTAGAGGCAAACTTAATTATATATATGATTTGAATTTATAGCATAAGGACATAATTAAAAGAACAGGAACCAAACTAAAAACCGTAAAACTTGTGTGGCCTATCTCAAATTTGCATAAAAAATACATTTTAGTCCACATTCTTCGTTGAATTTTTTATGGTTCCTTTAGTTTTAGGATTTTAAGTTTTGATCCAAAAATTTATTTTAGTTACATTTTAGTCTATGAGTTGAGAGAGGAGAGGAAAAGTTGTTGGAAAATGGTTGAGGAGAGAGAAATTGTTGGTTGGTCACATTTTGGCATTTAAAAAGCTGTACTTGGTGTCATGGATTCCATTTAACAAGAGGAGTTTCATTCAAGTGTTTTTTATCACTTGTCTTGCCCAAAAATAGATATGGGCTCAAAAAAAATAAAATTATTCAGTTTAGTTTTTTGATTGATTAGGCTGATTTGAGTAGGGGAGTTCATGGATATACTTGGGTCGGGTTTGGGTGTGTAATTCTTTTAAACCAAACATATGATATTTTACAAATTGTAAACCCAATTCATTCAATTATTTTTTGGACTTGGGCGAGTTGAATATATAAGGTTGGAGTAAAGTTTTTGTGGACATCACAAATATTTACGAGTTGAGCTTATATTGCTAATTCTAATGAGTCTGTATTTAGAGGCAGAAGTACAACATAGACTATAGGTGTCATGGTACCTCAATGTTATGTCTAATTTTCATACTTTGCACCATCGTAGTTACCTTCCCTTCCTCTCTAGCAAAGAGACATGCCATTTTTTTACGTTAAAGAAGTCTAATAGGAAACCACTAACAAAAACTTTGGAACCAAAACATTTATAAATAAAATAAAAATAAATGTTGAATTCATAAACTATCAAATATAAAGACAAAAGAAAAAAAGGATATATGAATTGGGTTAAGTTGCATGGGTTTTAAAAACCTGACCCATGATATCCATTTATTGGGTTTTTTAATTTGCTATCATCTATAATATTTATATTATTCGACTTTAACAAGTTGAGTTAAGTTAAATAATGCAAATATTACAGATGGGTCAATTGTTTTGAACACTTTTAGATTTGGGACTAGAAATGGGTCTATTGAGGTTTGTAAGGTGTTTTCAGGTCGCAAATGAGTAGAAAATTGATTTTTTAGGTAAAATAAATCAGAACCTAACTTTCAGGTGGTCTGAATCTATTAAAGTAGACAATGCTTCATCTACCATAGTTGGTGACATTTTGTCTACTTTGTTTTTTGCTTTTTTTTTAAATGAGGTGGACAATCATCCGCCCTATCAAAGAAAAAGAAGGCAAAGCATATGGGCCTGACTTGCAGGCCAAGCACTCAACCTTATTTTTTTGGCCTTCAATTCATCATCACCATCTTAAATGTGTTTGTTTTAAAAAAAAGAACTGCATATAATTTTTATTTATTTTATTAAAAATACACATCAACTTTTTTATTCACAATTAAATTTTTTCATGATGCTAGAAAACACATTAACAATGCTTGTCCATTCCTGTTTTTGCATTAAAAGTTGACTTTTAATCCTACCTGCAGCAGCTTAGCGCGTATATGTTGGCTGGTTTAGACTAAAATTGGAAACCTTAATCAATTTTCATCTCAACCTGTAGTTTTGGAACATGTGATTTGCATATTGACTGAAATTGGAAGCCTTGATTCATGGTCCTATCTCAGTGTAACTCTCAACTGATTCTGCTGGCTGTGTAATTGTTAGATAAGAGAACAAAATGCTGTAAAGGTAGCTTTTCAGATAATTGGTACGTGGAAGTTGGGACATATCACAGCCATGACTGAAGATAGTGAATCTCATGAACAGTAATTGAATACCAGGATGATTTCAGGTGTGCAATATCTAGGAAAATTCTTACGGCCACTAGAACTTAGATAATTACAGGAAAAGCTCTGTCCCACTTGATCTGGCAGGCAGTTGTTATTGAAAAATTCAAAGAGGTCCAAATCAATTGTTGTCAGAAAGCAGTTTCCTAGAAACTGCGTTGCTGAAAGCATCATATTATTTAGGGAGGAGGAGCCCACTTATGCAGTTTCTCTCCTCTTTTTGCAATCTGTTTTGTTCCCCGTTTTTACCCCTCCCCAGTTGCAAATAATGATCAGACGTGCATTTAATTATCGAGCAACCATAGAATTGGTTGACTAGCCACAAACTGCTGGTGAACATTGGAATCTGGATTCACATGGTATTTTGTTTCTTCTCCACATTTTAGGAGGTCGTTTTCAACTTTTTTGTATCTTTGAAATGCATCTCAATCCTTTTTCAAGCCACAACAATCGATTGACATTGTTGCTTGATAATGTGGCTAATTTGCCGTTGTCTGTTTGTTCCCTGAACTTAATAATAGTAATCCTACATGACTGGGAGCTAATTTCACAATGTTACAGCTCTAATATCTCCTTTTTGTTTATTTCACTGATATTTTCAGGCAAGTCTGATGATGGTTGTGATAACTCTGATGCCAAAATAGTGAGCTCAAGCCCTAAAATGATGCTCCTGTGGAAGCGTGCACTTGAGTCAAACAAGGCAATTTTGCTAGATGAGATTGATATGGGTCCTGATGCTCTTTTGAGAAAAGTTGAGGAGTTTGAGGGTATTTCGCAGGCCACGGAACACTCCTACCCTGCTTTAGTTATGTCTAGTGAAGATGGTAGCAGCAACTCAATCTCAACATTTGAAGATGATTCTCATAGTGAAATTTTTTCTGAAGATGACATGTATAGCGATGATGAATACTATGATAGCGAATCCTTTGAAGAGGTAGAAACCTCAGCCCCTCCGGGGTCATTATCCATTGATCTGATAGCAGGGAAGCTCGATAAAAAATGAAAATGGAAGAAGGATCTGTCTGTTGTGCTTATCAACCTGCCTTGCTCGCAAGGCAAATGCTATTGCATGGCAAGTGCAGCCCTCCTCCTCAGCCGAATGCCTCTCTTGTGTGTATTTGTAGCCTATCCTTTTTGCTCTTAATAAATGTTCCGCTGTCCCCGAATGTAAAGCAAAAAAACGGGGAATATTAAATTATTTATGATGAGGAATATTTATTGAACTATATAAAAAAATGGAGTTCTATGCCAAAATGGATTCTTATGGCTGTATTTACTTGAGGTTGTATTATTTCCACGAGAACAAGAAAAAAGAAAACGTGTCAAAGTCGTATATTCCCTTACCTGCTCGTACCCGGAGGTCCGGTGGTCGGATCCGTCTAGAGTTAGAAAAAAGAGTAAATTATACATTAGTCCCTAAACTTAGAAATTATTCAATATATCAAGGATTGTCACATAATAGTGGGATTTATGAATAATTTTCACGATAAATCCTCTTATCATATCTACTAATCTTCTCCCAAGTTTTGGAATTGATTGTAACTTGATTCTTAATATTTTTCTCAATAACACAATTTATTGAAGAAATATTGATTCTAATTTCTCTATAACTTCTACAATGCTAGTTTAAATAAACGAGAGCAAAGTTATAATTAGCTTCAGATTTAGGGACTAAAACATAATTTACCAAAATCACAACTTAAATGTGCCGGGTTTCTTTCCTCTAGAATATTATGTTTATTATTAGATCGAGAAAAAACAATTAAATCAATCAAAATCTTGTCTCTTCCGATCACCGCCTTGCGCTTGTCCATACGCTGCCCACCCCCTGACCATTAAAAAGACAGGAGACTAGTTGCAAAGCAAAAACTACCAACTGATTTTCCTTAACGTTGCTGCTGTTTATGTCATGTCCTTACAGAAACTGTGCAGATAGAGAATAGGAGGAGGATAAGGAGGAGAAATAAGCAAATTAAGAATCTTCTTGATTCTATCCCTCAGCTGTAAGTTTCAAAGACGCTTGTCTCTTCTGATCTAATAAAAACTAAATTGCATATAAAGCAAAGAATCTCTCTCTTTTTTTTCTTTTTTTTTTCATTTATTGTAGTAGCATCCTTCATACCTTGCTTGCTGGTAGTTTTTATTTTATTTATTCCTTGCTTGAAGTCTTTATTTCATCTACATTTGAAATCCCCACAATACTATTTTAGCAAATTTATCCCACTTCATTTGATTCTTGTTGTCCCTTTTTTTTTTTTTACCTCGATGGTTTTCTTGCAGTGGATGGGTTTAGATTATTTTTTTTTTGTGATTTACCTGTTTAGCAAAATGTGAAATCTTATCTTAATATCTTGGAAGTTGGAACTTACAGCTTCATCTAATTTGCTTTGATTTTCAAAACTGAATCTAATCGTAAAATATGATGATCAGTGGAGCAAGTTTGAGTAATTTGTTGAGTTTCTTATCAGGATCCTCAAAGCATACGCATACTTGGCAGCCAATCATGACTTCTGATACAACCTTACCGGGTTACTGGTTGAACTGGAGATTCTTCCTTTGCGCTCTCTTTATTTTAATATCTATGGTTTTAGCAGCAATTCTAATATGGAAAAATGAAGGGTCTAAGGAATCGGAGAGGAGAGAAAATCAGCAAGAAAAACCAGGGTTTTTGTACAAAGATGAAGCTTGGAATACTTGTGTGAAAACAATCCATCCGGCTTGGCTGCTTGCGTTTAGGATTATCGCTTTTTTTGTTCTTTTATCATTGATCACAGCAAATGTGGTTACTGATGGAGGGGGCATTTTTTACTTTTATACTCAGTAAGTCACTGACCTTTATAGCATTCATCGTAATTTTACTCAAAGATATTTCAATACAAGTTGAATAGGGGAACCATTTTGAAGATTTCTCTAAAATGCGGGTATGATGGTTATCTGTACAGAATGTTGTTTAAGTGTTCTGTAAATTGTATGGTGCACAGGTTGAGCATATGGATTTCCAATTATCTGCACTCTATTGGTCATCCAACTCTTTGAGTCTTTTCCTTTAGGTGGGGATGAAAGCCTCCCTAGATGGACAAACAGTTGTGGCAACAATGTTGTTCCTGTTTATCCTTATAAGCAACTAAGCAAAAGAAAAGAAATTTTCATTGTTTCTCATTGCATATCTGATTTTTTTTTCCCCTTTCTCTTCTTCCTTTCACTGTGCAGGTGGACATTTGCGTTGGTGACAATCTATTTTGCGGTATTTTTCTTGTAGATCTGTTTATGCATTTTGATGATGTCCAAGGAATGGTTTCTTTTCAGTTAACCCTGAAGAAACATATGAGTGTCAGTATAACTGTATAAGAGCCATTTATATATCAATGTTCCCTAAATTCATTAGGTTTTGGATAAAGGGTGGCTACTCAAAGATTAATTTGATCAATCTCAGTTTGCATAAGTTACTGATGCTGTGAAATTCAATTTGCAGATGGGATTTTTGGTTTCCATTTATGGGTGCTGCTACTATCGCTGTGTATTGGGTGGTGATTGGGTGAATCATGAGACTTTAGATGCAGAACGAGGCACTTACATAGCTCCAACACCTGGAGAAGAAATTGTGAATATATCTACCTCAGACAAAAGTTTAGATACCAGCCAAGAACCTCGCACTCGCCAAATTGCAAGTTCGTGGGGCTATGTTTTTCAAATTGCTTTTCAGGTAAGTTCTTGTTTAACAATCAGCTTCCTTAGCTTCAATTGAACAATGAACATTTGCTTTTCTATTTTTTGGCTCTCATGTTTCTTTTATTCTTTCCATGAGGAGGTAATTAGCCTTGATTCTCTTTATATGTTTCTGTTGAAAGTCTCAACTTGAAATGAGGAACATCTATATATATATATGTATGTATGGGAACATCTATATATATATATGTATGTATGTATGTATATGTGTATGTGTATATATATGTATGTATGTGGATGTATGTATGGAGAGAGAGAGAGAGAGAGAGAGTGAGTAGCATTGTATGGTGATCTTTATGAGTTGTTTATCAAGATCTAAAGCATCACCAAAAGGGTCAGGTTCTGACACTTGTTCAACAAAACTATGGAAAGATAGAAAGTGTACGGCTTAAGGGATTTTGAGATTGTTGGGCAAAGACCATGTTGTTGAAAATTCACAAAGATAGCTTTCAGACCATTTATATTTCTTGGTCTGGAATGCTCTGGTAATTAAGTGATAGCACTTACGCAGTCATTTTGTGAAAGAATGGTGAGTAATTTCTCACAAAAATAGATAGAAGGGAAATAATAAATGTTGTTTAAATGGCATGCTTGACACACATGCAGAAGAGGTATACTGGCCACCATTGAACTTGATCCATCTCTTCAAGGGGAGAGATCCAATTATTGATGGTGGATATTAGGAAAGGTTATTTGGTAGGAATGCTGTGGTTGGTGCTCTACTTCCATACCTACTACCAGCCAATAGACAACTTTTTCCAACCATGAGTAATCTTAATCTGTAAGGTGTTGGCTTAATCCATACTAGAAGTTTCGTAGCTAATTATATTTTCTCCAAGGCAAAGAGAAGTTAGAATAGGATTACTTTGCTTCCAGTTGATTATTTTTTAGAATTGCTAGGCTTAGTTTAGACTTATAAGAACCAAGAACTCATGTCTGTAAACAGTAAAAGTTATATTAAGATTCATTTGTGGATATATAACACAAGTACTTGGTATTTGGTGAACCCATAAGTCTCTCTGATTTGAATTATGCAAAGATATATCGTGCTGATGATTAAGTGCCTATGATCTGTTAACCCTGCACACAGGTCAGAAATCCACCGGTTTGAATAAAGTTGTGCCCATAATCATACCCTTTTTGTCTTTATTCTGGATGTTTATTATGTTTGCTCTTATCTTTATTTTGGATGGTTATCATGTTTGCTCTAATACAACTTTAGTGCTCCATTATTTTCCCATTTTCTTTTGACTAATTTATTAATTTGCTGCCTGCTTCTGTAAGTGTCTTATATACATTTTAAATGGTGTTGCCTCATGTATGAAAGGTAAGCTGATGAAATGCCTTGCTTATTCTTTTCTTTTCTATCCATGAACAGATGTGTGCAGGTGCTGTTGTGCTCACTGATTGTGTGTTCTGGTTCATTATTTATCCATTTCTATCAGCCAAAGATTTCAGTCTTGATTTTGTAAGTATCCATACCACTACGCATGGTTTTTTGCTTCTGTTAGAGTTGTACATATGTTGGCAGGGTGGGAGGTTTGGGTGAAGAAGGAGAGGGAGCAAGTATGGGTGATATGAAAAATAACCTAAGATGGCAAGTTAATTTTCTTCATTGGCTGAAAAATAATCTGCTTTTCATTTTTTTGTTGGAAAACTTACCACCACACCACCTGACTTTTGCTTTTGTGCTTGCACATGCCTAGAAGAACAGGGCCAATGGAAGTGAAGCTTTCTAAATGCACATGATTTGCTTTGCTTATGAATTCAAAGAATTTATGGTGTTTTTTTTTTTTTTGTCAAATTCTGATAGTTTTCTGACCTTTCCTTGATTTTTGTCTCCAAACAACGGGAATAGAAGTGTTCTGGCATAACAACAATTTTCTTTGATACATGTTAAAAAATTATTTAATTATTTATTTTTATCCTAAACTATGAAGTTGTTTTTAGTTTTCTACATGTTCAAGAAATTAACATAACATGAGTCCTGTGTTGCAGTTTTTATAAAATTTGAAGTGTCGATTATAGATTAAGTTAGTCAAGTGCGGTCCATAATCAAAGCATGTGTTGAGGAAATATATGCTGCAATTCGTTGCACTGTATTGTAAAACAAGTATATTTTCCTTTCATTTGAAAATTGTCTACTTTTGTAACTGCAGCTGAATGTTTGCATGCACTCAGTCAATGCTTTTTTCCTCCTCGGTGACACAGTCTTGAATTGCATGGTAACCCTGTCCTCTGTAACATCTGTAGTTTTTATATTCTAGTGTGCCTTAATGGCCAGTTACAAATTCTCAATTATCCTTCTCTTCCAGCGGTTTCCCATGTTTCGGATTGCATATTTTGTTTTATGGACATCCATATTTGTCATTTCTCAGTGGATCATCCATGCTTGTGTTTCAATGTGGTAAGGCCTTGTGTCATTTTGCCTTTTTTAGTTATTTACATATGATCCTTTTTGTTTTTCTGCATGATGACTATACCTTTCTTACAGGTGGCCTTACCCTTTTCTTGATTTGTCATCGCCATATGCCCCCTTGTGGTATGTAACAATGTACTCATCATTTTTGTTATTACCATGTGGGAAAGTTTATACATCCAACATCTAACCTGATACAAGCTAGTTTAAGATGCTGTTTCTCCGAACAATTTACCCATGATGCCTTGACAAACTAAGAGATTTCGTTTGGGGATATGATTTATTGGACTTTAAACTTCTCAACTAGCAACTGGAATCGACAATTTTGGTATTTGAGAAAAAAAGAATAATCATCCTTTTTGACTTTTTAAGTCATGTGAACCTTCAGGTTCATTGGCTCTAGCTTGACTTGGTTTCAAGCAGGCAGGCTATTGTGATTGTTGGCCAATGGGCAATCATGGTATTTTACTCGCAGAACTGTTTTAGGTTTACTTAGATAACTCGAGTTGCAGGGGTTTCCGGAAGGTTAGCACAGCAGCACTCTCATTTCTGCAAGTCCAGAGCTGACTGTTGCGACTAACAATTAAAGATTTGCTTGGTTCTGCCAGCGTTTAACATTGATGCTGATGAACTTACCCATCCATGCTGCTGCTATTTACTTGTACAGGTACATGGCCGTGGGGTTGATGCATGTTCCATGCTACGGCATCTTTGCTTTGATAATTAAACTGAAGCACATTTGGCTGTCAAGATCATTTCCAGATTCCTATCAAGGTTTGAAGTGAGAATTAGGACGGTACATAATGCCCACGACGTTATCATTGCTGCTATTAGCACACAGTGGGTTTTTTTTGGAGTAGTAATCAATCAGGCTCCCCGCTTGGTACATAGTATAATTGTTGTTTTTGAACGAGAAGCTGTGGATTTGACATCATAGCGTTCAGCTTCAGTACGGTTTTTTTTTTTGGCTCAAAATAGTAAGATTTTTGAGATAAAAAAAATGTAAAAATTGCCAAGCACCTACCATTTTTTTTTTCCATCTCTTGAAAGAGATGTGCTAAACAAAACGTGCTTGGATGAATTCATCAAGGAAATGATATGGCACTACGCCACTAATTTACTGCTGCCATATAGGTATCTTTTCCTTTCCGAGTTCATCATAATCCTATCATTTTTTGTTTTGTTGTTCTTTTATGATGCAGCATGTTATGACATTTTTTTAGGGATTTTTGCACTCAGTAAACCTACTTTAATGCTTTTTGTAATCAACCATTCCGATTTGAGTTTTTCAATATTATAATATACCCATTTTGTCTCCCTTTAGGCGGGTTTGCATGGCACCTTATTCCTCTTTCATGTGCCCCAAATCCCCTATGAATTTGGTGCCCTGCCCTCACGCTTATGTGATTTCCATTACAATCTCATATGCTGGTTGTTGTTTAATGATTTCCATTACAAGCTTTGAATTTTTTTTGTTTTTCTTTTTATATTGTTATCTCATTCTTATTCAATTTTTACTTTGTCATCACATTAAATAGTTGATATATTTTTAGAATATTTAAATTATATCTTTTTATGATATTGATAAATATTTATTTTTTTATTGGTCATTGACTTTTTTTAATTTTTTTAATCATATTATTAAATAAAACACTAACATATTTTTCTTGCTTTTTTAAAATATTAGTTTCATTTTAACATTTTTTTATATTAAATTTTTTTACTCAACTCATGGCATATTATGGACATCCATTTACTTTCAAATAACCGGAAACACCATTTTCTTACATCATATCGACACTACCTCCCTTACAAAAATTACACACAAATACCCTTCCTTTTGAGCTTGGAGAAGCCTGGTGTTTTGCCAAGGAACTAAAATGACTTCTAAACTCTGTAGCCTCTCAAAACATCCCTTGTTTATGTACCGTATGACATGGCTTCTTATTTTTATTTTAAATCTCAAAATATTAATATTTTTGTGTAATTAATTACTCTTTTTAAGATTAATTTTAGTTAAATTAACAATAATTTTCTTTATATATATAGAAAATTATTTCTTCAATGCAGAAATGGGCGTTCATATATTCTCTTGCATCCTCCCATGTTCTCAGTGTCGTTAAAAGTGGTACACACACCAAACCTCTGCGTAAGCTTTGAAGTTATTAAAGCATATACAAATACACAAGATGCATGAAGTAAGGATCACCCTAATAATAAAATATATAATTTTTTTTTATTAAACACATTTAAGCTTATAACATGAGAAAAGCAAAAAACAAATGATAAATAATAATTTTCACATGTTATCTCAGCAGATAAAAATATCATGTTATTTCACAAAGGTTGCACATTCATTTTTTATTAAACTAAATTGCATGGAAAATATATTGTGAAATATCTCTCCAAAAAAAATCATGAGGAGATGATACAAAAATAAAAATAAAAAAAGGAAAAATGGTCCATCAAGACTCATTATGGTTGGGTTGTTAACATACACCACCTTAAATAAGATCATTTACAGAGGAGATTTTAATGACATGGATAGAAGGTTGTCATTGGAGCCATGAGGAATCTATATGCACAAGATATTTTTTTTTATTTGATCTTTGATATCTTGATAACTCTTCAATATAGTCTAAGATTTAATTTATCCAAGCCCAAATAAGATCCAATTAATAGTTTGTTCTTTCAATTGGAGACCAACTGAGTTAGGAAAATGTTAAAATAGCAATGGCTTTAAAAAAAATCTTGGAGCCAGATCAGGTTTTGAACGAGGTAATTAGATTGTTTTTTGGCCTACTTGATCAAGTGTTACATGCTGAGCCAACTCCAATATGGTTGGATTTGAAACTTATGCCATGTAAGAAATCGCAACATAGGACAGAACTAGATAAATAAAAAATACAAGAACGATGCTAATTAGTTATTTTGTTTTGATTCAATTTTTATTTTTATTTTTGTTTTAAAAAAAATATTGAAACATAATTAAATAAAGATGTTAAATAGCATGATGCATCATGATATTATTTTTCTTTATATGCACTCATCGTCTAACATCCTAATTCAGTATTTGTTTGTTGTTGATAATTCCTTTTAACATTTATGAATATATGGTAATTGGTTAACTGTATTGAACATGCTTATCAAGCTTTAAATGTGCATTTCAAATTTTTCATCATTAATAAAAAAAATTATTGATGCCCATATATTTGTTTAAGCTTAAATTAGTTTTTTATTTGGTCTACAACGTAACACGAACATAAAAACTAGTATGATGTAAATCATATCTATAAATTTGTAAAACATATCAATCTTTTTACTATGCTTAAATCTATCTTTATCTGTCTAACTTCCTTTAGGTAACACTAGCCATTTAACTCACACTTTACCACGAGTTATAATTGTTTTTTTTTTAATTACATATGTGGGTTGCTTTAATGTGTTTTTTAACATAAAAAATTCAAAGTATAAATTCAAAAGCATATGCAAGCAAGATCAATATATCTCATAACATAAAATGAGACGTATTTTATTGTGTGTATTGAATTTATTTATTTAAATAAGTAAAAGATAAATCTATACCCTAAAAAACTTACGACTTAAAAGATAAATACAAATAAAATTGAGTGAATAAAGTCATGCCATAAAAAATATTACACAAAGACGAACACATCATGTAATTTAAAAACAAATATTTTTTATTTTTAAAAAATAAAATTTATATGTGTAAAAAATTATAGATGAATTAGAATAATGCCTTAAAAAATAAAATAAAAACAAAACAACTAAAGAACTTATATTAAAAAACACATGCAAAAATCGTGACTTAGATGATGAGACAGGGATAAACTTATAGAAAAAATTTAAAAAAAATCATGAAACTAATAAAAAAAAGTAATGTATAACAATAAGATCATATGAATTGACACGACAAAAAGATTGATGTCTTCTCCCAAGTGCAGGAGTGTCGAAGTAATAAATAACCCGGCAAGACCGGGGTCGAACCACAGGGAGGTTATTGTACAAATTATAAATAACAACAACAACAACAACAACAATAATAATAATAATAATAATAATAATAATAATAATAAAGAAAGAGAAGAAGATGATGATGATGATGAGAACTTGGAGATAGAATATTAAAGTAAAGATTAAACAATGATAATAACAAATGTCAAGGTTAGAGGTTCCACTAATGGTATGTCAAACAAGTATAGTATAAACTCTTATTGTTCAATTGGAAACCACACATAAAGGAGGTTCCAATCAGATTATAGATTGTTAACATGATTACATTAGTCATCTTATTCAATTAATGCTAATACTTGTAAATTTCGTCAAGCATTCATGATTATAACTTATGTTAACAACAAATCAAGTTCCTTTCATAGCTCAGGTGTCGGTTATACCATACAGTATGGGCTATGAAAGTGCCAAGCATTTGTTGTACCAATTGTTATACAACATAAATCAAGATTAATCATTTAACAAGCAAAGTATTAAAGAGTGAACAAGATAACAAATATAAAACATGTTAGTATTAAACATTAAAGTCCATATTAAGTTTATACCATACTTATTCTTACACCATTAGTGTAACCTTTTCACCTTGACATAATTAACTTAGCTAGACATAATGAAAGAAAGAAAAATAGATAAACAAAATAAGAACATAAAAGTTAACTAAGGAAAGGAAAGGAAATGAAAGGCATAAACTTGATATTAATGAAAACAAAGCATAAAGAATACAAAGAGAGAAAACAAGAGCATGATCTTGATCTGGACACCAAGATGCCTAAATGCATGGCAAATGCCTCCTTTTATAGGCCAAAATTGGGAACTATTGATTTGATGACTAATTGATGAGTAGATGGCCAACCCTTGACTTGGTGACAATCCTTATCTTCTCTTGTCTGCCCAAAACGTCATTGATAACGTCAAAATTTGAGCCACTTGAAAACATGAAAGTTCTAGGAAATTGTCTCAGCTTTCATGTGTAAAACATTCAGCTTATTTCGACTTTTAGAACTCCAGATATGGCCAAAATACTGAACAGTGCTCGGGCTGGAGGACAGATTCGGGCTTCTTTGTTGTTACAACAATTTGGACTTGAAAATGACCTTTTTAGATCTTGGGCTCCATATAAAAGTTGTAGGCCTATGTCTTACCTTTCTATCCATATAAAATGGACCTAAATCTGAGATTTATAGCTCCAGATATGATCCAATTACCGAACAGTGTTCCGGTTTGGATTACACCGACATCTCTTTTCTAAGTTTGATCATCTTTTTGCCTTTGTAATTGAAGTTCTTAAAGTCATCAATCAATCATTTCATTTACGTGATAGACTTAAAATGGACATTTACTACAAATTAAAGGTATCTTATATTATTAGATAGATTATTATAAAACGTACTTTAGTTAAGGAGTTATTGATACTTCAAGTGCAAAATGATGATATAAAACCATGATAAAAATGCACTTTTGAGTACTAATCATGAATCCAAATTATAAACAAGTTAAATGTCAAAAGATAAACTCAAAAAATAATAATTACACAAAAGGATCGAGAAAAATAAGGCTGAGAAAAAAAATTAATTAGAAAGCTAAAAGTTTTCAATTTGAGGGTTTAATTGAATTGAGAAATGGCTTTAATAAAAAAAATCAAAAGAATGAGGGTCAAATTAAAAAAATAAAATAACATAAAATTTGATTGAATGTGGAATTGAAAGACAAAAAAACTTCAACAAAAGTTTCAAAGAAAAAATTAAAAATTTAAAAAATAAAAAAACAAAACATATGAGTAATTGCAATTGGAGGGCTAAATTAGAAAGAATAAAAACTTCTATAAATTAAAAAGGAACAAAATAAAAAAATAATAGAATGAGGACTAAAATTAAAAAATAAAAAACAAAAAGAACAATTGTGTACATGACTTGTTAAGAAAGAGAAAAATAAAAAAGAATCAAATGACTATCAGTGATAATCCAATCATTATAAGTTGTCATGCGTCATTCCAAATTAAAGAGGATATGATGGTACATATAGAAAAATGATAAAAAAATTAATTAAGTTTATTGAATGATATAAAATAAATAGTTTGAATGATAAGAACTCTACTAGCATATTTAGACATGTCAAACATGCACTAATAATTTTAAATATAATAAAATTTTTAAAAATATTAAAATATCTTTCATTACTCGATAATTACATAAAATATTCACAAATGCTAAGCTAATGTTGGTGGCCGGAGGAGGTGCAGGTGTCGTCTATGCTGATACGGTATGGCTATAGATGTTTGGATACAGGATTGCCAGAAACCCTACCAATTTTCTTTTTTTCTTTGCATTGACATCTTATATCAATTAATTTTTGCTGATCAGGATGGAGATCTTGGTGATGCTTCCGAGCTTGGGAACTATGCAGAGTATAGTGGAGCTCCCAATGAAGAGGATGTCCTGCAGAATGCCAGAGTTGTAATTGATGTAAGGACAATATGCCCATATACCCTCAGATATGTGTTCTGTATTTCATCTTGGCTGTACAAATACAATTACAACTCCCAATGCTTTTCTTTCTCGTTGAAGATCACGTTCCTGCTTCTGATAATCTTCCTGTTTTGATCATCCCAAAACCGAAATCCAAATTCTTCATCTCCATAGCCAATAAAGAAACATTTCTTTGATTTGGCATCCAGCTTGTTGCGAGCATCAGAGTCTACATGCACATAGGAAACACACCCAAAGACTTTTAGGTGAGCAAGTTGTACTTCTTTTCCTCTCCAGACTTCATCGGGCAGTCTAAACTCCAAAGGTACTGATGGTCCACAGTTGATCAAGTAAACTGCAGTATGAACTGCATCAGCCCAGAATGTTTGAGGTAGCCCAGAATGCAACCTCATGCTTCTAGCTCGTTCATTGATGGTCCGGTTCATCCATTCAGCAATACCATTCTGTTGTGGTGTGCCTGGAACTGTCTTTTCCATTCTAATACTGTTGACAGCGCAATACTCCTTGAAACCTCCATCAATGTATTCTCCTCCATTATCAGATCATAAGCATTTCAGCTTCAAACCTGATTCAGTCTCAACCATAGCCTTCCATTTCTTGAATGTGTCAAACACATCAGATTTATTTTTCAGAAAGTAGACCCATACCTTTCTGCTAAAGTCATCAATAAAAGTGACATAGTACCGAGAACCGCCAAGAGATGCTACTGGAGCTGGTCCCCATAAATCTGTGTGCACCAGTTCTAGTTTTCTTGGTCTTAAGGTCCTGCCAACCTTTAAGAAACTGAGCTTCTTCTGTTTTCCGAGAACACAGCTTTCACAAATGTCTAGATCAACATTTTTTAACTCTAGCAGCTTTCCCTTTGACTGAAGTATCTTCATTCCCTTTTGACTCATATGGCCGAGTTTACAATGCCATAGTTGCGCTTGATTTTCTGCTTCAGTAGAGGCAATTATATCTACTGATATTGTGGTCATATACAGAGTGCCAATTTTCTTTCCACGAGCCAAAACCATTGCTCCCTTTGATACCTTCCACATTCCTCCAGAGAAAAGAATTGAATGGCCACTATCATCAAGTTGTCCGACCGAGATCAACTTCTTCTTTAGTTCAGGAACATGCCTTACATTTTGCAAGTTCCATATAGATCCATTCATTGTCTTGATTTGCACATCTCCTATACCCACAATATCCAATGGTTGTCCATCGGCCAGATAGACTACCCCATAATTTCCAGCAGTATAATTTTGCATCATTTCATGGTGTGGAGTACAGTGAAATGAAGGTCCAGAATCAAGAACCCAATCATCAATAGGACTATGTACTGCAAGGATCAAAGCATCCTGTACCTCGTCTGTAGTGGCATTTGCAGAATCAGCTTCAGGTTTCTTTGGTTTTGTGCAACTCCTCATGAAATGGCCAGGTTTGCCACAATTCCAACATTCAACCTGCTTCCTAGGTCCAAACTTGCTTTTGCTTCTGTACCTTGATTTTGATCTGCCTCTGGATAAGCCTCTGTCTTGTCTCCTTCCTCGAGTGTTGATGTTGAAAGCTGAACCTGAACTTGAGCTTTCACCCGAGTCTTTCCTTCGTACTTCTTCTGCTAAAATCAGGTCTCGAATGTCATCATATTTTAATTTGGATTTTCCGGCTGAGTTGCTTACAGCTGTTCTCATACCTTCCCAACTGCTTGGAAGTGAAGCTAGCAAAATAAGTGCTCGGATCTCATCATCAAACTCAATTTCAACAGATGACAATTGATTTGTGATGGTATTGAAATTATTAAGATGCTGTGTAACAGAGGTGCTTTCCGTCATCTTCAGGTTGAACAGCTTCTTCATCAAGTGCACTTTGTTATTTGCTGATGGCTTCTCATACATCCCAGACAAGGCTTCCATCAATCTTGCTGTGGATTTCTCTTTTGTAACATTATGAGCAACTCTTCTTGATAAAGATAGCCGGATAATGCCCAAGACTTGTCTATCAAGAATCTACCAATCTTCTTCTGACATGTTTTCTGGCTTGCTCCCCAACAGAGGAAGATGAAGTTTCTTCCCATATAGATAATCTTCAATTTGCATTTTCCAATATCCAAAATCAGTTCCATCAAATTTTTCAATACCTGCAGCCTTTATTTCATCAGCCATTTTTACTCCTTCTTGGATTTGAATCTCAAAAATCTGACCTTACAGATGTGTCCGAAATGGCCAAAAATGCTGGAAACGACACTGAGATCACCCAAATCGGACTTCGGATGTCTCCGATTTAAGCAATCAAAGTTTGGAATAACTGGACGCTGCAGATGAAGCCACGTGGCAGGCGGAATAGTCGCTGCACCACACCGGATCAAAACCCAGTTATGATGACGTGACAACTGACGTGTCAGACACGTAGGCAATGTGGGGTCCACCAAATATGACGTGGCAGATCCACGGAGATTTTCGTCTGACGTGGCAGTGGTGATGTGGCAGATGATGTGTCAGTGATGACGTGGCGGTTGGCCGTGTCAAACGGCTGATGTGGCGGGTGACGTGGCTGCTGACTGTGTCGATCGGCTGACGTGGCTGATGACGTGGCAGAGTCAAGTTGCAGGAAACGGTGAGGAAGACGCGTGACGCGCGTCTGTGCGCGTAGACAGTTCTGGTGGTGGCGCGTGCGGGCATGCAGGACGTCGGATTTTCGTCGGGTTTTCACCAGTGGATTCCTCTCGTCGTCCTCTTCACGGTGGTATCTTCAAAAACACGTTTTGAGAACTTTAATTTTTGAGTTTGGATCAAACACCCTCTTTTTCAAGAACTTTCAAGAACAAGCTCTGATACCAGTTGTTAGGAGATCACCAAACATTCAAACACACACTTATTTACTTGGTTCGGCAATTTGCCTACTCCACGGAGCTACTGGTTTGTATTAATCAAGCTCAAAAGCAATACAAACAACAAAAATAAGAAGGAGGAGAAAACTTCTCAACTCTCACCCTTAGCTCTCTCTCTGTGTTTCTTTTTATCTCATGCTCTATATCAGCTATCAATGCACATCTATTTATAGCTGATGAGGGAGACAATTGTTCAATAATGGTGGGCAACATTTTCTTTGGTTAGGCACCCACCATTTGACTCTAACCATTTCAACCTTGGCTGCCACCTACCATGACTGCCACCGTCTATTTATGTCCACACACATAACAGGAGGAATAGCAAACTTTACTGATGGTGCTGCTACATTTAATGGCATAATTCGAACCCTGAAGGAGAATGTGAGTTAGTCTGGCTATGATTATCTTTTCTTCATTCTTCTTTTATTCCCAAGTTTAATGGCAACACCAATGCAGTGCCAAATTGCATTGCGTTTACTTAAAAGAGTTCCAAAATTTCGGTTGCAATTGAAATTCAAAACCTTCTTCGACAAACGCTAAATTGTTATTGTGAAATCTCAACCTTATGACTGCAAATTCCAGACATTTTCATTTAAAATCCAAAATCTGTCTGTAACTCACAAATCTCTTAAACATGGTATTTTTCTCACCAATGGAGAACAGAAAGAATGTATGGACTTTGTGTTGGAACATTTGGTTTGTATGTTAAACAGGGTTTGGACTGAACTGCTGTGGGTCTTTTTAAAATCTCCTTGTTCGAATGTACTGGTGATAATCGAGTATGGTATTCCATTTATCAGGAATCGAAGCTGAAAGCAACAAGGATGAGCATATATGTGAGGAGAGGAGCTCCTAATTACCAGAGGGGCCTTGCAAAAATGAGGGCACTTGGAGAGGAGATTGGAATCCCAATTGAGGTATCAATGTGTGGGAAATCTCCATGGCCTTTCCTTCAGTGTATGTAAAAAAATAAAGCAGCATCACAAACAGCACTAACAACTGACACTCGTTCTTGTTTCTATGTCCTCTCATAGGTTTACGGGCCGGAGGCAACCATGACTGGCATATGCAAACAGGCAATCGAATGCATCACCGCAGCCGCATAAGTCATCGACTCTAGGAATCAATCTGTATTGTGCCTGCAGTTTCTTACACCAAGTTTCGAGTTTGCCTAGAAATCCCATTGTAGAAAGGTAGCTATAACAGACCAGGTAAAGCTTACCACAAGGAAAATGTAATCCCTGACCTGATGTTGGCTCTGATTCCATAATAAAGAGCTGCTTATTTTCTGTGTTTGCTAGTTATCGATCCTCTGTTGCTGCGGGAGCGTTGTTGAATAAACTGTTGAACAAGAGCTTGCCTCATTTCATTAATTTTCCGTGAAGACAAGTGCTAACGTTAGAGTGGATAGCTACTGAACTGCTCATACACTGAAGACTTCATGTACATAAAAAAATAAATGACCAATCTGTGAAGTTCAGAAGAAATGCAATCGGGACTGATTGTTCTACGCTTCCGTAGCATTTACAGTAAAAACTATTTTTAATAAAAAAAAAATATTTTTCAGCAAATAAAAAGTTTCTAAAAATATTTTACACAAAAAAAGAAGGCAAAAGTGACAAAATACTAATGAGTTTATTATATTTTCTTTTAAGAGTAATTTAGTTATTTAACTATTTTTTAAAAATAAAAATAAAAACACTAGGAAGCCCCATGATGCAAAATTTTTTTAAAGGTAATTATGTTTTTTTATTATGCTTAAAAAGTGAAAAGAACAATTTAACCTTGATTAATATCATAATGTCAAATGAACTGTATATCATGAATGACAAAATGAACGGTATATTATAAAGAATAAAAACATCATTATGATTGATACTTAAAAGTGTATTTTTATTAAGGTTTTATATCATCATTTTGCACTTGAAATATCAATAACTTCTTAATTAAAGCAGTTTTATAATAATATATTAATAATATAAGATACCTTTAATTTGTGGTAAATATTCATTTTAAATGCAGGCCTATCACATAAATGAAATGATTGATTGATGAATTTAAGAACTAAAATTGAAAGGATAAAACTTAGAAAAGAGATGTCGGTGCAATCCAAACCGGAACACTATTTGGTAATTGAGTAATATCTGAAGCTATAGATCTCAGATTTATGTATACTTTATATGGATGGAAAGGTAAGACATAGGCCTACAACTTTCATAAGAGCCTAAAATCTAAAAAGGTCATTTTCAAGTCTAAATTATAGCAATAACAATGAAGTCTGAATCTGTCTTCTAGACCGAGCACTGTTCAGTGTTTGGCCATATCTAGAGTTCTAGAAGTCCAAATGAGCTGAATGTTTTACACAAGAAAGCTGAGACAATTTCCTACAACTTTTATGTTTTCAAGTGACTCTAATTTTGACGTTATCAATGACGTTTTGGGCAAATAAAAGAAGATAAAGATTGTCACCAAGTCAAGAGTTGGTCACACACTCATCAATTAGTCATCAAATCAATAGTTTTTAATTTTGACCTATAAAAGGAGGCATTTGTCATGCATTTAAGCATATTGGTGTCCAAATCAAGATCATGCTCTTGCTTTCTCTCTTTGTATTTTTTGTATTGCTTATGCTTTACTTTTATTAATATCAAGTTTATGCCTTTCATTTCCTTTCCTTTGCTTTATTAACTCTTATCTTATTTATGTTCTTATCTTGTTCATCTATTTTTCTTTCTTTCATTATGTCTAGCTAAATTTATTATGTCAATGTGAAAAGGTTACACTAATGGTATAAGAATAAGTATAGTATAAACTTAATATGGACTTTACTGTTTGATACTAATATGTTTTATATTTGTTATCTTGTTTACTCTTTAATACTTTGCTTGTTAAATGACTAATCTTGATTTATATTGTATAACAGTTAGTACAATAAATACTTGACACTTTCATAGCCCATATTATATGGTATAACCAACATCTGAGTTATGAAAGGAACTTGATTTGTTGTTAACATAAGTTATAATCATGAATACTTGATGAAATTTACAAGTATTAATATTAATTGAATAAGATGACTAATGTAATCATGTTAACAATCTATAATCTGATTGGAATCTCCTTTGTGTGTGGTTTTCAATTGAATAATAAGAGCTTATATTATACTTGTTTGACATACCATTAGTGGATCCTCTAACCTTGACATTCCATTAGTGGATCCTCTAACTTTGACATTGTTTGTTATCATTATTTAATCCTTATGTTAATTTTTCATCTTAAAGTTCTCATCAACTTGTCTTCCTCTTCTTTTTCTTCTTTTTCTTTATTATTGTTGTTATTGTTGTTGTTATTGTTATTATTATTATTACTAGTAGTAGTATTAGTATTATTATTGGTACTATTATTATTGTTGTTGTTATTATTACTATTATTGTTATTTATAATTGTTGTTTATAATTTGTACAATTAACCTTCCTGTGGTTTGATCTCAGTTTTGCAGGATTATTTATTACTTTGACACTCCTGCACTTGGAAAAAGACATCAATTTTTTAGTCATATCACATTACATTGTACTTATTCATGATCCAATAAGTCTTAAACCATAATATTTTACTGATATATATACACATACGTAATTTCTAATGTGAAAGTAGAGACAAGTCCAACAATGTCAAAATCATCTTACAATCATATAACACACTTATAAATGCAAAAATATAAAACAAATTATCTAAAAAATAAAACAACACTTGAAATTTGAAGAAATCTTACATAAATTTGTATTAATGTAAATATAAGAGTTATGAATTTGGATATAGGTAATACTTTGATGGATAAAATGAGAGTTTTTCCTTAAAAGATATTTGTATTCTTTGCTCAAAAGTTGTCTAAAGAAAATTGATGGCCTTGAACTGAAAGATTTTTGTTTTATTTGCAAATGGGGGGTAAACTTGTCTTTTTGTGCCGATAAAAATATTTGAACTAGAAGTATAAAAGGCCAGGAGAAGGTGGGCCTAGATGGACTTGCTATAAACGACTAAGACGATAAACATGATAAAAAAAATTAAATTAAAAATGAGCTATGAATATTTTTTGCTTGGGTCTGTTTTTTCTACACATGTACACAAGTAGAAGTACCTAGGGTTATTGTATAGCAGAGAGCATGCCAAAATAATCATCTTTATTTTCATCTTCTAAATCGATTATAAATTCTAAAGATGAAGATAAAATAAGGCCGTTTGATTTGGAAAATTTTTATAAAAGCTACCTTATAATTTCAAAATGTTGTTTGGATTTTGTTGTAATAAGAAAGGATGAAGCATGGGACTTCTAGGCTAAGAACTTAGATTGTAGGTTTAAGCACTTAAACTCATCCTTTTAAATTCATATTAACTATTATAAGATTATAGATTTAAAACTTTTAAATTCTATTGCAAAAGCATCTTGCTATTTAATTTTGAATATTCTAATGAGAAGAGGGGATTCATGTTGAGTGTTGTAATTAAAGTACCATGAGCAAACCTAAAGAATAAGTAATTTTGAATAGAAAAACAAAAATGATGGAAATAGTTTTTTTTTTGTGGCTTTGTGATTTTATTTGAAGAAGGTGTAACAATTTTTAACCATAGGATGAAGTTGAAGAAGGTCATATGAAGAACTAAAATAGTCCATGATTGGCAAAATCAATTGAACAAAATCATTAATTTTTTTGTATTTCTTGTCTTTGTTTTAGAATATTTTTTTTTTAAATCACTTTTTAGAGTTATGGTTAAATTATCAACAAAATATTTTGTATTGATGATAAATTCTTTTCAAAAAAGCATTCATTTTGGATATTCTCTATTGTACCAAAGAAAATCAATTATTTTCTAGTTTGAAAAGTTAATAAAAAAGATCAATTATTTTCTAGTTTGTATATAAAAGTTTGGGTACAGTTATTGTATAATTTACATTTAAAAAACCGGTATTAAAAATATCATAGGTTGATTTTTTATATGGGTTTATATAGTAAAGCATATTTATAATAAAGAGTATCTTAGAGATTCTTTTTAAATTAAGAGTATTGGATAAAGAGGATTCATACGAGAATCTAGAACTAATTGAATGTCTATGAAATATTAGTTTAACCTCTTTTTTTCATTGTATTAGGTTATTTATTTAAGTCGGATATTTGGTTATAGGGGTTGTTAAAATTCAGGTTAGATTGCTTCTTCAAGAATCTAGTCTTTTAATAAGATTACATCTTTTTATTGGATGACTCAAGGTATAATTGTGTTTGATTTTGAAATGTTTGTATAAATAAGGTTTCATCTTTATGGAATTTATAATTGATGACAAACAAAAAAACCATAGTTTTGTAATGGATTTTTAAATATCAAAGCTATTATAATTGATTATTCAATTATATTGTAATTATGAATTTTTATTTATAGAAATATTCTTTGTAGTATGTTTTTGTTTTGAAGAGAGATAATAAGATCTGGATAGTAGTTAAATAAAACAAAACCATTATATAAACTAAATAATACATAGCTTAATAATGAATTTTAAAAATTATAAAACTTGACATCTTTGAAGACTGCAAAGATAGAAGTGTTTAGATTTTTTTTATAATGGGCTTTATTCTTACTTTTAAAATTATAATGGGCTTTATAAAAATTATTATTTTTTAATAATAAATAAGTTTTACTTTTAAAAGACTAACATTTTACAGAGAAGACCAAAATAAATATGATAATATATATTATTAAAAAACTTATTTATTTAAATTAAAAAATAAAAAAAATAAAATGTTTTGTAGGGGCTGGGCCCTTGCTTACCCTCCTCTAATTCTGCCCCTGCTAACATAAATATATTTATAATTTCGTACTTTATGTTTTTGTTTTTGTAAGAATTTTTAAGGAAAAAAATAAGATAGTTTCAAAAGGTTTTGTAAATTGTATATCTTTTTTTAGTTTTAATAATAAAATCAATTTTAAAAAGATTGAATAATTTGATAAATTTGATTCTTTTAAACTTTTAATATTTTTCAATCATTAATATTTTTTTTAAATCTGTAATGATAATTTCTTTATAATTAATAATTTTTTGTTGTCAAAAAAATAAGACATAGAGAAGAAAAAAAAGTAATTTTATAAAAAAAATAGTCCATAAAAAATTACTTAGAAAAATAGCTTCAAATTACATGAGCTTGTTGCCCTACTTCACTTTTATTTGGGACTTAAACCAATTAATTAGGATTGACTAAAGATTTCAAGATTTTAATTTTTTAATTGAAAAAAATTAATTGATGGATTGTTTTTTCATTTTTATATTAAAGAAAAATTAATGCCATATCCACTGCAATTCACACCCTTTCGCCCCTATATAAACACGAAAAACCGCGGTTTACCAAGACCAAAAACTTGCAACTCCGCAAGCACTCCGGCGCCACCAATAATATAATGTTATCAGTAGTTAATTATCATCCTCGAAAGAGATCGATGGAGGTTACCGGGGATAATTTACTAACACCAGAAGATTCAAATCAAATCCATGGAGACATCTTGGAGTCAATATTCCATCACGTCCCTCTCGTAGATCTCGTTCCTGCTAGTTACGTGTCCAAGTCCTGGAAACTTGCAGTTTCCACTTCTCTGCAGGGAGTTGGTGGTGGTGGTCGCCGCCCCAACAGAATCAAACCATGGCTCCTAATCTACACCCAGAACACGAGGTTTCCTCACTCAACAACAGCACACGCTTACGACCCACGTTCACACGTTTGGATCGAAATCCATGAGCCATCTATCAAGTTAATCTCAGCCCTCCGATCATCTCACTCCACTCTCCTCTACATGCTTTCACCTTCCAGCTTTTCTTTGTCTTATGACCCTCTTCACCTCACCTGGCAACACATCAAGGCCCCCCTCATATGGAGAATCGACCCCATTGTGGCCATGGTTGGCAAACGTGTCATCATCGCCGGTGGAACCTACGACTTCGAGGACGATCCTTTAGCAGTCGAAATGTATGACCTGGAGACTTGCAAGTGGGAAGTGTGCGAGTCCATGCCTGCGATACTCAGGGAATCAGCTTCCTCCGCCTGGCTCTCCATTGCAGTGAACTCCAACAAAAACAAGATGTATGTTGTGGAGAAAAGCACGGGGGTGGCTTACTCCTTCGATCCCAGCATCAAGGCATGGCAAGGACCCTACCGCCTGCGCCCTCAGACAACAAGTACTATTTCCCACTGCTTTATTGGATTTGCCAACCATGACCGTCTGATTTTTGTTGGTATAATTGGAGATGACATCGAAAGCATAAAACTGTGGGAGGTGGATGGGGAGTCATTAGAGGTTTTCAGAGAGATTGGAGAGATGCCAAAGCAGCTGGTAGAGAAAATGAAGGTTGTTAGCAGTGAAGATGATGCTGAGAATATGATATGCTTTGGTATGCCGACGGCATCCTCTGTAGGTGTGAGTTTGATGGATGATCTTGTATACATTTACATAAGCAGTGTTGGAGGGGCTATCGTCATGTGTGAGATTAGCGGAGATGGCAGTGGCGCGTGCAGCTGGACTAGCGTGAAGAATGTGTCAGGGATTGATATTGACAGATGTAAGTTAACCCAGGGAACAGTTTTGGGCTGTTCAAGGGTCAGTTTTGATGATCTGGATAAGGCTTTGCGTGAGAGTAGAAAATTTCATGTGAAGGAGACGGCTTGATTCCTGACGAGAGTAATGGATTCAATCTGGATAAGATGTAGGGTCATTGATGTGTCATTTCCATTTTTTTTATATGGTGTGGTGTTTCTTTAATATACTCTTTCTTTTTTTATCCATTAAATGTCTTTTATTTAATTTAGTGTATACTATTTTCAAATGAAAATTAACGTCAATAAATTCCCGCTTCACTTTTTAAAAAAAAAATTCATGTGAGTTATTTGAATCGAATTATATATATTTCAATTAATTTTTATGAATTTTAATCTTTAATAATTATTAATATTAACAGTCACAGAACTTAATCTAAAACCATCTAAAAAGCAAATATTTTTGTTTTAAATTTGTATCATTTTATTTATTTATTTATTTATTTATTGCTTTTGATGGTGGAGGAATTTAATAGGTTGTTCAGTAATATTATTACGAATATTATATATCATATACTATAATAACAGATAGTGCTATTGGATCACTAAATTGATTTACAAGGCTTGTCAAGTTGAAGCAGCTGGTGAGCGGTTTTGTCTAGGTTGGTAATCACAGGAAGTGGTTTCTTTCCTCGTATCAAGTCAAAGAAGTTTACCGACAAAACCCAAACAACGGGTCTAATTATATTTTACAGATCTAAAATCAAGCAATGATCGATCCACCCACTATATTTTGACTTTTTTGTAATTAGAGTATGAATTAAAATCACAATAAAAAACAAAATTAAATTAAGTGACAACTTTTTCTCTCGTTTGTTTTTTTTTTTCAGGGTCGTGGTTAGTCAAGCTAAGAATAGATTAAGAATACATGGAATGAATTTTAGAATATTTAATGAGTGGAATGCCCTTTTATACCCCAAATTATGATTTGCCCGAACTAAGAACTCTTCAAATGTCTTGCAATTCAATGATTTCTTTGGTGTTGATGTAAACTTCAGGTCCTTGTATTTTAATTTTAATAATACATTATTCCCATGTGGGTAGATATATATATATATATATTATACTCTACTAAAAAAGATTCAATTATTTTCTTATATTTTTTTTGCAAGATCTATTGCTAAAAATACTGAATATGCATGTGATATGCAAATCAAGATGTATCAAATTCATGTGAATTGATTTTATGGTCAAGGCATTTTATTCTCTTTTGTTTTTAACTTTCTAATCTTATGTTTTTCTGGAAGTGATACCCTTTATTTATTTATATATATATATATATGTAACACTAATAGTGTAGATATTTGTATAAAATAATTATTACTTGGTAAATGATGAAGAATAACGTCGAGATAATTCATATTAAATGTTTTTCTTCGAGTTATACAGATCGCATACATAAAATCTACGGTATATGTGGCCTGCAATCTGGCCATGACATCCTGGATTATCAAAAAAGAAAATTAAAACCATCATGATGCTACCACCATTTTCTGATACGTTCATTTCCCGCATGTCGAAAATTTTGCCTGCAATAAATCCAGGCCCGTTTCTGAAGAGAAATATCAAAGCCAGGCAGCGGTCCATGGTAGCCACACCTTGGTCCATTTGAAGGAGACATCATTAATTTCAATAGCGATCTTGCTTTTTCTGCTGGCTATCCAAAATATCATCGTGCTTCCACACCCGAGGCCTGGCTTTGATTGAAAAAAAATAAAAAAAAATTAAATAAATTTAATTGAAAAAATCAAATCACAAATAAAATTTAATTTAAAAAAAACATTTTATTTTGATTTCAACTTTAAAAAATTAAAACAAGTCAAATCAAATTAAAAAAGCTACTAAAGGTTTTTTTCTCACCTTTTAGACCATACCAAATTGATCAAAATTAAAATTGATTGATTTAAATTAATTTTAATTTGATTTATATTTAAATTTAAAAAATAATTTAATTAATCATTTTTTAATTTAAAACCAAACCACGCTATGTTCACCCCTCTGGCCTTCGAATTTTAGTCGAACTAATTTGCCAATTAATTACATTAAATCCCTTTAATAAAATTTCACCAATCCTTTTTGATGGATCAGAGCGACAATAATGACAATAATAAAGAATCATTTGAACAAAAGAATTCGTCAACTTCTATTCATGTCCCGATGCACAGGTGCTATTACAAAAACGATTTCGTATTGTGAAGCGTCCTCGGCATACATAAAAAAAATCAAAATATATATAAAAAAAACTTAAAAATCCTTTATAACTATAAATATTATTTTTTTCATCACAGTGAAATGATATTTTTATATAAAAAAATTATAAACTCTAATTTTAGAAATAATTTTTATTTTTTACACAACCATTACTTATATAACTAGATGTTATGTCTGCATAATACCACGAGTTTATAGGATACTTGTGTTTTGTCGTGGGTTTATAAAAAAATAAAAAAAATATATGAAGAAAAAACTACTGTAATCCACAATGTTTTCAAGAAAAAAACTGCAAAATTAAGTTATTAACAAGTTTAATATTTAAAAAATAAAATGAACAAAGAAAATTTAAAAAAAAAACATAACAAAAAAAAACTACGTATGAAAACACTATAGTAATAAATAATATTTTAAAAAATATTATAAAACTAAATTCTCAACCAACTTAATATAAAAAAAATAAAATTGATAAAAAAACATGCAAAAAAATATTGTAGCAATCTATTAAAAAATCTACAGTTGTAATTCTCAATCAATTCAATATTAAAAATATTAAAATTAATAAATTTAATTTTAAAAATAAAAAAAGTATTAAAAAAACCATATGGAGAAACACTGTAACAATCCACAGTGTTTTAAAAAAAAACACTAAAAAGCTAAATTTTTAATTAGCTCCATATTAAAAAAAATCAACAAAAGAATTCCAAGAAAGAAAAAAAATGAAAAAAAAAACACATGAAAAAAGTTAAAGTTAAATTTTTAACCAGCTCAATATTAAAAAAAATATATATATAATTGTAAAAAAAAAACATGTAGAGAAATACTATAGTAAAACAAAAACAATGTAAAAAAACATTATAACAATTCATAATATTTTAAAGAGAAAAACTACAGAATAAAATTCTCAACCAGCTTGATATAATAAAAAAATATAATTGACAAAGATCATTTAAAAAAAATCATAAAAAAAAATTCATGCAGAGAAACATTATAGTAATTTATAATGTCTTAAAGAAAAAAACTACAAAACTAAATTTTCAACCAGTTTAATATTAAAAAAATCAATAAATATAATTTTTAAAAAAATACAAAAAAAATACAATCTTAAGGGAAAAAACATGTAAAAACCCATAAAAAAAATAGAAAAAATGTGGAAAAAAAGAGAGGCAAAACACAAAAAAAAATATTAAACAAACAAGAAAAACAAGCAAAACAAAAAAATAAAAAAATTTAACAGAAAAACTACAGTACTTTCCCTATATCTTTTAGAGTATTGATTAATAATTATACTAGGATATATATGTTTTTTCTATAATTTTGAAATCTTAATTACACCTGATTTCATGGTAAATTGTATTATAGTGTCTTTGTTTTTTAAAAATAATAAAAGGTTAACTTTTTCTTTACAATCAAGAAGACATTAACCATAGACTTCATACTTTTCTGTACTTTCAAATAGGTTTTATAACGAATCTCATTAGCATGAAAGGTAATTTTTTTTTTGTTCTAAAATAATAATTTAATTAATAAAGTTGTTAACATGTGGAGACATCTGACCCTTTGAATAATGCATACAATGCCTCTTAATGATCAAACAATCTCTTTTATAATGGTATTGGATACACTATTGTGTCCCTTTTCCACCAACTAAGATGTGTGTCGTTGATGATCAAGTTTGTTGTTGATTGGCTTTCCCCCTCCCCAATTGTTTCCCTCTCCATGCCAAAAATTATAGGTTTGTCTTTTGTTTTGTTTGTTATTTTAATTTCAATGTCTTTTCTTTTGATTTTTATTTTTTCTATTTTTTAATAAAATTTTTATTTATTTTCAATTTAATTATTCAATTCTAGTTTGGTATATTATATTTTTCCAGTTTAATCCTTATTCTTTATATTTCTGATTTTTCTCTTTAGGTTTTTTGTGAAGAAATTTTTATTTTCAATTTAGTTCTTAATTCTAATTTGTCATATAAAATATATATTTTTAATTTAATCATTATTCTTTTAATTTTTTTATTTTCTTCTTAACTCTTTTATCAAGGTTTTGTTGGTTTTCAATTTCATTCTTCGATCAAAGTGTATAATGTTTTTTTCAATGTGATAATTATACTTTATATTTTTTTCTATTGTTATTTTTTTTCAATTTAACCTTCTTATCAAATAATTTTTTTTCTCTCTATCTTTTTTTATTTTAACACTTATTTTTTAATTTTTATTTTTTATTTTAAATCCTTTCATATAACTGGGTTTTTTTTCTAAATTTCATCATTTAATATTTGATTTTAAAATGTTGGACTTCTTAATTTTTTAATGTATGATTCTTTTGGTGAAATGAATCGTGTCATGAATTTTAAAAGTTATCTATTGCGTAGCTTTTAAATCTAATTTGAAAATCGATTCAAGATAAGTTTTAAGTCACGAGTCAAATGGATTGAATTGGGTCAAGTTGGTTGACCTAAGTCAACTTATTTGTATTTTATAAACATATAAAAATGATAATATTTTGAGGGGGGGAAAAAAGATCAAAGGGTTTCGAGTATGTTTTAACAGGGCTGACTAAGTTGCAGGTCGACCCTATTTTTAACCTGATCAATCCTTCTCTATTTTTATAGGAACCTAGCTCGACACAGACCCAATATCACTTGGGTTATAAGTCAAACTATCAATTTGGATCGGGTTTTAAATAAGTGATCTATCAAATTATCTTGATAACCATAGGTTTTGAAGATTAGCTTGAGTTGACTCGCCTCTATTTCTCAGCTTACATGTTTATAATGCAACATTGGATTTGCTTGATTCGAATTTTTTATCCAATTACATATTTTTTAAGGTTTTTTCCTTGGTCTTCATGGTAATTTTTTTATAAAAACAATTATCCATTGTTGCTAATTTTTTAATCATCTCATTAAAATAAAATCAGCTTATTCAACTCGGTCAATGCTATAATTTGTCCTTATTCTTTAGATTTATTTGTTCTTTTATTATTATTTGTTTTAATTTAACCTTCTAATAAAATAATTTTTGTCTCCCTTTAATTTATTTTTTATTTTTATTTTTTTAATTGCTATTCTTTTTAGATGCTTTTGTATAATTAATTTTTTTCCGGTGTTATTATTTGACATTTGATTTGTCGAGGACTATTATTTGGCATTTTGTTTGTTAAGAATTAGACTTTTTTATTTTGTAATTTGTGGTGCTTTACATTTATTGACTCATGTCATTGGTTTTAAAAGTTATATATCACATGCATTTCAAATCAAACTCATGGATCAACTCAAAACAAATTACAAGTAAAGTTGGTTGATTTGGATTAACCTGGGTCAAGGCTTTTTTTATTTTGTAAAATATAGAAATGATATTGTTTTCTTAATAAGAAAAATAAAAAGTTGACGAGCATATACTAAGTTTTTCCAAGGCTAACTAATTGATTAATTGAGACTATAACCCGAGTTATTAAATTTTTATTTTTTCTTTAAAGTGCACAACATTTTAAAAAAAAAATAGGGAGGGCCTGTCTAGTATTATTCTATATTGAAAAGATTGGTAGTTGTTAAATAATTATTCTTCACTTTTTTATTATTAATGAATACTATTTTTTTTTTAGGATGTAACTCTATGTTATATTGTCTAAAAATAAATGTTTAAATTTTAAATACATAAATGAAAACGGGCAATGTTAATTAACTGACAAGGATAGCAAGGATTCATTTTTCAAATGATATAGTATTTTTCACGTTTATTTTCCTTTGTTCATAAAACCATGTTTTTTTTTTGTAATTATTGTCATGAAAATTAGTTCACTAAATCTAATGATTTTGAGAATTTATTATTTAGATATTTAATTATTTATTTTAATGATTATTTTAATTTTGATGCTACCATAGCATCGACACAACAATTTTTTATTTTATTAAGTTTTTTTATTTTAAATGAAAATTAGAGTTTTGATAAAAGTGTATGAAGTCGATTCTTTATTTAAATCTCACATCTCGAAGAAACAATTGAAAATATTTATAATTCAATTAACATGAAACTCTCTTTTACTCGTAGAGTTATAATTATAATATATTTTCCTGCATGAATTATATAGATGATTCACTTTTCTCATATTTTATATTATTTTATTATATACAACTATAAATTTTTTAATTTGTGTTACAATGAGATGAATAACTATCTAGTTGTGTCTCACGTAGTGTGTGGTGTTGTGGAATGTTAAAGATTCGTCATACAATTATTTGGTTTCGGATATTAAAAGATTTGGGTGGAGTGTTTTTAGCTAAAATTTTGATTAAAAAATTAATTACGGTTAGAAAATATATTAATAACACTTGCATCTAAGTTATATTATGTAGTTTGAATGTAAATTAAAGATATTAATGAGTTTATATCATGTTGTTTGTTTATAGTTCAGAATAAAGATTTATGTTTATAAATAATTTTGGTATTTTGAATAAATTATGGACATGTATTTCTAGATAAATTCTTATAGAAAAAATTCATATAAGTGCTCTAATGTAGTTCACCTATACTGAGATGGAAGAATGTTTTCCACAATTAGTATTTTTTGATGAAAAATACTTATTTAAAATTAGTGAATATTCAAAATAATTCTATAAATTTCAAGTCAACTCCTATACTTAAATACCAGTTTACTTGTAAATCCAACAATTATCTCAAAATATTGACAATTAGATTTTAAAAATTAAAAATTTTAGGGTTATTAAAATATTGGTCAATTACTTATGGAATTTTACAAACTTACTATAAACTTCAAAAATGTAAAAAAACCAAAAATTTTATAAAACAATGCTAAAAAAATGTTTTTCTATCCTTTTTAAAATGCAATTTTTGTAAGTAGTAGACCATATAAAACAAGCAAAACAAATCATTTTTAATATATATATTACCTGTTTAAGTTGACCTAAAACTTTTTATTCGATCATAAATTGAATCAAAATTCATTAGTTTGACTTTAAAAACAAATCAAAACCTAGATTAGAATCCAAAACTAATCAAACTTAGAAAAGAAAAAAAAACCTTAAAAACTCTATATTAAAATGGATCGAAACTCAAAAAACATAAAGAATACTAAAGAACATTCAACATGAACTCAACAATATGATTTTTAAATCAGACTAGATATAGACAAACCAAGGACACATATATGTTTGAAATTATACAAGGATTAATAATCTAGCATTCATGCATTTTTATTATCACTCAAAAATCATGATTTTGTCAAAATAGGTTTCTTACTAGAAGATTTTGTTGTTCTTTATTAATGTGTGGTCAACACCTACATATTCGTTATTTTGTTTTAAGAAAAATTTTATCCAACCTATTGCAAGGGCATGAGTCAGCGCAATGTTATCTAGCAATAGTGGAGGTTTTTTTATCGTACCTCTCGTGTGAGGTATTATGTATTAGAAAGGGTTTTTAAATTTAATTATAAAATTATGATTAAGGTTCAAGATTTGTTATTTAGTAGTATTGTCACTAAGAACCAATGATCTGCAAGAGTCTGGGTAAAAGCTGGTTGTGCAAGGGGAAGACTCATCATCCCTAATACACTCTACTAAAGATAAGTTGCATTGTTGTTTAATTATTTTTTTTCAAGTGGAGTTTCTATTCGTTAGCCTTTTCTAAAGCTCAAGGTAGATCTCTTTTCATGAGAAAATTTTCACCTTATTTAGTTAAATCTTAACCGCTCTAAAGTCTTAATTTTAGCATCGTATTTATTTACATCTTATATCTTTAATACTTGAGATATATTTTATCATGTCATTTTACACCATACACATATTAAAGTCTATATCTGGACTCTAAGAAAAAAATTTGCAAAATATTTTTGATATTTTGATCAAACCCTAATAGATAATCATAAACTGGTTATGATATCTCTTTCTTTCAAAGCATGAGAAATATATAATTTTTTTATGAAAATAGGCATTGAAAATTTTTAAGAATTGGTTATATGCATGAAAACAAAATTTTTTATTTTTAAAAAGGGCAATTAATCGAAAATATTTAAGATTAAAAAAATGATTTATTTTTAAAATATTTTAAAGAAAACCAAGTATTTTAATATCAAATTTATATTTTACAGTATAATATACAACTCAATATTAGGAAAATTTGATTAACAAATATTTAAGAAAATCATTATTTTTTTGAAATGATTTTTGGATTCTTTTTTGTTTTTTTTGTTAAATATAATATTATAATATATATTATATTATATTATATTAAATATATGGGTTAGGTAAGCTCAGTTAATTGGGCCTAGCCTAGGAACTTTGGGTTAGGATGATCTCAGCCCAACAAATCCTTTTCTCTCCTTTTTTAGGCCGGGTCGATCCCAAATGGTGCGGCCCAAGCCCGCATGGTTGCTGGTCCAACCTAACAACCAAAGTAATTACATTGTATTCTCATTTTGCATGCAACAACTTAGTTGCAGCAATAAAATAGCTCGTGTTCCTTGACGCTAGAACGCCTAAAAGGAGGCCTGACTGGTTGAGACAGAGAGGTGCTGACGTGAAGATGGTGGTTGAAGAGGCCTAACTGGTTGAGAAAGAGAGGTGCTGACTTCAGGATGGTGGTTGAGGCCATGCTAGATATAGTGATCGGTGTCAGCTATGGAAGGAAGAAGAAAAGGTTGCAGGAGAGAGAGAAAGGCTTTAAGGAGAAGAGAAAAGGAGTTGTGGTAACTGCTTAGTGGTTGTGGTAGCTTCTTATGGTGGAGTTGGTGTTGGAGAAACTAGTGGTAGCTTTGGTTGGTGGCTTAAACGACAGGGAGAGAAAAGGAAAGAAAAAATTACAAAAACCAAGGGTGGAGAGGTTGGTTTTGGATCAATTTTGGACCTTATTTTCTCCTCCCTTAGGTCATCAAATCCACCTCTATTTATAAACGATGGAAGAGGGTAATATTATCTATACAGAGAAAAACATTTCAACTCTTGATTCAGTTGGGAAGGATCCCAACTATTAGCTCAAAGTAGATATAGTATACTGTCAAATCTGCAGCTGTAAGCTGCCTGAGATAGTCTCTTTGAAGTCGTGCCACGACCATTTCTTTACCAGTGAGCAGGTGATAACCATACACAAATGTAAAGGAATATCTTATGATTATTTCCGTGCAAGTTTTGACAAATTTGATGGACGTTAGGTACATTAAATGCAACTGTAATATCAGTAACCAGACCAGCTTTTCAGGAAAAAAAATGAAAAAGATAGTGAACAATGACCACACAACACGTTGTTCGATCCTATTTTAAAAAAAATAGCAAAACTGCACTATTTTAGGTTTGAATCAGGAATGTTAGCTGATTTTTAATTTAATCTTCCAGCTTTCAATTGTTTTCAATTAAACATCTAATTGACCCTAAACTTTTGATTAATTAAACTCCTGTGGACTTTAACTTCAATCATATATTTATGCATCTTTTGCAATATGGTTCTTTATCTCAAATTTTGTTAATATAACCCGTAATTGACCATTAAACTTTTAATTTCACCTTGGTTTTTATCAATTAAACCCTTATAGTTTGACATATTTTGTAAATTGGTCCTTGACTGTGAATTTTATCTATTTAACCCCTAATTGACCCCGAAAATTTAATTTTCTTGTAATTTAGCCTCTAATTTCAATCAATTAACTTGATAAAAATTAAATTTGGCCTCTTAAAATCTTCTCAATTAAGCCTAAATTAGGCTCTCAAACTTAATTCCTCGTCAATTAAGCTCAAAATAAAATTAATTTGATCTATTTAAAGTATAATTAAGTTCTTGTATTTAATTAAATTCTTTAATTGGACCCAAATTAATTTTTAAATATAATTAAAATTTAATTTGGCGAATGATTAAATCAAATTAACCTATTAAAAATTTAATTATATCCTTGGACTTAATTTTTATGCAAATTCATCTAATAATCATTTAATGTGACCCTAAATTTGTATTTTTTTATCTATTTTTAAGTATAATAAGGTCCAATTAGACCTTAAATTTCCTTTAAAAATTGCAACTTGTTTTTTTTTCTATTTTTATAGTCCTTGATCTACTTTCTTTATATTGCTAGCCTTTATTATCACTTTTTAATTTTTTATTTTTAAAAAAAATTAATTTTTAGATAATAACCCGGAATTGTTTTATGGCACAACCCACAACAAGACGAGTCAAATAGATCAGTCAATAATTTTTATATTTATTGTCACAAATAATTCTTAATTTACTTAATTAAATATGTGAATATATTTTTTTATTTGTGATTAAAATTTTATTTTTTTCAAAAACCACATTGAAAAAGCTGATATATTTATTTTCTTAATAGAAAATAATAATCTAACCCACTAACGCTTATCAAATAATCTAACCCACCAACGCTTGAAAAAAAATTTCTCCTCCCCACGCCATGCCGCTGGCTAACAGGCTAGTTATTTTACGGGGCCTTCATCGGTGGTCGGGCCATCGGAAGTCAATAAAGATGATAGGTACATGCAAACTTGGAGCTCTCACCTTGTTGGACCATATGGGCTTCCTTTCTTGGGTTCAGGACAATTTTGCTGCCCTTCTTCCATCCTTTTTTGTATCCTTATGTATTTTATTTAAATATTTAGAAACAGATAAGTTGATTTTTTATTAAGAAAAAAGTAACATTTTTTAAAGAAGAAAATAAAAAATCTCTATTTTTTTAATTTGGTTTTTAAAAAAAACATCGAAAATAATAATTAACAATTCCTTAAATTCAACTATAAATAAATCACTACATGATGTCGAAAGGATACCCTTCAATGTGGATAACCTAATCATATCCTCGGATTGGTTAGGAGAATAGCACTTGAAAAACAAGAAGAAGAAGAAATCCGCGTAAACGAATGAGAGAAGCGAGAGCATGGGTGGTGGTCTGCCATGGCAATCATGACCTGGAAACGGACCCACAAGACCAAGATGGTTTTTAGTACTGT
This sequence comes from Populus ilicifolia, assembly GCA_015708895.1. Lineage (NCBI taxonomy): Eukaryota > Viridiplantae > Streptophyta > Magnoliopsida > Malpighiales > Salicaceae > Populus > Populus ilicifolia. The sequence continues at coordinate 285,894 of SRLM01000642.1, read as the reverse complement.
TTGTTTGGTCCACCTAAACCTACAAGCACCAACTGTCGATAGCCTGCTGGATCTTGTCTTGAACTTTGAATCATGTTTGGTAAACCGCCCGAAATTAAAAAATATATATAGAATTGACAGCTTGCCGAGTTTTCAATTAAATTAAATTAAATATTTATTTTACCAATTAAATTTCTAATAATTTGATAAATCAATTTAAATTCAATCAAAATCCCGTGAGATCAACAACAATGGTAAAGATCCATGAGATTAACCATCTAGAACTCGTATATATGTTTTTGCATATTATTTAAAATTTGTTTTACTCCTGCTTACGCAAGAAAAATCCCAAAAGGCAAGCCCCAAATCATTTTAGATAGGACTTCTGTTGGGCCAGTGAATCAATTCTCACTTGACAATTTATACAGAGGATTTCACTCAATTTACACCATACCCCTTGTTCTTATATGATTTTGAGCCCATGAGTTTGATCTTATTCTGAACCCATAACCCATAAGCATTTTAAAATGCACTAAACGCTTTATCAATCTATATATTTGTATTATATTTATTGGATTATTAAAGGCAGATGAACAAAAAAAGGCACGTGAATTTAATTTATTTTACAGGAAATACAATGTTTTTGAGACATTTAAATAAAGAATAAATGATTCTTTGATAGCATGGGGAAGAGAATAATAGTTTTTTTTTATATATATATATATAATTTTATGGAATAAAATGGTTGAAGAGAACAGGCAAAGGTATAATGGCTACCGCTCCTTTTCCCAAGCGACCAAAATACCTTGGGGTCAAGAGTTAGGGCTTTAGACCTCAAGCATAAGAGTGTTCTTGAAACTCCCCACGATTTAATTTGTATAAAAATGATGATCAGGGAATATTGAGTTTTCCCAATGCGACAAATATGCTCTTGGGCTTAGGGTTCTTCGCTGGAGCACATCAAGGCATTGCTTCTCCCTTCTTAACAGCTTTACCAGTAAGCATGCTTTAATTTCCCAATCTTGTCTCCACTCCACATAATTAATTGTTTATTTCAAATGCAGGTCCTATGTGTCTGCGAATCCCCAGGTCCTCCTCCTCTCGTAGCCGAATCATCCTCCCTCTCTGATCATCTCTCCTGCTAAACCCCTGTGATTTTTTAATTTGGAGGCCAGGTTTTCATAATTGATTTTTAAATTTAATTCAACTCCTAAAAGTCACATAAAAGTGGTAATCTATTTTGTTTATTACACTAAAAATCATAAGTTATTATTATTTCTTAAAAAAACATAAGTGGTTAAACGACAGCATATGATATTAGGGCCATGTGTTCCAAGGCAGATGGCATATGTCCCCGAGAGCGCATTTTAGAGATTCCCTGGCGGTATCCAGCAGGGAATAAAGAAGGGCTTGCAAAGCAGGCAAAAGAACCGCATCGCCACCCAGGCGTATTCTAGCCCTTCAACCCCGTAAGAATAATGCAGACAAAATAATGAAAGCAGCCCGTCACACAGGCGAATATTGAAATGAAATGCCTGTTCTTATCTTGATCAACGCAAGCAATTCTTACTTTAGCTTCTTGATCGATCACGACCGTCCTTCGGTCCGCGGATTTGGTTGGTGCAGAGAGAAAGGGTTGAAAAGCAAGCTGGTAGGGTCCACTCAAGTGAAAATATTGCTTTGTAAGTTGTATGGAGCATCTTAGCATAACATTCCTGCCTAACCACTACCTCAAATTGATACCGAACTACCACTATATCATGATTAGAAAAAACAAAACAAGGAAGTCTAGAGAAAAGGATGGTTCCCCTTTTTTTTCTTTTTCTTTTTTCTTTTTTTTTTTTAATTTTTAAAGGAAAGGAAGCTTCATGCAAGCCAGTAAAATTTATAATATTTTTTTCTTGACTTTTTAACAGGCATTGGAGAGGTGTTATGTCGTGTGTATCGAGTTAAATTCTTTTAACGTAGAGAGAGAAACATACGTGCCTGTGTGTGCATGGATTATAAAAAGAATTTAAAAATCATTTTTTTAAAGTGTAAATTTTTTTCAGATTAACGTGGATATCCGGGCTAGCTTTCGCGCACCACGACTAATCCCACAGGCCCTGAAGTTAACGACCATGTAAACTTTCAGTAGTCATTATATTAGCAACCAAGAACTCGAACCTGAGACCACAGAGGGAGCAAACCCCTTGATCCTAAGTCCTTATCACTTGGTCATCACCTAGATGATTTTTTAAAATGTAAATTTTAATTATATATATAGTTGTTATTTTCATATTGTTACACTAGTAGTTAGATAGATAATTTTGTTTAAGGTCGGCAAAATAACTATTTTATTGTTTCAGTCATGTTGACATGTGTTTTTGTGGACAACGATTTGCTAATTTTTTTTATTTTTTTGTTATTTTAATAATAATTGGTATCCAACAATCAGATTTTTTTATATCTATATCTTGCCTTTTATCATCATGTAAAAAATTTAGATATTCATGTTTTATTTATTGGGTTGACATGAACATCCATTTTATTACTATTATTTATTATTCAAATGAAATAGGAATATACATGTTATTTACTTATTACAAATGGATTGATCATGTTAAGAAATGTTTTTTTAATTAAAAAAAAGATTTATCCATCTCTAGTTAATTTTATCATTACAAATGTATCATGTGAAAAGATGTTACACCCTTAATAATTAGTGTTGATTTTATTTTATTTTATTTTTTATGAATACGCAAGAACATCATTGAAATACTTTTTTAATAAACAAAGTGAAAGTGAAGTTCCAACGTTTTTCTAATGTGTTTTTAAGTCTTTTTAATTGTTTTTTTTTATTTATTTATGTGGGGTGTTCGGGTCAGCTTGCGCGCACCACGACTAATCTTCACGGTCCACTGAATACCCTGCAAACCTAGCAAGCAGGTAAGGCACCGCGGAGTGACAGACGTGCACACTAAAACTCGAATCTAGATACAATGGAAAGAGACAATTCTCCACCGTTAGACCGAGACCCTTATACTTTAATTGTTATCTTTATTCCATCGTGGTGGTGAAAAAGAGAAAAGAAAGGGGAAATGATGAGCGTTTTATTTATTTACTTTTTAGAAAGAAAATAAACGGATTATCTTCTCTGGAATTCACTCTAAGTCTCCATCATAATAGCCAATTATTATTAATTCCATTTGCTACTACAGAGAGAGTTTAACTTTCTTGTTCATGTAATCATAGCCCTCGGATTCAAGTAGGGATGGACAAGGAAGGGAGGATGAGTGAAAGGAGTGTTTATTTTGTTTGATAAATAGAATGAAAAATATAAAAAAAAATTATATTTTAAGAAAAAAAACTCTTTAAACTCCCAACTAATATGTTGGAAAATTTACAAGAATGTGTTTGAAATTATATTTTTTATATATTTTAAATATTTTTAGGATTTAATATAAAAAATGAGAAATATTTTTTGAAATAATCCTACTTAATGATTTGATTTTTTATTTTAAATTATTAGTGTATATATTTTTAAAATAAATTTAATATGATAATATAAAAAATAATTTTTTAGTATATTTATTTTCTTAAAAAACACCGCCAACACAGAGTCAAGAACGGGGTGTAAATAATTCTCAAAAAGTGTACGTACGTACATGGAAAACGTCAATTATCACAGAAGCTGTTAAGGTGAAATAGAGCAGGATGCCTTCTGTTAAAACTTGGACATCAATTCGAGTGGGGGGGAGTCTTTTGAGAGACGGTGGGCCACCCAACAGCAGAAACGTTTAACAGAATGTGATTATTAAATTGCTTTTTGGCAAAAATGAAATTTCAATGACAAAAGCCTACAAAATGAAGGACAATTCGAGCACGTGACCTGCCACTCACTTTCCTGCCAAAACCTTGGCCTTTTTGGAATCACATATACCCTCTCTGACCAATCAATCCCTTCAGTCCAATCACCGAATTAATTACATGCTTGTACACAATCCCTCCTCCAAAACCATTCTTCTTAATTAGTTCTGGAGGTTCATACAATGCTTTGGATTGCTTTCATGTCTTTTTAAGTGTTTTCTAAAATGTGTTCTTGATTTAATACTTTTTAAGTGATTTTCTTTTTATTTTCTTATAAAAAAATATAATGCATTAACTATCATTAAGCAAAACTACAGTTATGTTACAATTATTATTTTTAGAATTTATAGTTAAACAATCCACAATAAAACTTGCAATTCTTTTCATACACGACACTTGATAATTTTCGGCAATACTAAATTTTTTTTTGTCAATCTTCAATTATTAAACTAAATTAACTAAGATTAATGTAATAAGATGTCAGTTGATCCACTGTAGGTTTTGAATCTGTTTTTATAATGACATACCTCGTATTTAATGATATCAACATTTGTAGCACCTTCATGGATATCAATACCTCTTATATTGCTGAATTGAATACCCCTCTAACAGTCCAACTTCCACAATATTTAATTGTCCATTATAATCCTTAAGAATATATCATACTCCTATCATAGAGATGCCCTAAAAAAAAACATTGTATTAATATTGCATTTTAATTTTCCTACTCCTATCATGAAATAAGAGAGTGATTGATAAAAAATTCATTTCAATGCACATGAGTTATTTTTTATTGGTTTGACAAGTTAATTTATCTATTTATTGTACTTGATGTCACCATCATTTTGTTATGTCATAGCTTTTCATTGTACTGATTCTATAAGGACCAAATAATCACAGCAGCTTATTCCATCTTCTCCTCGTCTAATATAGCAAATAAACTAAAAAACCATTGTTTAAAGTTGATCATGCCAACATGTAACTACGAATATGCACTAAAAAAAGGCATCTTCTCTAGATTCCTTTCCCTCTTCACAACTAACATGGATATTATAAACTTTCATTTCCTTTTCAATTAATCTGATACGAATTTGAATGCAATGTTCACACACTCGATAAAAGAAATGTTTAATCCTTATAGGGATCTTCAAATTCCATACTTTACACCAATTTATATCTATATGATCTCCTAGATTAGGCCTGTTTATATCAATAGCAATGTGATATCTAGATTCACATAAGTAAACACATGTTGTAGCATGGTGCTAGATGATGTTGTCCTTTATTTGTTTTATTGGCAATGAAATGCTTAGGATGACAATGTCATTTATTAGAGAAAATAATGTCTCAACCAAATTTTTATCTCAACAAGCTACCTTTTCAAGTATCAAATCACATAGCATTCTAGGGCTTGGCCTAACGGTGGAAGGGGCTTGTCTCTTTTCACTGCACCTGGGTTCGAGCCCTGGCGTGCACGCCTGTCACCCCCGCGGTGCCTTACATGCCTACTGGGTTTGCAGGGTATTCAGTGGGCCGTGGGGATTAGTCGTGGTGCACGCAAGCTGGCCCGGACACCCCACGTAAATCAAAAAAAAAAGTATCAAATCACATACTTACAACAATTTAAGTCCTTTAATTATAGGTGTTTCCAACAATATATCAAAGCTTGTAAAAAACCATGAATCCTTCCACACATTCACCTTTGTGCCCTTATCAATATATCATCCACAATCTCTTCTTATAAAATCTTGAGAACTAAAAGTGCTAGGTAAAAAATAGCTTGGTTCATGCCCTAAATTGGCATTTAAAAATCCCTTCCTGGATAGTATGTAGCTTTGATAATCCGACTCATAAATGAGTGTGGTTCAACTACTAACTACCATCCTAGTTTGCCAAGTAAAGTCAAGTTAAAGTTGTGTAGATGTTAAAAGCCCATGTCCCCATCTTTTTTTTTTCATATACAAAATCCTTCCCACCATGTCATATCATGCCTCGTCCACTCTCCCACCAAAATTTGTTCATCATTCATTATAACTCACTGTATAATGTCAATAAGATAAGAAATACTTTTATATTATATGTTGGAAATGCTTAGGCTACTAAAGTTATTATAATTTTCTTGCCCACTTTAGATAACATGTGATTTTTTACTGATGAATCCATTTTTATATTTTATCCCTATTAAAAAAAAGAGCTCTCTTATTTCTGTAATTGAATGATTGCAAACCCAAGTACCTGTTATGGTTTAACAAAAAATGAACACCCAATATATACAATATGTGCAACCTGCATTCATTTCTGACATTTTTACTAAAAAATATGCTCAACTTCTGAAAATTAATGGCTTAGCTTGAGGATGCTTCATGCTAATGTAACAAATGTTTGACAACTATATTTTTATGTGCATTTGCTATAAAGAATAAGAAACTATCATTTGTAAAAAATAAGTGGGAAACTAGTGAAGTTATTTGATTGACTTTGCATCTATATATTTTTTTGCATGTTTTTGCATTCCCAAAAAAGATTGTAAGACCTTTACTACACAAGATAAATAAATATAGGGACAAAGGATCCCTTTGAAGGTTTTATTAGTCTCAATTTTATGCTTTAAACTATATAGAATATAAATAGACTTCACATATAGCATCATCAACTCTATCAATTTAGAAGCAAAAGCCAATTTTAATATAATTTTCTTTAAATACTCACAATTGATCTTGTTATAAGCCTTACTAATATTGATCTTCAATTCTGCTTAACCTTTCTTGCGCCTTTTCATGAAATGTATCAATTCTTAAGTAATCACCATATTATCAATATTAGATATGTTATGGATAAATGATGCTCGTGTAAGTGAAGTAATATTCGTTAAAACATTCCTCATCTGATTTGCTAGCACTTTTATAATAATCTTAAACAACATGAAGCAATCAGATGAAGGTCTTTTATTGAATATGGTTTTTTAACCTTCAAGATAAAAACCATTAGGATCTTCATTAATGATGGTGGAAATATAATGATAGCTAACCCTGACAAGCATTAGATATGTTTGCTATAATTAAATTTCAAAACTATTGATAAGATTTGAGGTTCACCCCATCTAAATAAAGAGATTTGTTTAGACCCATTTGAAATATAAACTTTTAAATTCTTCATCCTAAAATGTTACTAGTAAAATGTCATTTATAGAAGTTGATACACATAAATGAACAAAGTTAATAACTTCATTATCTAAGTCAGGACTTGCTAAACATTTAGGTGAAATAATCAATCACAATATCTTGCATACCCTTTTTCATCCCCTTTTAATCAATTAATCTCATAACTTTATTCCTCTATTTTCTTGATATAACTTTAGTGTGAAAATAACAAGTTTTAAAATCCATTTTTTATAACCAAAATTGTTTAGCATATTATTTATAATAGGCTTCTTCTTGTGCTAGTAATTGACTGAATCTCATACGGTAATTATAATAGGACTATAATAATGCATTATCATGCAATGGTCTTAAGGTGTTGAGATAAGTATAACAATCATGAATCTCATCTTTAAATTGTTGTGATAAATTCATACCCCACTATATGAGCTTTCTCGTGAATGATTCAAATCATTCTAGTATATTAGTATCCTTTGAATCCTCTCACACTATACACACCAAAGAATAAAGCTCTAGATCTTTTGTCTGGGTATTTTCAAATATGAAATGGACATACTTATAACGTAGCAAACTTTTACAAGCAACCAGTATTATAGGACTATAATTGAAGTTGCAACTAATAGATTGTGCAATTCAACATTCCAGAAAAGCGCTACCCAATTAAAATTGTAAAGTGCCCTATTAATTCATTCTTAAATCCATGAATCTATGCCTTTACCCTTTTCCCATGCGAATGGATACCTTTGAAGAGGAAGATTTGTTAAATTACATTTATCCACAACCTCATGAAAGCCTTATATTAACGTTAGTAAATGATGGTTATTTCTTTTTTTGTTATCAGGTATAAGTGTTTCATTAAAGTCTTCAAAACAAGTCTATGGTAAGTTTGATTTGTATCACAACACTCCTAATGATCCCATGATTCTTTATGTCTATTACACTCTAAATACCCATAGAATTTAGTTAGTCTCTATTTAAAACCACTAGCTTTTGTTACTTTCAAATCATTGTGATTTTACGAGTAAAATATTATAGAAATTAAGTATGATGTCCTTTAAAAAACAGCTAAACCACTCATTTACTATACACATCTAATGCAAAGCAATTATTAAAGTTAAGTTTTCTTAAAATTATTTTAATTTTACTATACTCAAAAGTGTTTCAAGTAAGAACAATACATCTATTTGTTTTGAATTAAAAAGCTCTTTAAAAGGTTAAACTGCTCATGGGTTGTTAAGTCCACAACAATTTCACCATATGCAATTTATTGTTTTAGTAGGCCTAATTATCAAGACTTGTGTTTTATAATTTTTCAGTAGATAGGCTTTCAATCTCCATTGTAAATAAAATTGGTCCATCATTTGTGTAGTCTTCTTTAAAGACCTTAGAGCTAGAACTATATATCTTAGAGCCAAAAAAATTTTCTTCCCTATCCTCTACCAGTTATAAACCCAAATCATTTGTCCCGAAAATAGCACCTTAACTAACATTAAGGTCCTATAAAATGCTTATTAATTATTGAAGTACCAACCATATTCATTATAGCTCTTACATTAGACTTTCTGTTCTATTACTGTGAATAAACCCTTGTAACAATCCCATAATGTTCAATTGTTTCATAGCCCTATGATTGTAATGTATAAGAATAAAAATCAACCTGGCCCATTTACTGTTTAAGTCCCTTAACAACTAGACATGATTTTCACCATAAGATCTCCTCAGAGTTGCCCTTAACCACAGTTCCCAATCCCTTTTCACCCTCTTCTTTTATAGTTAAACTAATTTTTCACATAACTTATCAGTATACCCTAGCATGCTATAAATAAAAATAGAAAGGAAGCAAGCATTTATGTTTGAATTGTACCACAAACCAAGACCCTTCACCTTTATAAATTCTCTTCCATCTTTTACAAGGCTATTTGATATCAATATAGACTCAAATTTGCATAAAGTCCCTCTAGATTCCACTGTTATTATTTAAGTCATAATCCAAAAACAAGCCAATAAAATTCTCCAATTATTATTTAATAGCCATGGACATGCAATCTACTAGTAGATCATGCATCTAGACTCAAAATTCAATATTATTAATTAATAGTTTATTTAGGACTTCACCTTCCTGTAATTGATGCAAAAGCAAATAATTGGTTAATGAAAAAAATGGAAAAGATACTTTTCTAGATTGAGTTCCTTTATAAATTATAAGCTTGCCTCCTTGTTTTTTGTGGCATTAAAGTCAATCTTTCTATCCATGAGAAAATAACCTACTAAACACAAATTGAGTAATTACAACTCTAAAACCGAATCTTTAATCTCTATAACAAGTTTTTTATCTTCGTACTTCAAAAGTGATAGATTTTCAAAACATGTTTTTATTATATAATAATATAAAATGATTAACACACCCTTCCCACTATAGTAAGACTACACCCTTACCGTATGAGCAAGATTAACAAGCCCATAAAGATTGTTCTAAAAAAATTACTTTATAAACATACTTACATATATTTAAAATGAAATTTAAAAATATATATATATAACACCCCTAACTTGATTATTATAACTCCAATAACAATCTAATAATTAAAAAGTTTTGAATACATAATTGATATTTAAAATATATTTTTTAAAATACATTAAATTGAATTTGATATAAAAATGACATTTGAAATAAAAAGAAAAGCTTGAACTTACTTGATGTATAAATTAATTTAAAAATATCCTAATTGTTAAATTAAAAAAAATATGATCAAACCTAATTTAAAGAGTGTGATTGCAATTATTTTTTTTAAAATTTTTTATTTAGAAATGTATTAAAATAATATTTTTTTAATTTTTAAAAATTATTTTTGATATCAGTAAATAAAAAAATCACAAAATTTTAATTTAAAATAAAAAAATTAAAATTATTTTTAAAATATAAAAACAAATAAAATATAATTAAAAAAAAACTGGCACCAAGCATTACATTACTTAATAGGGGGTGGGATTCTTTTTGTTTTTGTTTTTGTTTCTGTACCAGTAATGTTTTCCTTTTCATAAGACAAATCGATAACAGGTTTTTTTTTTACATATGTATCCGTGTCCAATTTGGCATTTAGCTTTGGCCTTTGTTTTTTTGGCTGCATCTCTCTCTCTCTCTGACAGTCACTGTAATTTATCGGAGTAACATTGATTTTTTTCGGTTTGAAAATAATTGTGGCATAGATTGCTTGCTTGCTTGTTTGTGAAGTTGTTCTGTGTTAAAAGGCAGAGGATAATGCTAGTGAAATTACATAGCAGTGAACTGAACAGGGTAAGGCTAGAAGAAACCGGAAATATACCAACATGGAATTTGTGGGGATCAACCAAAACTTAAAGCCCGCATTCTCAGATCTCTAGGATCTCAGAATTTCAGGCTTCACTATTATCTGTGCTTGTTTCTCGAGAAAATTCTTTTCTGAGCTGGGTGTCATGTTAGTAAGGAAGTGATTTTGGTTTCATCTGGGAGTTAGTTCAAAGTGAGAGTTGCTAAAAGGGGCCATTTTCTTGCTGGAAATACTGGGCTTTTGCTTTATTATTTTGTGTTTCTGATTCTTAAAACAAAAGGAGTTTTCTTTTTCTTTTATTTGGATAACAGAACAACATTTTAGCAGAATATGGCTTTTGGGGTTTTGATAAGAAAAGAGTAGTTGGAGTTTTGAACAGTGAATGAAGTGAGGGTAAGAAAGTATCAATGGAAAGTAGGAGTTTCAGGTTGTGCAGAGTGGTATTTCTGGTTTTGGCACTGATGGAGATTTCTACTGCTACACTATCTCCTGCTGGTATAAACTATGAAGGTTAGACCACAACTTTCTCATGAGATCTTCTCTTGCTCATTATACTTTCTGTCCACAGAAAAATAGCTTGTTGCAATAGATGGTTCTTCATTTGTGGAAAAGCTCACAGTGATGATTTTTGTTTCTTATTTTAATTAAAAATTGAGCAGTGGTAGCTTTGGTGGCCATAAAAACTGCTTTACTCGACCCATATAATGTTCTGGATAATTGGGATATCAATTCTGTTGATCCTTGTAGCTGGAGGATGGTTACTTGCTCCCCAGATGGATATGTTTCTGCTTTGTAAGTGGCTTCTTTTTATTCTTACACACACACACTCTCTTCCTATATATTTATGTGCCAGGAAATGACCTAGAAAATGCATCATAGTTCATTTACTTTCAGTATGGACCGTACCATTAAGTGAATGTATTTTTTTCTTATATTTTTAAACAGGGGACTCCCCAGTCAAAGCTTGTCTGGGACTTTATCTCCGTCCATCGGCAACCTCACTAACCTGCAATCAGTGTATGTTCTAACCTTCAGTTTTTTCTGAGCAGTGAATGTGCACTTTGTTTACTGTTTGGAGTTTTCTCAAAAGTGATGAAAATTTCTCGTTGCTGATTTCTAATAGCATAATTCCAGAGTAATATCATTGAAATGCAATTCATACTTGCATAAATGTGTAGGTTGCTGCAGAATAATGCCATTTCAGGTCCTATACCTGCTGCAATTGGCAAGCTGGAGAAGCTCCATACACTTGATCTCTCGAACAATAAATTTAGTGGAGAAATGCCCACCTCTTTGGGGAACCTCAAGAACCTGAATTACCTGTGAGTGTCAAATTTGATAATTACTTTGGTTTCTTCAGCAGATGCTGCATGCTTTGAATATTTTTTTTATTTAGGATCGATGCATATTGTTACCTCTCTTATGTTGTCTTCTGGGAACATCAGGCGATTAAATAACAACGGCCTTACTGGACCCTGCCCCGAGTCTCTGTCCAAGCTCAATGGCCTCACACTTGTGTATGTCCTTGCACCTATGCAACCCGCATATTACAGTTTGGCTGCAATATGAACATTTCTCGAACATTAGCTCATTTAATGATTATTGTTAATTTTGTGAACATACCTATTCACCATTGTAATTATGTTATTCTTTCAGGGATCTTTCATTTAACAATCTGAGTGGTTCCTTGCCAAAAATATCAGCAAGAACTTTCAAGTGAGATACTGTTTAGCGGGCTTTGAAAGATGCTTGCTCCTTGTACTAGTTACAATTTTTATTACTTAATTGGAGATCTCAAGCTCTTTATTCATTTCAGAGTTACGGGTAACCGTTTGATTTGTGGACCTAAGGCCAGTGACAACTGTTCTGCTGTCTTTCCGGAGCCTCTTTCTCTCCCGCCTAATGGTCTGAATTGTGCCTATCATGCACTTCAATATTTTGTTCGTTGGTATTTTTTTTTGTTGTCTCCACAAAAATAGATCATTTATATTTCTTTTCTGCTCTTTGGATTCATAGGTCAATCAGGCTCTAAAACAAACAGTCATCGTGTGGCTATTGCTTTTGGGGCAAGCTTTGGTGCTGCTTTTTCCATCATAATAATTATTGGTTTACTTGTTTGGTGGCGATGTAGACACAACCAGCAAATTTTCTTTGATGTCAATGGTTAGTATATACTTTGTTTTTCCTTTCCTTAGTGATCTTCTTACTTTATAGCTTTCCTTTGGTGGTTCTATGAATGCATGGAACAAAGTTACCTGATAAGTTCTTATTAACCTGACCTCTGTCATTATGGAAAAGTGAGTTGTGGAATTATATGATCAAAGTCATACCGTGTTGCTTTCAACTTGTTATAATGGCTTCAGCTATGAGGTTTTTGTACTAATTGTCCGAGGAAGAAATACAATAAATATTATCCCTTAAAATTTGATTGTTATACACTATTTGCAGCGTCACTTCCACCACTAATGACATTATACTTGAAACTCAGGACAACTTGATTGTAACACATTGTATATAACATTACTTCCACCCCAAAATTGTATCTGAACTAATAGGATGAACTACCTGCTTGTATTTGTTATGTCTTGCTGCATTGTTTGAAAGTGCGGCTTTGATTTAGTCAAGGCTACACAAAAATCAGGTCTAGTGAAGGAGAATTTGGATACTCTAGTGGTTTCAATCCCAAGAGTTTTACTATTGCACCAGTAACGACTCCTTTTTATTTGCAGTTTCAAACGATTATAAAATGCGTAAAATATTTTACATGAAAATGTTTTTCCTGATTTTATTGTATTTGTTTCTTGTAAAATATTACTGAAAACTAGTCAATATAAAATATTTTACAATCAACCCTTAAATTTAGTTTGAAAAATATTTTTAGCTCATATTTTTCAAATAATTATAAGTTTAGGGGGCATTTGGTTTGCTTAAAATATTTTACATGAATATGTTTTCCTGATTTTTCTCTATTTGTCTCTTGTAAAATATTTTATGGAAAACTAGTTATCGTAAAATATTTTACAATCAACTCTTAAACTTAGTTTATTTCTTGAAAAATATTTTCAGTTTATAAAGTCCCGTAACATATTTTATGGGTACTAATCTATTAACAATCTCATCTAAATATGTCGATCACCACTACCTTGGTAGGGCCACCATAACTCCTCTCCCACCATCTCCAATTCAACCTCCACCCTGATCACCACTGCTAACATAACCATCACCACTATCTCATTACCACAACACATAATTATGATTTTTACTATAATCATATTTTTCAAACCATTACGCATCAAACATCATAGAATGTTTTTTATATAAAACGTTTTACAGTTAAATACTTTACGTAGATCAAATGTTCCTATTCTCAATTTGCATATAATATTCTCAAAGTTTTAACTTGTACCCTTATGTTTGCCCTTGAGGTTGCGGCTAAGCAACTTTACCATTGCACCATGCAATGAAACTTTCTTGGCTACATTTTTTGATACTTCTGTATTATTTCAATTTTCAATTGTTGTTTTATTTATTCATTTTGTTTATGATTTTATTCCTGTTCCTGCATTTTCTGTTATACCTGGATTCTCAACTATGTGTTACTTGTCAGAGCAATATGACCCAGAGGTGTGCTTGGGCCATTTGAGAAGGTATACATTTAAGGAGCTTCGTTCTGCTACTGATCATTTCAGTTCAAAGAATATTCTTGGGAGAGGTGGATTTGGTATCGTGTACAAGGGATGCTTGAATGATGGAACCCTGGTGGCTGTCAAAAGGCTAAAAGACTATAACATTGCTGGTGGTGAAATCCAATTCCAGACAGAAGTAGAAACGATTAGTTTGGCTATTCATCGGAATCTTCTGAGGCTCTCTGGGTTCTGCACGACTGAGAATGAAAGGCTTCTCGTTTACCCCTACATGCCAAATGGGAGTGTAGCATCTCAATTAAGAGGTCAGTAAAAATAACTCCTTAAGTGTTTAGTAATCATTGCACAATTTTTATATTGTTTGAAGAATTAAACTTGCATGTGATGTGCTTATAACCCAAAATGTGGTGATGAACCGTATAGCAAGTTTACGCATAAAGAATCTACTGAAAGAAATGGGGCATTCTCACCATTGCCATGCCACTACTTTTGTGACAATCCTTCAAACACTGACATCATATGCCTACTTCATCAGTGGGCTCTACCAAAGTAACACCATGGATGCACAATAGCTACTGACGTGACTCTAAGGACCTGTGAAACCTCAGCCACCATCACTACCTATCTAGACAGTCACTGCCACAATTGAAGGCATGCTCCTCGCCAGGTGCCAAGTACCTGATTGCACCACCATTATGCTGACCAATGTGCCATGATTTTCTAGCTTGTGGGAGCATATCTTTTCCTAACCGAATCTCAAGCATTCACCCCGACAGAGACATGACTCTACATAAAAAAAACTTGGCCATAATGAAATTTAAATATAGCCTTAATCTGATAGTCTTGTTTCATCTCCATGCTTCCAGCATGTCCTCAAGAAAATATTTATTGGAACTGCTATATTTGCTAGTTTAGCTTCTTAAATGAACACATTTAAAGTTCATTTGATCACTTATTTAAATTTCTCATCCTAAATTGTAATCTAGCATATCATCCTACTTGATTGTTTTGGCCAATCAAAATTTTCCTGTAATTAGCCCCCCCTCAAGTTTAGTCTCATTGGTTATGGGTTCTGTCTTTAGATCATATTCATGGCCGAGCAGCATTGGACTGGGCAAGAAGAAAGAGGATAGCTCTGGGTACAGCTAGAGGACTCCTATATTTGCACGAGCAATGCGACCCCAAAATTATTCACCGCGACGTCAAAGCAGCCAACATTTTGTTGGACGAGGACTTTGAGGCAGTTGTTGGAGATTTTGGGCTGGCAAAGCTTTTGGATCACAGAGATTCCCACGTGACCACAGCTGTTCGTGGCACCATTGGCCATATTGCTCCGGAGTATTTATCAACAGGTCAGTCATCAGAAAAGACTGATGTATTTGGTTTTGGGATCTTGCTTCTTGAGCTAATCACAGGCCAGAAGGCATTAGATTTTGGAAGGGCAGCGAACCAGAAAGGTGTCATGCTTGATTGGGTACGCTCTCTCCCCCTCTCTCCCTGCCTCCTCCCTCCCTCTCCTAATAGCATTTGCAACCATGAATAAATAATTGAATGATAACATGATGAACTCAGCACTTGTATTGTGGACTTTTGGCATCTGGGACACTTCGAAGTGGAGTGTCTTGAGATTGCACATTCCACATTTCCACCTACCTGTGCAACAGCTTGTTAGCACTCTATATCTGCTCCTGATGGTGCATCAGGTGTTTCCTACAACATTATCAAGGAAAAAAATGCATGGTCAACTTCATTTGTTGGCAGTTAAGATAGAATTCTATATTACAGAGATTCCAAGCATAGAGTTGAAGCATATTGATCCAAGATCGTTCTGAATTCACATAATCAACACCACCTCATCTTTGCTCCTTTTTTTGTTCCAGGTGAAGAAGCTCCATCATGATAGAAAGCTAAATCTTATGGTGGATAAGGATCTGAGAGGCAATTTTGACAGAATTGAATTAGAAGAAATGGTCCAGGTTGCTCTTTTATGCACGCAATTTAATCCTTCTCACCGTCCAAAGATGTCTGAAGTACTAAAGATGTTAGAAGGTGATGGTTTAGCTGAGAAATGGGAAGCCTCACAAAGGGTCGAGACCCCAAGGTTTAGATCATGTGAAAACCCTCCTCAAAGATATTCAGATTATATAGAAGAATCTTCCCTGGTGGTAGAAGCCATGGAGCTTTCTGGTCCTCGGTGACAGTCATTTCACACTCACTTCTCGACCTCCTTGCCTGATCAAACATTAAGTTGCAAAACTTTGATGATGAAAATTATGTCATTGTTAATAGTGGCTGAATGCATGTATTCATCTGTAAAAAGCAAAAAGAATGTATAAACAAACATCTCGGTTCTTTGTTGGAAAGCCAGTTTGAGTTGATTGCTCCCAGCTGAGATCCCTTGCAAATCTTGGATCATAGAGACTTGTATTTAATTCAGCCTGTGCTGCCATTTTGTCGAGCTGCCAGAAATGTGAGAAATACATCCACCAGCAGAGCCTTCATGTGATAGGAGGGTCCACAAACCAAATGGGATGCAAGCCGGCTCCCTGCAATATCCTTTGGTTCCGTCCAAAATACATGCATGCTTCCCGTCATTCTTTCAAGGAAGAATATTCAGACTTGGATCCCTCTTGATGGAGAGTTGCTGCGGTGCAAGGATTGTTTTGTTTTTGTATTTTAAAAATATTTTTAAAAAAATTATTTTTTTTATTTTTTATTAATTTTAAATTAATATATTTTTAATATTTTCAAATCATTTTAATACGCTAATATTAAAAATAATTTTTAAAAATTTAAAAAAATTATTAATATATATTTTAATATAAAAAATTATTTAAATAATAATAATAACTATTCTTTCAAATAATTCCTAAATTGTTTAGATTTTTTCTTTCTTTTTTCGGCAAACAAATTTAATACGAGGTTTCATCATGGATGAATTACGATTAAATACTATATATATATAAAGGCCCTTATTTGTCAAATGGGCTCCAAGGATCCACCCAAGATCCAACCACATAAACGAGAAAAAAGTCCAAAGGTCTAAAGCGATCAAAGAATGAAGCCTAACGCCGAAACATCCAGTCACACAGACGTAAATATCTAGGTCACCGCTCCCTTAACTATTCATATACTAAAAGTGTTGGTATTATAATATTTTTTTGTTTGTAATTTAAAAAAATTATTTTATAAAAAATATTTTTAGTTAAGATTGATTTGATATTTATATATATTTAATTAAAATTATAGTTAAAATTAAAATTAAAATTAAAATTAAATACAAAATAGTCTAATATATTTGGTTAAAAATACCTTTTAAATTAAGGTTATAAAATACATGAATTATATATATTAATCGTTTTAAATTTAATTTTATTATATTATAATTAAATAATAATTTGTATAGAACATTTTTTTATTCTATCAAACCATCTATAATTTTATTATGTATAAAATTTATCTAATAAAAACTACAGTTTTCATGAGTTTTTGAACGTATAATAAAATTAGATAAAATATTATCTAGAATAAACTTAAGATTATAATATGAGTGAATTTAATTTATTTTATATTGGTAGGCTCTGTCAAAAATAAATTGTATTTTTAACATTATCAAATATTTGTTTTATTATGGCTGCTTCAAACGCAAAAACAAGCACACAAATAAATATACTCTACTGAGATTTACATGATTAATTTATTAAATTTATGATTTTAGAAATTTATTGAGTTTTTTAATATTTTTTAATTTAATTATATAATAAATAAATTTAAATTTAAAATTAAAATTAAAATAAATAAAATATTAAATATTAAAATGAAAGAAAAATCAATAAAAACTCAACAATAAAATTAGGTCAAGAAAAAGGAAAAAAAATCGGAACACATGTGGAGATAAAATAAAATATATTATTCATTAAATATTAGGATGTATCATACAAATAGCAATTTGACAAATTTTTGTTTTTAAAATTAATATGGAAACAAGAGTTGTTTTTAATTCCTTGAAACTATTTAATTAATCATCGTAGTGTAAAAATTAATTAAATGATATCTTAATCGGTTTTTTGCTCTTGATTAGTATATTTTAGCATTGTTTGTAAAAAGAATTATTATATTTTAACAATTTAAATATATATTTAATTATTGATGTGGTTTGTTCACACACGTATTAGATTGTATATTTTGTGGTGGGATTCAAGTATTTAATTAAATAAAATTTAAATCCATCCTTATGTATTCACATTTTCTTTTATATGTTATTTTCTTGATATCAAAATTAATATTTGTTATGATTGAAATTAATTTAAATTATTTTATTGATTTTAAAATTAATATCTTTCATGATTGAAATTAATTTCTATTGATAATTTTCTCTTTCCAATTAAAATTCAATAATTCTATTTTTTCTCTCTCAAACTAAAATTAAAATAAAATAAAAGATCAAAAGTGAAAAGTATTAAATTATAAGTATTTAGGACTTGTTTGGAAGTATGGTTATAATTGCTTTTCAAATAGCTTTTTGTATCAAAATAAATATAAATAATTTTTTATTTTTTAAAAATTATTTTTAATATTAGTACATCAAAATAATTTAAAAATATTAAAAATATATTAATTTAAAATTAATAAAAAAATTTAATTTTTAAAAAATACTTTTAAAACATAAAAACAAAATTTCTATTCACATGAATCACTTAAACATAAAAGGATGTACATTAAATTTTCACGTCAAATGTTAAACAGCCACATGGTTTATCTGTATATTCATACCTTGATCTTCTTCTGTCTTGTAATCTTACCCTTCATGAAGAGATTTTGACAAATTAGTCATTAATTAAAGCATAAAGGGATGCAATTAAAAACAAAAAAGATTTTGGAATAAAAAAAACACTCCGTCAATGTTTTACCTGGTGGTCTCTAGCTAGTCAATTGGCCGGCAATACAATTAAACCTAGTCAAGCTGGACGAGACATCATGGTAGCCTGTTGACTCGGTTGTCCCGGTCGAATTTCAAAGCAAACTCTGTGAGAGTTGATCAAGTGTGGCCTAGTGGGTGCACTTACAAATCAGTTGACATAATAAAAACCTACCTTGATTTTTTTAAGAGCAATTATTTTAAAAAGACATTGATTTAAATTTTTTATATAAAAATATTAAAATAAACATATTTTTCACTAACCTGGTCAAGCGTATCCTCCTAGCCCTTGGCTAGGTGTTATTAGTAGTTGTATCTTTGTTTTTTAAAATTTATTTTATAATCAATTAAATAATTATAAAAATATATATTTGCATGAAAAAAATAATTGAAAAAAATAATTTTTTTATCAAATTATATATTTTTTTAATTTTTGTAATATTTTTTTAACGTAAAAGTTATGTTTTTAACAGTAGCATAGTTAATTGAATAAAAAAATAATAATAAATAAAAGTTTAAAGAAATTATATCATTTAAGATGAAAAAAATTAAAATTTTATATTTATTTAAAACATTTTTTTCTTACTTTTTATTTATTTATTTATTTAGGGTGGAGCATTGTTTTTTAAACAAGGTCAATTTCTTCTCGGAAAATCAAAGCACAAGAAAATTACATGATGCAATCTTAAATAAATCTCAAATAATTTCTCCTGGAAAAAAACAACGCTGCAGCAGCGAAGCTGGCGGACAAATTTCAAGGTATGTTTGGAAATGCGGTTTAACCGGTGTTTTCAAAAAATTTAAAATTTTTTTAATAGGTTGATATTAAAAATAATTTTTTAAAAATAAAAAAATATTATTAATATATATTTAAATATATAAAATTATTTAAAAAACAACCGCTGTAATACCGCTGAAATAAGCGTGATCCTGCCACCGAAATGATTCTTTCTCCCCAACATACACACTTAGCCTCTGATTATGCTATAATTCTGATGATTAGTGCAACAAACGGCGGTGCCAGCCCTGGCGCTCCCTGAGAATCAAGAGCTCGTGCCGCGTGCGTCCCTGTCAGAAACTTAAGACTTAATCGAACAACCACGTGATGATTTTTTCATGTCGACGGGAAGTTTTTTTTTTTTCTGGAGGTGGATTTTCTACTCTTTTATTCTTAATAATAATAATGATAAGAATAACGACGACGAAGAATTGGCCGGTGGAAATCGTGATCCAATGAACTCATAAAAATCATAGAAAACCTTCAATGAATGTTATTTTCCAATAAACTTCCACTTCAAGAAATTATTTTCCAAAAAAATGGATTTAAACATAAAATCACACGCACTTAATTATTTTGATCAGCACAAGTAGAACAAATCAAATAAAAAAATATGAAAAAATTAAGAGTAAAAAACGAAATGGGTAATTAATTAAGTGGTAACTATCCAAATATGATAATTATATGGCAGTTCCTTTTCTCCCCACTCCGAAACACACCAGTGACAGGAGCAGCCGAGGAACACGGCTACCGATCTTTTCTCTCCTTTTCTTTCCATCGTAGTGAACAGTATTCAGCATTATAAGTACTCCCTACTTGCTACATTTCTCCGAAGAACACAAGGGTTTTTATTCTCAAGCAGAAAATCACTCCTCTCTTTTATTGTCATGGATTCTTTTGATTTCAAACAATTTTCTTTCACAAATGGAATTGTTAGATTAGATTAGGTTATTGCATTTTTATTTTTGATTACTTTAATAAAAACGGGCTTTACATTTCTTTCTTCTTCTTCTTCTTCTTCTTCTTATTTTGTGTGTTCTTCTCCATGGAATCTAAAAGACTTGCCTTGCCAGACCAGCTTCTTGCGCCCAGAAGGAAGCCATTTTTGTTGTGGGTTGTTGCTTCCCTTATAATACTCTCTCTCTTTTTTCTCACTACTTCTTTCAAAGGTCGAATTGTGACCCCTTTCTTTCAAGGCTTCAATAATGTTCCTCGTAATTCTTCTCTTGTTTCATGGCCTTTCTCTCGTTTTCCTCCAAAAAATAGTCCTGCCAGTCGCCCGGCTAACGTGACAGGGGTCGTTTTAGAGAAAACCCATGTCGGCAATTTCACTGAGATTACTCAAAATGGAAGTGATGAAGCAACTTCTGTACCAAAATCCCCTGAAGCAAAAAGCGGAAATTTGACAGATTCTAGCGGAGATGGGGGGGTTTTGGAGAGGCCCCTTTTGGGTGTTATTGAAGTTGGGAATCACAGCCTTTCTAGCAATGCGGACGATACAGATGCAAAGAGAAGCGCAGAAGGAAAATCTGTGGAAAATCTTATTGCAGAAAATAAAAATGAGGGCAATGAAGAAAATGGTAGATTCCCTGGTAGTGGAGGCGAACAAGGGGACTATAATGAAGTTTCTTTTGAGAAATGTGACATATTTGATGGTAAGTGGGTGAGGGATGATTCGAAGCCATACTATCCTCCAGGCTCCTGTCCTTATATTGATAAGGATTTTGATTGTCACCGAAATGGGAGGCCAGATGTTGGCTTTGTTAAATGGAAATGGCAGCCAAATGGGTGTGACATTCCAAGGTATGTTCCATCTCAAATTCAATTCAATTTTATGAATGTTATTATTTTTGTTAATGGAAGTGAAAAATAAGGTTAAAATCACCACACCATTTTCTGCAGGTAGTGTGAAAGTTGGTTAGAAAGCTTGATTGATTGGAAAAATTCTGTAAATCATGAAAAATGTTATCTAATTATACATCTATTGTTTAGTTACTCAAAGAATTAAATCACCCTGCATGGGATGGATTATCAATTAAAACTTTGAGTTTCAAAATAAAGAAAAAGTATGTTCAATTAGCTGGGGCTATTCTGTATATATGACCTATAAGCTATAGCTGATTACATGCATGATTCAATTAAAAAAAAGAAGAGAGAATTAAGTAAAAGAAAGGAAAGATTCATAGCGGGTTCATTGCATTTCTTACAATACCTCTCAGTTAACATACCTATTAAAATACTAATGGTTGTTGTGTAAGGATTTATTTAATCTTTAGATTATAGACTAATATAGCCAACTTTGAAATTCAGTCATTGCGTTTCGGGTATAAACTGTCTTTTCTTATCTCATTGTTATTTGCTGAATCTGTCCAGTTTGAACGCAACTGATTTTCTTGAGAGATTAAGAGGAAAGAAGCTGGTTTTTGTTGGGGATTCCCTTAATAGGAACATGTGGGAGTCTCTGGTGTGCATCCTTCGCAATAGCATCGGAAAGAAGAAACGAGTTTATGAGATATCAGGAAGGAGGGAATTCAAAAAGAAGGGTTTCTATGCTTTTAGATTTGAGGCAAGTTTTTCATTTTGAAAATAAAATAAAATTATGGCGAGTTTCTTGATACTGAACACATTGTTAATCAGGTTCATTCCATGCGTTCTACTGAACACATTGTTAGTGTGTTTCGAGAAAATGCTCATTCTATGTGTATGTCTCTGATACTTTGCTGTGATTGTAGGATTACAACTGCACGGTGGATTTTGTTAGTTCTCCATTTCTTGTTAGAGAATCATCCTTCAAAAGTAAAAATGGAACATTTGAGACCTTAAGGTTGGATTTGATGGACCAGACAACTTCAATGTACCATGATGCAGATGTCATAATTTTTAATACGGGTCATTGGTGGACCCATGATAAAACTTCCAGAGGGTGAGTACAATTTGTTTATTTTGGTAAAATACTCTAGCCTTCATGTTGTTTAAACCATGGATTGCAGAAGCTCTGAAAGGAAAGGCTATTTCGCTTGCAAAATAAAGTCCTGTTCTATTTTCACTCTGGTATTCTGTGCATAAGAAACTGATATTTGCATGCTATATGTGACAGAGTGCATTTCCAATCAAGGAATTAACCTCTTTGCATGTTCTGTTTTGCACTTTATTATTTCGCAGAGAAGACTATTACCAGGAAGGTAATCATATACACCGAAGACTCAAGGTCCTGGAAGCATATAAGAGAGCACTTTTGACTTGGGCAAGATGGATCGACAAGAACATTGATAGAAATCGAACACTGGTTTTATTCAGAGGTTATTCAGTTACTCATTTCAGGTACAGTACTGTTTCGTGCTCTCTATTTAGCTTCTAGTTATGACTTTTTCTTGCTTTTTTTTTTCTTGGTCCAATGCTTATGGTTATGACTAGCTCTCTGTTTGCATGCCTTCTTCATTGTCATAGTTTCATGCTCACTTAGCTGTGTCTTTCTGTTACTTTCATATCCTTGAACCTTGTTTCTTTGTGGAAAAGCTTGCTTTTTTTTCTCCGTTATTTACATGAACCAAGTAATAAAACATCCTAATGTGTTGTTGCGAAGATTTATTTAATGAAGAATTACTACTGCGAGGATTCCGAGGCTGGAGGCACAGATTTTTCATTACCATTTTCAGTCTGAGGGAAAACTTAGTGAGATGGCCGTGCTGGGTTTTGAGGTTGCGAGTTTATAATCTAGTTATAATGGTTTAAAGAGGTCGACTCTTCCTTTCCATTGGTACACGAGATCTAACCAAACCATATAAGCTGCTAATATTATTTCTTTTTTTATGCTATCTCATTTGTGTTACTTCTAATTGCTGCTCGCTATTTAACCGCTGAAAAACCAGTGGTCATATAAAAGATATTTAACGGGTGACGGAATCGTTCTAACTTCCCTCTGAAAAAAAGATGCTTGTACTACCCAAGAGTGGCGAAGGGGGTAAGAAAATGATTAGTTGTTGGAGTTCACTGTTACTGATTGGAAAAAATCAACGTCTCATCCACAAGTTTTACCTTCACAACAGAAGGTTCAAGGGTAATGTTTAATGGGAAATTACAAGGGTGATTTCATATATTATTTCTTTGTCCATGCAATGTGTTATAGAGTAAAAGTTTCTGATGTGGTATTTTATTGCAGAGGAGGCCAGTGGAACTCAGGAGGACGGTGTCACAAAGAAACAGAGCCAATATTTAATACAACTTACTTAGGAAAGTACCCTTCGAAAATGAGAGCTTTACAACATGTGCTTCAAGAAACCAAAACTCCAATTATTTATCTAAACATAAGTAGGCTCACAGCCTATAGAAAAGATGCGCATCCTTCAATTTATAGAATGACGTACAATACAGCAGAAGAACGAATTGCTGCAGAGCGATCTCAAGATTGCAGTCATTGGTGCTTACCTGGAGTACCAGATACCTGGAATGAATTGCTATATGCTTCACTGTTGAAGGTCGGCCTGGGATCTTGGAAGAAGTGAACAAGTTTGTGCAGAAACCATGTGTCAGTCGAGAACTTGTATTCTGTAGAATATCCCTTCACTGTAACCTCTGTTGTAAGTTTTTCAATCAGGCTTGAAATCGGATGTTGACGTCGAGAGGGAGATAGAGTCACAAATGCGCATGTACATTTTACTAGTCATATTACAGGCAATGAAGACGCAAATTCTCTTTATTTACAATTATGATGGGAAAATATCAATTTTTGTTCTGATAGGATTTGATCATTTGCAAGTGTTATATGACTGTGCAGAAAGAATGAAGGTGGAAGGACCTAGAGGAGGAGCATACACTCTATTCTGTGGTTCTGCAATCAATCTTTATGAATTGATAAGTATTAATTGGAATGTCCCAGCTGGATTAGAATGCTGGTGGCTTAGAAATACAAAAAAGAAAAAGAAAAGGGGAGAACAACTGGATTAATGCATTCAGAAATAGAACATAAGAGGGAGAGTTGTTCACATCAGTATTTAATTATGTGAACTAGTACTTCATTACATAATGAAACTGACACAGAGACATTTGGTGATCACAGCAGACAAAGAACACTCACCACAAAATCTGGGTGAGACACTTCTGCTTAGAATACAGACCTTTTTATTTATTACATCCCATGCTACAGCTACATTTAAGCCAGGAAAGACTCGTGACCGAGCCCGTTGCCGTTCTGTGACTTGCCGGTTTGCCAGGCGTGCATTAGCCGAAGACTCTGCTAGCTAGCTTTTAGAGCAAAAGCTTCATTATGTAGTTAGCATAGTCGACGATGGCTAAGCACAGGCAAACAGTTCAATTTTGGAGGAGGGTGAGGGATCCCTCACTCCAAAACCCCCCCTCGCTTCTCAGGGGCCTTGGATGGATGGGTATTCTTGACAAGAGATTTCCATGCCTATCAGATTCAAGTTGCTGATAGAGCCGGTTTCCATGTAATCCAATGAGCTCTTACAAAAGCTAGCGGGGAAGTCACTCCACTGTTATGTGGGCTTTAAATAGGCAGATGATTGAGAAGTGGTGATTAGAAATTTAGGGTTCATTTCTGGATAAAAATCATCATCTTTCTTTATTTTCCAAACTTTTCCTAAAAAATCCCACTATTAAAAGCTATGGCTGAAAAAGTTTCTAATAATTAAGTGCATGTCTTGATTAGCTTGATGACTGTCATGCCCTTCACCTATTAACTCCTTCATCCCTCATGTTTCATAAATGCTATTTACCTCAAAATCAAGTACATAATCCTTAATTTAAACCATTAGTGTGTGCATGGCTGGGATGTATGAAGGATTTTTTTATTAAATAAAAATATAAATTATATTTTAAAAAATTAAAAATACATGTTTTTTTATATGGGTCTTATAAAAAAAAAATCAGAACCATCTCTAAACCAAATATTCTTTTATTAAACACGATGAAGATAAGATACTAGTTCTAAGCATTTTAGTTTTTATTTAAAATCAATCTATATATTCCTATAATCAAGCTTCACAGATTCAATCAAATATTCGAAGAATCAATGTTAATTAATTTAATTATATATTTATTTAAAAATTAATGAGAGTTAACTGGATTAAGTTGTTTTTTTAAAAATTTATTTAAAAGGAAAAACAAGAAAGCTATGTTGTAAGGCTCGACCGATGAGGGAGGGAAGGGCTAACTTAAATTGGCAAGTCATGATGGCTATTAATTACCATAATCCATGATTAAGCAAGGATTCTCCATGAAATCTTGGCCGCTGAAATATAGAAGGATACTAATGTCAACGAAAGAAAAGATGGGCGGCCAGACTACTTTTCTCTGGTGCATCGCCTTTTCCATTATTGGAGTCTTCTGACTTTCCAAGTCGTATCAGTGGATCCACTAACTCATGCTCAACTACATCCTTTTCCATCTACAAATCCTCCTAATTGTCCACTAATCCCATACTTTGTGGCTGTATTTAGCCATTGGCAGCTTGTTGACTCACACCAGAGAAACCAACAGCCAACCTTCTGCCGACAACATCGAGCTTTCCTTCTAGTTGATTAGCGTGGCAAAACACTGCAAATTAGGCATGTCGTGGCAGGTAGCCCTGTGCGAAAGGGTCCCCAATGTTGCTGCTCATCACTTATCTCCCTCTCCATCTCCTTTATGATCTCAAGCAGATTTTCTCACTGTCCCCGTGATCTACCGGAATTGAGGCGTGTCATCGATCACTTGTATCGACCGGCCATTTTTCTTGGATTCTTGGGATTGTGGTGCGGGTGTTTTTTAAAATAGTTTTTTGCTTAAAAACGTGAAACACAGTGATGTTATGGACAAGAGTGCTTACTACTTTATGGTTTCAACTCACGATATGTCAAATCAGCGTCTGGCTCTATTGCTATTTATCTTGAGAAGTCTAAAGTTTCTTGCTTTTCTCAACTCATTTCTAACTATTTTGATCGACTTAATCCCCTCTAATCAGGTATGAAACCAGAGGTGCAACATTTGGACCGAGCTGGAATGTATAATTTTGATTTTAGGAGGGCCATTTCTAAGATTAATACCTTGCAGGAATTTAAGAGGGATTATGAAACATTTGAAGACTTTGAGGGGCGCGAAGTCCACCCCTAGCCACCCAACCAGAGTCGTACTTCCTACCTGTAATGGATCTCTCATATCGTAAAAAAGCAGTGATCTTCCTCCTCAGAAATGCACCCAAAAACAATCACAGTTAGACTATCCACCCATTCTTGTTCTTTTACGCAAACAAACAAACAAGTACTGCTTTTCATGTTGGTTCAATTTGAGAATCTCACTTTTCTGGTTTGATTGTTTCTTACTTTCTTTTATATATTCGGTGACGTACCAAAGCTACAAGTTTTGCCTCCCTTGAGTCATGATAAGGAATATATGTAGGAATAATATTTACTGCAAGGAACACACCACTTTTGGTAAGCTGGGGAATACCTGGCTAGGTAGGATGATGTGAGATGAAGCTTTCAAAAACTTTACTAGGACCCGAGTTCTCTTTGCGGATAACACTGAACTCGAGATACCTGTAAAATAATACCTTGATGGTAAGTTGGTGCAGTGTTTAGAAGATATTTGTTTTAACATAGAAAAATATAAAGAGAATAATTACAGATATGTAGTTGTGAATAAGAAGATTCATTTCCTGAACATAATGCTGAATAAAAATTTGAACAAAACTCTTGTTCATTTCTTGGACTAATCTTTCTCATTTACCTGATTCCTAAGTATTTATACATAAATCCTAGGAGGAAGGGTCGTTGACCTTCCTTCATCTTCATCAAGTTCACGTATGGATCTACATCAACTCACTCAAGATATAATGACACTTACTGATGCTGTATCAGCCATCTGGTGATAGCTTAGCTCTCTCAAGCTCTTGTTGTGCCTGTGGCACTGGTTGCTCCTATTGTTCTTCCTGTGCAACATCAACTCCAGTTTCATGGGGAAAATGACAAGAACAAAATAGCCACTTTTGAATTCCACATCACTCGTGAATCAAATTGCAATTAGTTGTATGTCACCAAAGAAGAGTAGTGCTTCATCAACTTAATTTCAAAGAACAAACACATATCTTCCAAAAAGATATTATAAGAACTTCAATGTATGGATAGGAGGAAGGATGCACTGAGAGAGGAGTGGAAAAGTTGAAAAATAATTCATTTAATCAGTTGTTTGACAAATAGTAAAGCAAAAGAATAAGAATCAATTCATTCAAATTGAATTATAAGTGAGGTAAAGATGATATATATGAATTCTATTTTGTATCTCAATATATGTTTGGATTTTAACTAGGATATATATTTTTAAAAATAACAATATATTATTAAACCCGATTAAATCAATTCAAATTGAACTAGAATAAAATTTATGTTAAAAAAATCAATCTAATTTAATTTTTTTAAATGAAAATATGATTTAACTTTCTAAAAAGATAATTTTTTAAATAAAACTTGTCTTAACAGTTTTTAAAATAAAACAGTATTTTAATTGTCAATCACTTAATCCATTAACTCATGATAAAGATTTTAGATCCAATAACTTCAAATAACAATATTTCCTAAAAAAGAAACTAATTAATAAGGTTAAGTTTATCTATTAAAAACGATTACAACATTGTTGACCTAACTAAGTAGGGAATGAGGGGGCGCTAACGTGCTCGATGTGTGGGTACGGAACTAACTAATAAGGGTAAGTTTATGTATTAAAAATGGGTACAACGTTTGACCTGCTTAATGAATGCGTGTGGTTGCCAACCTGCTTAATGCGGACGACTGTGCTCTTGTTTCCCCCCAGGCTAAGAGTGATTATTTATTTTTATATTTTAAAAATATTTTATTTCATTTATTTATTTTAAATTATTATTAATTTGATATTTTCAGATGTTTAAAAGTATTGATATAAAAAATAAATTTTAAAAAATAAATAAAATATTATTTTAATACATTTTAAAATAACTAATAATTATTATTATATTTTTATCAAGAATCTAATTGTGAAGTGAACCTCGTTGTTTTATAAAAATAAATCTAGCTTATAATTCTAACAAATTATGCAAGGTTTTCATATAAAGTGATATGATAATATTCTTTTTATTTTTAATAAATTGTTTAGTATCATACTTATCATATATGTCTCAACCATGCATGAATTTATATGATATTCAATGCTATAGATTTAATTTTGGAGCTTGGATCACCTAGGTTTTTATTCAAACAATATTGTTTCATTTTTTTAACTTAGTTTTAACTGGTTTAATAAAATCATTAGAAACCTAGTTAAATTAACTAGTTTTACCATATCAATATTATATTAAATTCAATTAATAATTAAGTGATCAATCTCCAATTTAAAATTTTTTATGTCATCCAATCAAATAAAGCAAAATAAGTTTATAACTAAGTCTAATATAAAAAGATATCAAGCCAGTGATGTCTTCATATAATCTCATATTAAGATTTCAAATAATGTTTTAAAAAAATTTGAGTTCCTTTTAAATTAGTTTTTTTAATTTTTTTTGATGTGTTAATATTAAAATTAATTTAAAAAATATTATATTTTAATATATTTTTAAATAAAAAATACTTTTAAAAAATTTGTATCACATACTCAATCACTACCAAAATAGATTGGCTGTTTTGCAACTTCGTAGCTAGGAATTACATAAGGCCTTCGCACATGCTCCAATTTGTAATGAGTCTCAGCCCATACTTTACAGTGCATATATAGTTAGAGGGCATCCATTGTTACAGGCATTGCTAGAGGTTTGTAGATGTAGATGTAGCGCTACGATACAGAGATTACAAAACCCTGTATATTATAAAATATATTTTAAAATTTTATTTAATATTTTTAATTATTAAATTAAAATAATTTTTTAATATGATATCAAAATCTTGATAATTAAGCAGCCAAGATTTTAAATCTCATTATTCTTATTTGTTTAATAAAAATTAAACATAAAATAATATAAAATTATATAAGTTTCAAGTTTAAATTTTTTATTTGTTAGAGAATAATATAAAATATATACTAAAATTTTATCTAATAATTTAGGTTGCTGAATTAAAATGATTTTTTAATAAAAAAATAAAAAAAAAATTCAAAGTTTAAGCAAACCATAACAATTAAGTACAAACACCACCACCCTAGAGCTACCTTGTAGTATTATTTTAACAAATTTATTATTTATATTTTACAATGTTATTCAAGATGCGATGAATAAACTATTTCTCACTATGAAAAAAAAGTAAACATTAGTAGAAAAAATTAAACGCATATCATTCGGCATTGGTGTATCATGAGATATTATTTACTTGTGGTCTTTTTTATATTATTAAGATTGACAAAGTATTCTTGATTTTAGAATTGAAGTGTTTTCATGAGATATTGTAACATATACGAGGATTAATGGAGGGAAAACATAAGATCAGAAGATTAAAAAAAAAATATGAAGAAAAAAAAAAGAGTCAAGTATTTCATAATAAAGATATTTAATGGAAAAGGATAATATTGAAACTATTTTAAAACTATAGGGGCAAGGTTGATAAACAATACAAACGAAACTTTGACATTGAATGCCGAAGCTAAGGAAGTGCCCCCATATGATCATCTTCCTGTAACTGCACTTTTCTTTAGACGAATTCTGAGAAGCCGAAAGTTCAACGACTCATTTGACCAGCATTGCTTTTGCTTTCTTTCTTTCAGAATCAAACAAATGGCTGTCTGGAATCGCGTTTTGCCTGCTAAAGCTCTGGTAATGGACCATGTTCTGGGATCACAGGTTCTTCTTTTGGTGACCAAATTAATATTGCCAGCCCAAGCCAGGTGAAGTTAAGAACCCAAACTGGCACCCAAGAACAAACATCTGGCCGGTCTGTGCCCCTTTAATCCTGATTAGATTAGGAAAATCACAGCTTTTAAGAGTTGCTCCATGGAACGTGGCTCAAGGTCGACCGTGTTATGTGCTCCAAGAGTCAATTAGGTGACAAGATTAGATACCTCGATCGGCAAGCTCACAGGCAGGAGATACGAGGCTAGATTTCTTTACATGCATGGGCACCCCGGGGATACGAATTGTTGCCACGTTCACTGATCTTTCTTTTAAAATGCATCATTAAGGTTGTGGCTTGGTGAACTTGGCTAATGATTAGGACTCTAAAAGTCAAAATGATGACCGTCTAGTCAAGTATTTTATTATTATTATTATTATTATTATTATTATTATGCTGCTTGTCGTTGTGACAAACACATGTCAATAATCCAGTTCTATCTTTTTTCTTTTAACTGCTTTCGTTCTTTGCGGTTACCCAATCAATGGCTTTAGTTCCTGAGCTTTTGGTAACCAAAACACACACTTGGATTTACTGTTGTGATTTTTATTTTATTTTTTAATGATTGTTTTCAACTGTTTTTTTAATATTTTTGAATTTTTTTAATATATTGATATAAAAAATAAATTTTAAAATATTTTAAAATAAACAAGAAAACATTAAAAAATAACTATATAAAACCTTCATATACATATACTATTTTAATAACTATTAAAGAAAACTCAATATCTAAATTTATCTAATGTACCAGGTTGGCATGGGCATATATAATTTAATCTCTGATAATCTAATATGAAAATATTCCATCATTTCATTATCATAATATATACCTTATGTAATGTTCTTAATGCGTGTGTGTATATAATATGTGACGGTGCAGCCACTCGCACCATTACCTTATGTAATGTTCTTCATGTTATGAACCCTAGCTTTCTGGAATTCAACTCCAAGCGTCATGGATGCAAGAATTTTGTTTTCCAGGTGGTTCAATCAATGAAAAGGGAAGATCATAAAGCAATCAATCCTGTTTTTATTTTATTTTGTCTATCTACAATGTTATTCTTTTGACTTCCTTGAATTTTGTATATTAAAGCACATGTCCCAAAAGATCCACTCCATGAAATATCCCTCGGCATTGATTCTTGCGATAACATTATCAACGAGGGAACAAATGAGTTTGGCCGGAATAGTTTATTTAGTTTGAGGTGTCAACCCTAGGCTTAGGTTTTGTTGATCCCGTGAGGTGGCATAATTGTATTTAATTAGTCCCTACGCTTATTTATTAGTAGACTGTAAATTAGTCCCTTTAGTTTTTTAAAATGAACCAAATAGTCCGTTTAGTCTCGAAACGTATTAACCAATCCCTACCATGCACTTCATGCTCCTTTTCGATTTATGCTCTTTTTAAAGAAAATAGGAAAAAAGACATTTTTTTAAAAAAAGTAATGTTAATTTAAACATGGTCAAATCCCATCGATAAATAAATTAATTTTTAAAATTGGAGGGATTGGTATTCTACAATTTACTTGCTTATTTATTGGTACATTTCTTTCTTTTAAAAAAGATACAGGCATATTTATCTCCACCTACAAGAACTCATTTCCATCTTGGTCCTCAAACAAAATGACCCTTCCAATTGCATTAAACATCTATTGAACATTACCTAGTTAATAAATGGGGGACCCAATTGGGAGGTTTTCTTGTTTGGGGACGAAACACGTTCTCACGTTTCATATGCATCGCAGGAAGGTAGTTGACCTAGCTAGGGATAGGTATATGGTGACATATTTCTGAGAATAAAAATCTATTATATAAAGAGCCAAGTGCCCAGAATCCTCCTATACTCCATCTCCACATCCTTCAGCAAAACTTCCACTACGTCTTCAAAAACAATTCTTCTTCTTCTTCTTCTGCTCTAGTCTGGCAATAATTTATCCTTTCTTCCAACTTCTGAAGTGCACGAACATGTAACCATACCAGCCCAAAACTACATGCCTTTTCTTCTCTCTGATTATTATCAATGTGGATTGATAGCCAGGCAGTGCTCTCTCCTTTGTTTTCTTTCAAGACAATCAACCTAGGCTCCTTGGAACATTAACGAAAGGAAAAGAAAAGAGAGAAGAGGCTGAAACTGCAGAGAGAAGTCAGCTTCATTCCATGCACAGGTACTCTTATTTCATCATTTATTTTTACTAGCATCTTCGAGGTACTTGCTATATTTACTACGTTGTCCAGTTGTGGCTTTGAAGTGTATATATGTTTACTGTGCTAGTTTTGGTTTAAAAAACTGTTAAAAAAATATAAATTTTAGTGTTTTAAACGGTTTTTAAAACGAAGTTTTAGCCGTAACCAAGTAAAATTACCATGTTTATTAATTAATTAAATATTTTTAAAACTCTAGTCATTACCTAAAACTAAAAACTGTAACATTATTATTATTATTATTGATGAGTTAAAAGCATGAGTTATATATGTATGGCACTGATCCAGTTTTAAAGCTTACTAGGGCTGTATCTCACAATATGGACCGAATTTTGGAAACAAAAATAAGTGAGAAAAGAGACGTCATTATTTGCTGTCTAAAATCTGACACGTCAGCCAATCATGAATCTGACGACTCGGTTTTTGCCCGAAGAGACGGCCCGAGGCCACCGAACTCATTTTACCTCCGTTCTACTATTTCTTTTATTTATTTATTTATTTTATAAATGACGAACCGAGCCGGTTTTTATGGTAATACTTGGTTGTTTCCGCTTCGGGATCTCATGGGCCGCACTCCCAGCCCAATAAACAAAGCTCATAGCTTATCATAAAATTAACCGATGCCCATAATCTGCCCGTACCCATTGACAAATCACTGCAAATCCAAGCCCCTCGTGCCAAACTTTCGATTAGGGTAAAGCCCAATAAACCCATGAGCTTACTTGGTCAGGGCTTCATGGGCCTATAATATAATAATAGTGACAGTACATCTAAATGTATCGTTTTTAATTATGGGGGGTTATTATTTGCATGGTTGCATCTCAAATAGACTATAGTTTATCCCCAAACTTATCTTTTATTTCATGCGAGTTGATATTATTCACAAGCAAGTAACATCTATGAATTATTGGGTGAATAATCCAATTCATTAACCCACTTAAAAACACTCTTCTTATGTATTTATCATTTTCATTTATTATCTCTGCAATACACTATGCACAGTATTTAAGGTAACCTTTTTTCAATGTTTTTACCAACTTGGACATAGGAAGGTTTCCTGAGTCATTTATAAAACCTGTTTTATAATTAAGACGGCCATTGACCAAGCTATTTTTCTTTAATTTCCAAAGCTAGATAATCATATATGAAAAGGTCTAATAATCATTAAAGTTTGTTTTGGATTTTATCTTTCTTTGTAATAGATATTGTTGTCCAATTATATTTTTAAAATTTTATTTTAGCTTCAAATTATTTTTTGAATTTTAATTTTTTTATTCATATCAAAAATAAAAATTAAAAAATATTATTCTAATATATTTTTAAATAAAAATTTATTTATAAAATAACAAAGATGCCTCAAGCACATACATTCAATTAGACCCATTTATTCAATGTTAAAAATATTTTAAAAAAATTAAAATATTTTTATTTTATTTATTTATTTTAAATAAATATTTTTTAATATTCTTAAATTATTTTAATATTAATATCACGAATTATTTTTAAAAAGTAAAAAATATTATTTTAAAATAAAAAATATTTTAAAATACAACTTCAAACATCTTTTGACAATAGTTCATTCAATAAACATTTTAGCATGCTTCACTAGCATCCAGTGAGCTTTATTGGATGGATACTTACAGCATGGCCCCGCCTATTGACTTTCACACAACTATGAAATTTACAACTGAGTCCCTCTATGGTAACAGTTTTGATTACTTGTTGTTAGTTTTATTTCGATTCCATTTTTAACAGGCATATATAATTTTTGACGATATGGAAACCTTGTGTGTGTGTGTGTGTGTAATAATTTTAAACTATGTTTCATTTCGCCGCTTAACTTCAAAGGCATTGCAAATTAAGTTACTTTGGAAATCATTTTAATTGAAAAATAATAAGGAATAAAAAAATGATAACTATAATTTACATTTAAGCTCATTTTATTGGAAATTAATTAAATAAAATTTAAAAAATAAATTGAGAATTTTAGACGTATTTTATAATGAAACTAAATTAAAATCTAAAGTAAACTAGTTAAAAATAAAAAGTCATAATTATGATTTTTGTGTAACTACATGGAAACTAAAATTCAAGATATTTGAATTTGTCTTAATTTAAAAACCATCTTTGTAACTGTAATGATGAATTAACATTTTAAAATATAAATTAAATTTTATGCTTAGTTTAATTGGAAATTAATTAATATTATTAAAAATATTTAAACCTTTATTAATAATATTTCAATTGGATTGAAATTCATAAAAACTACAAATAAAAATAATTCTCAATGCTTTAGTTCATTTAACTAGAAATAAATTAAATTTTTATTAACTTTGAAAACATTTTTTTGTAATATACTAAAATGAATATAAAAAAAGCATAAATTAAATATAAATTATATTTTAGTTTATTTAAGCTGTATTGACTAAACATCTTATTTTTATTATTTTAAATTTTTATTTGGTTAAAAGAATTGAGAATGTTAGTTCTTATATCACACCAGCGTGAAATATATTTATAAATTTACATGTTTAAAATTATAGATAAGGTAAAAAGTTTAAAATACAAAATTAAAGAGTATAACAATAAAATAATAAAACAACTAGATAGGAAACATGAACTATCATTCCTTTATTTTCTACATGTCTTCTAAAATTACATGTGAATCATCAAATTCTTTTGGCTTGGATATATATTGTCTAACATCCCCTTTCAAGTTGACGGGGAGGGATTGAACCATTAACTTGCTACGAAGTAGGAAGGATCATGAAGAAAAAAGGTCTTTAGTAAGATATCGATGGTTAATCATAAACGAAAGTATAATGAGCTTATAAGTCTTTGTTTATAATCTTCTCATAAATGAAGTGATAATTGACTTCGATGTATTTTATCATAGCATCAAACATGGGATTGAAGTTTAAAATACAAACCAAAGATCATAACAATCATCTTGGGTTTCAATTCCACACTTATATTTATACCTATCAACTATGATATTTATGATATGTATTATATAACAAAATATCATTATGGATGGATAAAAATAAATACATAGATATGAAATATGGTTATATGAATTACAGGGTTAAATTCATTTCATCAAGTTTAAACATTAATTATACAAATTAAGTTATACAAATATTTTTATGTTTACAAAATACAAGGGTATACTCCCTATAACTTAGATTATAAAAAGAAAACATAAGTTAAGATCTACTCCTGTCGTGCATATGATGATCCTGAAAACAAAATACATATTATTGAAAGGTGAATATTAGAATAAATATAACAACATGAATATCTAATAATTTCAACAGGGTAAAATGCATTCATAGTCCATTCATTTCTCCCTTCTAGTTTTTTTATTAGAATCTTTTTCTTATTCAACTATTAATAATTGTTCCCTCTACTACTTTTAACTTTCATTCCGGACTTTATGAGATCAATCATGATTATTCTTGCTTATCACATTACCGATACCAATTTCACTAGTATCATTATCATCATCCCGTTGGAGTCGATGCAAGGTGATCCCCTTACCTAGAATCCTAACATATACTAAATGTATGCTAACCAATATATGATGATCCTTTTATCCGGAATCCTAACATACATTAAATATATGTTAGTCTAACCGCGGCGATCTCATTACCTGGGATCCTAACATATATTAAATGTATGCTAGTTTACACCTCAAATTGTATTTTTTATATTTCTTTTGTCAGTGATAATTTCATCATTTGGCAATTCACAGAACAACATTTTACCTTAAATACACATGCATTCAACAATTCACATTTCACATTGGTAATATAAATAAATCATGGAATTAACTAGGAAGTATAGGTGTTATTCACCTACCTGCAATAGACGCTTTACTCATACTCCTCTATTGCTGCTGCACCATGCCTATAATCCCTCCTGAAATTCACAGGTTTATGTTATAATTTTTTCTCACTCAACGATATATTTTATTATAACCATATCAACAACCAATAAATCTTTCTTTCAGTCATTTCTTACTATTTTATGTTTTTCTCATTTCACCCATTAATATTATCATACTTTATCCAACCACAGTTATCATTTCACACACACACACACATATATGAACCATTTTTGTTTAAATCTTGAATTGTCACTGTCTAGACATTGAATTATTACTATCTTGTTTTTAAATTATTACTATCTCATTTTTTTTGAACTGTTAATATCTCATTTTTAAATTGTTATTGTCTAGATATTGAACTGTTACTATCTTATTTTTTTAAAATTGTTATTGTTTTATTTTTGAATTATTACTGTCTTGTTTTTGAATTATTATTGTCTAGATATTGAACTGTTACTGTCTTATTTTTTTGAACTGTTACAGTTTTGTTTTTGAACTGTTATTGTCTCGTTTTTAAACTATTACCATCTAGATATTGAATTGTTACTATCTCATTTTTTTTCTCAAGATTTATATTATAATGAGCTTGTAATTCTTTGTTTAGAATCCTCTCACGGATGAAGTGATACTTGACTTCAATGTGTTTTGTCATAGCATCAAACATGGGATTAAAGGATAAGGTTAGAGCTTAAATGATATCAACCCAAAGGCAAAGAGATGAGGTGAGTGCAATTTAAAATTTATGAAAGAGTATACGCAGCTAATAAAGCTCAGCCATGGTGAGAGCCATGAATCGATATTCAGCCCTGGTACTTGACCTGGCCACAACAAGTTGCTTATTAGCTATCCTTGAAATTAAACAGAGACCAAATAGATTACATATCTAGTTGTTGACTATCGATCATCAGGATTATCAATCCAATCTAAGTCACATAAGTTATTAAGGAGTAAAGAACTCTTAGTGAATTGTAGGTCTAATGTAAGAGTGCCTTTAAGGTACCTTAAAAGACGCTTAACAATAATGAGATGGATTGTTGTTGGACAATATAGGAATTGACAAAGCTAGCTGACACCATATAAGATGTTAGGTCTAGTGAGTGAGATATTGCAAAGTTCCTACAATAGATCAATATTTTATTAGGTTAGATAAGGGTTTGCCATAAAATTTTAATAGTTTTCTACTAGGGCAACAAGAAGCGGACAAGGGTTTGGCACCAACCATCTTAGTTTAATGAAGTATATTAGTCATATATTTTCCTTAATGATGGTGAAGACCATTATTAGTTCGTATAACTTGAATACCCGAGAAGAATGAGAGTGCACCAAGGTTTTTTTACTATAAATTCACTGCTTAAGGTAAAAATAAAGATATAAAATTACGATAAAAGAGTTATTAGTAACTATAATATCACCCATATAGATAAGTATATGAATGCATATATTATGATGATTAAAAGTAAATAAAGAGGTGTCCATACTAGAACCAATAAAACCAAACTCTAATAAGGCTTGTGAAAGGCACATAAACTAAGCTTTAGAGTTTGTTTTAAGTTATATAAGGATTTTTAAAGCTTACATGTATAATCAGGCTGGTGATGGATTTCAAAGCTCTTAGGTTTCTTCGTAAAAACTTCTTTTTAGAAAAAGACATTTAATATGTCTAGTTGTCGAATAGACCAATTGTGATGAACATTAAGTGCTAAAACAAGTCAAATAGTTGTTGTTTTGATGAATGAACTAAATATCTCATGAAAGTTATTGTTATTTTCTTAATCAAAATCTTCAATCACAAACTTTATTTTATACCTGTTAATATATCCGTTAGATTTTTGTTTAATATTGAATATTTATGTTTCCTTACCATTTTAAAAAATATAGGATGTAGATATAAAATTCAAGTTTTATTATTTAAGAGAACATTGAATTTAGACTGTATAACATCACACCAATGTTGATCCTTTACTACTTAAGAGCAGGTTTTTGGTTAAGAGGAAAGGGTAATTATGGAAAAGCTTAAAAAGAATGTGCAATGGAGTAAATAGTCGATAATTATGGATCTTCTTTGATTTTAATGAGTTAATTTGGCACTTTGTGACCATACATGAAGCTAGTGAAGAAGCAGATTTCATATGGCAATGATAAAAAAAATGAATTGAAAAGGCTAGGTGAGGTAACGAATGGGGGTTTATGAGGTATTGAATTAAATAAGAACTTAAGTTTTGTGTTGTTTATTCCAAAGGAATAATGTAGTTTAAGATGAAGAGTACACAAAAAAATTCAAAAGATCAATTGAAGAACAGTGGAAAGTTGGTCAAACCAATATCTAGCCATTAATAAATAATTAGAGTAACTCTGAGATCCTTGGTTCAAATGTTATAGCTATCTTTCGAGATGAAAGATAAAAAGGATACAGGTTTGAGCCATTAACAATGCTCAAAAGATCATGGCCACACATGACATGAGTAAACTAAAAAATCCAATTGAGGTAATGAGTTCAATTTAGTGTAATAGATATCGGTTGGGTGATGTTAGGGATAACAAAGGTGGTAGAGGATTTACTTGAAGGGGCCATATGAGATTAATAGGAGTGAGCTTGAGAATGCTCTAGTTCTAAGTTGAAAGAATTGTGAAGACTAGTTCATATACTGCAACAATATAAAGTATATTCATGTATTATAAAGATATTTAAATGTTTGGAATTACAGGTAAGAAGTTTAAACTACAAAACCGAAGATCATAACAATATATTGTGAACAAAACAACTACGTAGGAAATGTAAATCGTCATTCCTTTATTTTCTATATATCATCATTCTTTTATTTTTTATATATGTTCTAAGATATATCTTGTTACAAACAAAACTAAAAGGCATAAACCTTTTATTATACTTCAAATATTGTGTACTCTCTCACAATACACTTTAGATTAGAGCATTGTATTTTTTGGTAATTTTCATTTTGATACTCGAATTTTTATTTTGCAAGATTTGACTCTTTTAAGCCTAAATTAACCCTCAATTGCATATTTTTTAGGAGAGAGGATTTAATTGAAATCTAAGAGATTGAGATGAAAATTTTAGTAACATAAAGGGCAAGTTGAAACTTTTATTGAAACATTTATTTTAATCCTTCATATTTTTTAGATATTAAGTAACTAGTCCCTTAAATTTAAAAACAATATATTTTGATACTAAACTTTATTTTTATTATTTTAATCATTTTCTATTCAGAAGAGAGAGAGAGAGAGAGTCGTTGAATTTCAACTTAAAGAGAGAAAGTGACCCTTGAGAAAGATTCTAACCACCAAAATAATTGATTTTTATGTCAAAATATTTCATATGATGAGGAGGGTTATGTTTAGATATTTTGTTTTTACTTTGAAAATATTTTAAATAACAAATATGTGCTCAAGAAGAATATTTGTTTCAGGTGGATTTCAAGTTTTGGAATGGTTTATTGGTTTTTTAGTAGCCATAAATTGTTTTAATAAGGTCTGTATGATGTTTTGTAAGTGTTTTGGATCAAAAACATATTGGAAATGAGATTTTAGGTAAAAAAAATAAAAGAGCATATTTTTCCGGCCATTGATTCTGGATTGAGAAAATAACATGTTGTTTGCTGATATAGGCAACATATCATTTTATTTTGTTGAAATAATTGGCGTGGACAGCGCATCGTTAATCCCATTAATTTTTTAAAAAAAATAAAAATTCATGTTTGGGCTTCAACTTGCAGGCCTGCATGTGGGCCATTGCTTTATTGGGCCAGACGAAGGGCTTGGCTAATTTTTTATTATTAATTTTTAGTTTTTTAAAAAATAATACATTATTTTTGTATATTTTTTCTAATAAATTTTGGGTTCATGTTTTAATTAGATTGTGCTTATTGTTAAATGATATTGGACATGTTTAATTTTTAGAAAGATATGTATGATTCATCTATAATTTTTTTCTTAATTTAATATAAATTACTTTTTTCTTAGATATAGATTATTTTATAAGATTTTTTATATATGCAACCTTGCGTTGTTTTTTTTTTTCAATTATTGTCCAATAAACTTTATAATTATGTTGTTTTCTATTATAAATTTTATATGTTTTTCTATTGTAAATTTATTTTGATCAAGGAATTCATTAAATATAACCTGGTAAATTACTAGTATTGTGATATTAAATATTTTGATCTTTATTTTTTACATGGTTTTCTGAATTTTAATTTTGATTATTATTGATGATTTTTTTCATTGCTTTAACCGTTGTGATTTTTTCATATATAGATTTATATATNNNNAGATATTTTTGGAATATTAAAAAGATATATTTTTATAATATTAATGAATGTTAATCTTTTACATTGAATCATTGTTTTTTTTATTTTGTTTGTTGTTGATATTTTATTTTCTAGTAATATTATCAAATTGACAAAGTTTATTAAACTTGTTTAAGTCAATTATATCAATATTATATTGTTTTATTTAAAAAATATTTATTTTTTTAATATTTTTTATATCAAAATAAAATTCAACCTACCTAACTAGAGTAACATGTTTATTCTCAACATTACTAGAACGGTAATATTTAATTATATTTTCAATCCGACAAGATGCCATCCCATCCTAGGGAAAGGCAGCAACCATCGGTTTAAAAAGTTTAATTTATACTATAATCTAAGTAAAGTTTTTTTGTTGGTCGATCATAATATTCTTCTATCTTCTTTCGGCATCTACGAAGCCAATCAAGATGCGCTAATATATTGTTTTATATATGCAAGTGAGGTTGTAGCCTAGTGGTAGAAGGGACTTGTCTCCTTTCTCTGCATCAGAGGTTCGAACCTCACCATGCACGTCTGTCACCCCCGCGGTGCCTTACCTGTTCACTGGGCTTGCAGGATGTTTAGTGAGCCGTGTGGATTAGTCGTGGTGCGCGTAAGCTGACCCGGACATTACACGTAAAAAAAAAGATGCGCTAATATATTGTTTTATATGCTGGAATATTATTTTATGGTAGCTGTGTTTGTCCAGCTGCTAAGAGAAAAAATGGGAGTCCCTTTCCTATCCTTACTCTTTCTGGGCATGCCTTTTGCTGGGCAAGAGGTGGTTCTGCTCCTTCCTCGCTATTCCTCGGCAAATTAATCACAAGTGGTATGAATTTTGAATTCGAGTCTTATACTATCTAGAATTTATATATTTTTATTAGCAATTCATAAGTTAAAATAATTCTAAATATATTCGATGGAAATTATTCAAATCAACTTTATTATAAAATAAATGCAGTGTAAGTTATGAATTAAAAATCTTATTTTTCTATTAATGCAGAATCTTGATCCAATTTTACAACAAAGTTAAGAGTTATTTTCAACCCAACATGCTTATAACTTCTCGTATATAGAGTTAAGAACCAAAACATACCTTGAATCAATTTATAAAAATCATACCAGCAATAAATTAAACTTAATTAAAGTTCAATTATCATTAATAATCCCATATATTCCTTGCTTTTTATAAAAAGAAGCAATTCTTGCAAGTTGCAAGTTCGGCTTCTCCTTAACAGCACTGTCAATCACAATCAAGGTAAAGTGAAGAATAAAATCGTCCAATTAATTTATCTCCTTAACAGCATTATTAAATTTTGCGTGCATTGAATTTCAGCTTGAATGGCTCTAAGCAACGTTCGATTTCAAATTACACTCGATTACTACAACCTAAGCTCTTTCTACCTCGGTGAGTTGGTTGGGTGGAATTTATGTTGGAAAATCCGATTAGTTTCACGAAAAGGTAAATTCGTTGGAGTTCTTTAATTTTATTTTTAATATATTTAAGGTAGCGTTTATTTAATCCTCAAGATAAATGAAAAAACAAGGATAATGGGAAAATAAGAAGAAGTTTACCCTATACGGGTAGAAGTGATAGTTGATGAATTTGTAGGACAATAAAAAGAAGTTTACCCTGTAAAATTTATTCCCGTACTACCTCAAAGATGAAAAGACGTCAAGACACTCACTGGATGAATTCTAGAGTTATAATTATATACTTTGCAAGTACCACACCGAGTCAATTATTTTTATTTTAATATATAAAATATTTATTGATTGTTTTTTATATTTAAATTATAGAGATGTTGGTTTGACGTCATCTATTAATTTAATAGAAATGATAGTAATTCTGACTAGTCGAAATATTATATAGTTCAATTAAAAAAATTCAAAATATATACTGAAATGAAAATATATTGAATGTAATTGAGTAAATTTGAATTAATTATTAAATTTATTATTAACGACCATGATAATTTTATATAAAATAAATCAAAATAAATTATAAAATTTAATTCATCATAAACACAATATTGAATGATAAAATTAAAAAAAATAATCAATTATAAAAAAAATAACATGAGTCAACCCATACCTATCAAATCCTTGATTCAAGTTATTAAATTAAGATGATCCTATAAAAAATTAATTAAAATAAATTATAAAACTTAATTCTCAAATAATTGAATATTAAAGAATGAAATTAAAAAAAATCAATTAAAAAATACAAATAATAACATGAGTTAACCCACTAAACTCATGATCGAAATCATGATACCAGGATAGCCTTTTAGAAAGCAAGATAGAAAAAAAAAACAACCCTAGTCCTCTTATGTTACCTTGTAAAATCTTTAATTCAGGTCATAAGAATAATATAACCTTATGTAAAACAAACTGAAATAAATTATTAATCATGATTTTTATCAAATCAATTGTTGAATAATAAAATTAAAAAAATCAA
Source organism: Populus ilicifolia (assembly GCA_015708895.1). Classification (NCBI taxonomy): domain Eukaryota; kingdom Viridiplantae; phylum Streptophyta; class Magnoliopsida; order Malpighiales; family Salicaceae; genus Populus; species Populus ilicifolia. The sequence continues at coordinate 242,560 of SRLM01000642.1, read as the reverse complement.
TATAAAAATAATACAATAAAATGACCTGGTCAATTTAGATTAACTTGTAAAACTTGTGATCTGGGTCATAAGATTGAAATAACCTAGTAAAAAGTAAACTAGAATAAATCATGAAGTCCAATTTCTAATCATTCTAATATTAAAATGTAAAATTAAAAAAAATAAACAAAAAAAATTATGAATCAACCAGGCTAACTTGTTAATCCGTAATATAGATTATAAGATTGAGATAACTATATAAAAAGTAAAATGTAACTAATCACAAAACTTAATCTTTAATATATTAAATGTTAAAAGATAAATTAAAAAAATATATAATTTTTTTAACAAACAAGGAAAAACCCTGTTTATGAGGTGATACATTTATTGATGATATTTTTATAGTTAACGCCGACATATGAGTATGATGTATGTTATAGATTGTAAAGTAAAACTTATTTATTATAATTTATTTTATTATTATTGAATAGAATACGTTATTTTAGCGTTATTTTAATTATTAAAACTAAAATAATGTTTTATATATAGTACGAATGTTTTTATAAATTTCATCAAAATAATGGAGAGTATTCAAGATGACAAAAGAGAGAGAGTGATTATTCAACCATTTATAAAAAAACTTATGTTTTTTCTACATGGTTTATGTCTCCTTATATAATTTATACTAGATATATACATCATTTACTGACCTGTCTAACCCAATAAGCAAAGTTGATTTCCTAGACAGTATAATTAAGAAAAATAGCATGCCACGAGCATGAAAGGCAACACATATAGATTCTTTAATTTGTTTTTCAAAGAAATTATCGATGAAGATATCTTAGAATGGAATGCGTGCTTAGAGTCTTTTCGGATGTACAGGAGCTATTTTCTCCACAAGAAGCAAGACAAATTAGTAAATAATTAAAATATAAAAAGGCATTGATGTCTTTTAAGGTAATTGCTTAATATATTCTTAATCATGTCAATTTAATTATTGATTAAAATATTTTTTAAAATTTTTAACATGTCATCTTGTTTATTTTCATAATCTAAATTAACAAAACATCATCTGTCTTGCACATGATCATTTGAGATGATGCTAAAACTGCTCCATGTTCTAAGAAGCCAAGTAAATCTGTTAATGCTCTTTAATTTTAAAATTTATCCCATGTATATCCAAGCCTTTTTATTTTAAAATTATTTTTTTATAAATTTAAAAACATTACTTGGCCTCTACATGATTTATGCTGATGCTAAAAGTACTTTATACTCTAAAAAGCTACCTCTAATGTTTTCAATTTTAAGCTTTATCTCCTATAAATCCCTGCATACGAATTTAATTTAAAAAATAAATGAAAATATTTTTAATACATGATTTTTCAGAAACATTCTTAATTTTATTTCTCACACAAGAGGGGTGGCATACCTTCAGACTTACGACGGCTGTAAGGGATTGTGAGTAACTACTAATCCCAAACCCTGGTAGATTTTTTTAATACATGGTTTTGAATTTTAATAGGTAGTCTTAAAATAAAGTTATGTAATTAAAAGTTTGTTTGTTTAATATTACTGTAGTTTTTTATTTATTTTTGATATTAATTTAAGAAAATAAAAAAATATTAAGTTTTTTTCCATAAATACTTGGCTCAAACGCTTTCAATAAAATCGCATGTTGCACCATAATAATAATAATAATAATAATAATAATAATAACAAAAGAAAAAGGAAAAAAACAGCAATCCGATATAAATTCTGCAAAAATCACGCAACGCGAAGGTAAAAATAACAGGAGGGTGAGATTGTTTTTCTCTGTTCTTATCATTTTTGTCTCAAATGACATCCTCCCTTCCCACTTGCTTGAACATCTGTCCATTGTTTTTATGCTAGCCATAAGATCACACCCTCCGAGGCCCCTCTCAGCTTTTCTAGTCCCAGCAAATTCAAACTCAAGAGTCATTAAGAATGGAACTCCAACTCCAAACACACAGATAAACTACATCTTAAGAACAAAACGCGAAGAAAACAAAGTTACAAGGCCAAGCTGCCTGTGCCTTCTTCCTTCTGCTAATATGGACGGAGCGTACGGTCTGCACTCAACGGTGGGGGACTACTCAGACAAGGCGTTGATGTCGCCAGAGGATTTGATTTTACAGTCGGAGTACCAGAGCTTGCTGTCTTCAGAAACTCTTCGGCTGCGGATTCCGATTCTTGGATCCGAAGAGTTGCTTTCAGAGGCGGCTTCGATCAGAACAGAAGAAGATATGTCCGCTTTGATCAAAGCCAAGATTGCCTCGCATCCTTGCTATCCTCGTTTACTCGGGGCTTATATCGATTGCCAGAAGGTGATCATCCAACTAGCACTGAAAGCATAGCATTAGCAGCCGTTGAATTGATAACAGTTTTACTCCTATTATATACATGGGCTACAAGACCTAGCTAGTAGCTAGGCAAAGAAAAAGTTTTTGAGTGCTAATCTATATATAAAATTGCTATTTAAGGCTAGTAGTATTTCTCGATGACTTATTTGGGACCGTGAGAATTATATTAGCTCATGAAGCGCATATAGAGCTTTAGAGAATTTGTTTTGTTTTGGCAGGTAGGGGCGCCTCCGGGGATAGCGTGTTTCTTGGATGAAATCCGGCGAGAAAACGACCTTTTCAAGCAAGGCGCTGTCTCCACGTACTGGGGAGCTGATCCCGAGCTAGACGAGTTCATGGTCCCCTCCCCCACCCTTCTCTCTCTCTCTCTCTATATATATGTGTATGTGTGTGTGTGTGTGTACTTATATATATATATTTTATGGGGTTTGGGTTTTTCTCATCTGCCTTGTGTTTCTTTGTAGGAAACCTACTTTGATTTGTTGGTGAAGTATAAATCTGATCTTGAAAGGCCTTTAGATGAAGCAACAACCTTCTTGAACAAGATTGAAATGCAGCTCCGTAATCTCTGCACCGGTGCCTCCATCAGAAGCCTCTCTGGTCAGTCTCTTTCGCCTTCCATGGAAGATGCTTTGATTTTTGTGCTATACTTGTGTGGTCTTCTCTGTTATTGCATTTTTAGTGCAAATTACAATCTTCTTATCATTATCAATGCGTCTCAAGGGCAGATTCCTGTGTTTTTTTACTCTTGGTGTTGATAATACATAAAAGCCACTTGAGTTTGGCCATGCTTCCTAGTCCTACCTAGTTACTGACATTTTTCTTTTTCCTTTTTCTTTATTATCTGCAAAAACTCCTTTATCGATAAGAGAACAATCGAAGAATACGGGTACAGCGGTAGCATCACAAACAAACAAAACAAACAACAAAAACCCTAGCTAGCTAGATACTTGTGACTTGTCTTACATTAGCAACAACTGTTGCTCATTTAAGTAAATGTAGTACACATTTCCTTGAATTCCTTCTTGAATTTATAACCTGAAATACTTAATTGTGGTAATTTGGGTTTGCTATGATCTTATGTCATGTTTCTCGTCCTTGTTTTATAAATGATGGAGGAAGATGTGTAATGGTTCTGCAGTGATGGACTTTGCAACAGTCTTCGAACCTTTTCCCTTTTCAGTTCATCGTTGCATGAGCTTGAATTTACTTGCATTTTCCCACTCATCCTTTCTTTTTCGAGTCCTTCCTTGTAATCTCTTTTTCTCGCTTTCATCTTCTTTCCCCCCCTTGTCGGTGTCAGGAAAAATGAGGCTTCAAAGTGGAGCCTCTTGTTATAGAGATTCTGGATTAGACATTTCAGAGCTCAGGGATTAAATAGTAGTTCGATAGTATTTGTACAGTGGCGTGTGCCTTTCAACTAAAAGACCATTGATTATGGAGAACCAATTAGTTAATGCTTCTTGGTAGAAGCACAAGTCCTAATTTGACCAGCCAATTCACCGTTTGAGATTTTATCTAATAAATGAAAGGTGCCATTCTACATCTCTTGCACTCTTATTGTATGTGGCATGCCGTTGATTTTTTTTTTTTTAACATTATTTGATGACTTGATGTGATTAGTGTAATATAGTTTAGTTTAACTGGTATGGTGTCGTTGCTTACCTGAGAAACTTGAACATGGAAAAATTTGTGCTTAGCTAATTAGACCAAGAAAAGAGTCAAGGGATTTTTGCTGTTAGAAATTGTTTTGATGTGGCCTTGTTTCTTTGTTGCACTTGTCGATCACTGCTTTTCCCAACCATGCTTATATATATATATATAATAAAATGGTGATAGTTAAAAGATTAGAGCATTTTCTATTGTCACACCGTAAAATCCTAAGTAGCTTGAAGCTGCTTGAGTTTTCTTTGACATGGATATTCCTGTGCAGACAGAACGTTCTCAAGTAATAATTTAGCTGAACTTGCCCATGAATATGATCATGAATGATGCAGTCTTGTGGAAAGATAAGAAATCATTCAGTGTAGCTTGTGTACTGGCTTGTGCATATACCATAGATAATGCTCCTCTAAATTGATGAGAATATCTACTCACAATCTCAAAATAATTTTTAAACCTTTAGATGGTGCAATATTGTTGTGTTTGTTTGATAGTATTTTGCTAGACAAATTATCTCTCATTTAAAGCCTATTGCAAGCACTGCTCTACTTTTATTCCCGAGAGCAACAAATGAGTTATAGAAGTTTTGATTAAAGGCTAATTTTCATCACTTTCATCTTATGAATTAGTTTTCTCTTCGGTGAATGGGAATTCCTCATTTGAGTGGTTGAGTTCTCTTGCATTTAGCCTTTCCTTTCTTTGATGCGCATGGTTCCAAGAAAACGCAAAAATCTATGTTTCAGACTACCTGTATATGTTGCATGCTTTTGGACCTTCACATGGTTGAAAATAAATTGGGCTTGCCTAGTTCCAATGGGAATGTCATTGACCTGTAATGATACCCAGTGTGGTCACTTTAAAGAAATTCAAGTTCCAATAGAGCATGGATAAGGACGGTGGAGTGTGAAAAATTGAACCTCAGAAATTGTTTAAGAACTGACAGGCTTCTGTTTCTAAAGTGCTCTTGCCGCAGCTATTATCTTTTGGGTAGCTGTTTTGATTTCAAGCATGGATAATTGTATAAACAGAGTATTTTGTTATTCTTATCTTCATCAACAATAGATTGTTGCGTGACATATGGAATCTAACTAATCTCATGAGCATGAATGATGACCTTATACAAGAATTCAGCTTGAGGCTGGATGATAACTGCCATTTTACTCCTACATGACATAAAAGTTGCTTTTTGATATTTTAACCCCCCAAACTCTTTTGAGGCCGTCTAACTTAATTTGAACCCTATTTTTTAAATGGCAGAAAAGTAGAAGTAAACCTAGAACAAATTGCACTTGCTGGCTGCATTAGGACTTCCCTTGCTTGTCAAAACCCTTAAGACAGGATGGAATAACACTTTTTTTAAGCACGAGTGGAGGTCATGTGAAATGGGCATGGCAGCATCGTCATATTCTCAGGGTGATTATCAACTTAAACGTAATAAAGCTTGTGAAATCACACTTATCTGGTTGGTATTAGTTGGCAACTTCTATTATTGTTTTTATTCGAAAGTACCGGCTGCCCTTTCGCAAGATGCTCGTATCATTTCTCATATTCTCATCTTCCCTTACCCGCGTTTCTTGTTTTCTCTTCTGCTTTAGTGGATTTTCAAATCTTTTAATTTTTCAGAAGACTAAACGCTTGCTAAGACTTGTAGACATGACAACGGATGTCAATTGGACACTGCATGTTAGCATACATTCACGTGCTCTGATTGTGCTAAGGTGCATATCTGCAAGGCTGCTATAACTTTGTGTTATCCTTTCAGGTCTGCTATTTATTTATTATCTATTATCTATTATTATTATTATTATTATTATTATTATTATTAATCATAATTGATGATGCCGCTATCTAGCTAGCTGTTATTATCTATTGCCTTCATTTCATTTCCAAGTCGATCTTAGATGGGTATGTCCCCCATGCATTTTGTAATGCTATTTGTTTAATACAACTTGGTAGATCGCTTTGCTGATAAAAACTAGTCTGCCATTATGTTTGGAACTTAAGACATTTGATATTTGATAGTCCATGTCCAGGGTTAACTTTTCCTCGAAATTTATTTGGCTATTTGACGTAGTCAGTATTGAGTTGAAATTTGCAATCGATAAAGATTCAACATATAAGCATTAGTGGAGAGGAGAAAAAAAAATCGAAACCTCCTTTCATTAATTATTCATGTTCTTTGCCTTGACGCCCTTGCATAGCGGCTGTGTCAAGAGTGTTGGTGCTACTACAGGATCCCTGGATGTCCATTATTTGTTTCGTAAGGTTCCCGCTTCGGCAAAACATACATGCTAGCGTGCATCATGATTCAATTTTTTTTTGAAGTCCAGCATCTGTCTATTAATGAATCATCAATGCTCTAGCTAGGTGGTGCTCCATCTATTGTCCGTGCGCGAAATAAAATAAATGTAGACTTGTCTGATAGTTGGATAGGTGAGCACACAAGGTGGTGCTCCCTCAAAAAACCTGCTGTTATAGCGTATAGCATAGCATGCATGTAGTTCTTGACTTGCTCGGAGAGGAGAGGAGAGGATAGGAGAGTGATGTTTGGTTTTATCTGGTACGCAATGCATGTGGGGTAGGCGGTGGGTACAGGTGGGGTTAGGCTAAATTAATTAAGGCAACTTTATGGGTCTTTATGCTCGGTTAGGGCGGGTGGTCGGAGTTCACATGGGACTCCCGCAGATTTCGCTGTGATCCCACTACCTTATTTCCTTATGTGTCAAGAAAGACTAGAGAGAGAGAGACAGAGAGAGTTCATCATTGAATGCCATCTCTACTCGTCTTGCCTCTACACTGGCACTGAGCAGGACCTTTTCCTGCTCTAGCTAGCTATTGTTTCTGTCTCATGGAATGTATAGTTTAGTGGTTGTCATTTCCATAGGCAGTTGTTTCTTTGTGGCATTGTGGGTCTTTGTGCTTCTTAGTGTGCTTCACACGTGTCTTATCATTCAGCTTTGAACTTGGGTTGTTGCGGGTCCCAAGTTTGGCTTCTTTCCAGCGTGTTCTCCTATCCCGCTTCCCGTCGCTGTCCACAATTTCCCGTAACGTTTAGCATTATTTTAAGGTCTGATAGAAAATCACAATAATTGAATCGAAGACAATGGGATTGTTTCCCCATTGGGAGGATTTGTTCGCTCCATTAAATTCTATTTCACTCTCAAGAAAACGGCCCTGTTAGAAATGGTTAGCTTAGGATCCCATTAAAACTTTGGTTAAAAACAAAACTAGAAACTACAGCCAACATACGCACACTTTGCCACCAAAACCGTAGCATATCTTAGTCTTGTTACCAGATTTATGAACTGCAGAGATCTATCTTACTCCTTCGGGAAGAATTTCTTGTATTCGTGTCACGCCTAGCAACTTCCATAACTGGAAGTTTAGAGATGATTGAGGTTGGGATTAATTATATCAGTAGGCTATCTGGCTTTGATTATAGCTACTGCTAGGGTTATCTTGCTGTCTTGGTTTTGGTTCGGGGCCATTAATTTTCTGTTCTCAATAATTTGAGATCGTGGGTTTAAGATCTTACCTCACCTTCTCTCCACCCTCTCTCTCCAGTCTTTTCTGCAAGCTTGATTTGATAGGCTGCCATCTTGTCCGCAGCAACTCTTCGAGTCCGCCTCTCACTGACAAACGATATAACCAGACGAAACGTTGCCTGACCTTCAACTTTTTTAACACGTGAAAGGTAAAAACTTTTCAGGGCACCTACGGTGAAACCACCATGTGTGTGTGTGTTTTTTTTTAACCGCATGTAATATATACATAAATTTGTCATCAAGAACATACATGTATGAATGCTACAAGTGTTTTGAAAATATTATATTTTTGAAAAAATCTGAATTTTATTTATTTTTTAAATTAATATTTTCAGGTTATTTTATTTTTTGAAAATAAAAATATTATTTTTATATATTTTGAAATAAAAATCACTTAAAAAAATTGATTTGACACTCTCAACCACTCCACTTCATATGAAATGGTATTGTATTTAAACGTCTGCCACGTATAAAATCAGGATCCTAATTGTTTTAAAATAAAATCTTGATTTTATTTTTATTTCCATATATACTGTATTGAAATTATAAATTTATATTTAATAACTCAAATATAACAGGCAAGGGACGGGATCTTGTGATGTGTAAATAACATGTGTTGTTATACAAGCATTGCTACAAACAGTGATCCAGGTAGAGAGCATCTAGAGCAGGGCAGATTTTCTTATTAGAAATAAATGTAGCATGCAATTATTCCTGCAAAGTATAATTTGTCACAACAAATATATTTAGTTTAGAGATAAATTAATATATTTGTATTTATTATTCCCGCATATAAATGATAGTTAATAAATAATTACGTCTACACCCTTAAAAACCTATCATGTCTTTTTGTTTCCTCAATAATTTTAGTAATTATTCATTAATTAAAATTCGAGTATTTTTATTAAAATCACATGTAGATTGAATTAATATGAGTTTTACAAACTGAGCAAAAACATGGAGTACTAATCTATGTATCATAATAAATATAAGCTAAGAAATTATTAATTATTTTAATGTACTGATACAAAAAAATAGGAAAATATTATCTTAATATATTTTAAAAATAAAGGATCTAAACAGTAGACTTGAAGTCACTTAAAAGGGCACGTGGCTTCATCTGATGCGTCCTTTTCCTTCTTCCAACGGTCAGTTCTCCTCTCATGCCTGAGTTGTTAGGAGTGATTTTTATGGGTCACCTCCATTAGAGGTCATTCACTCATGAGGATATGCTTTCATATGAAATTATTCTATTAGAAACCTCTTCTCATGGTGATTAGAAATGTCTCTTAATTAATTGTTCGTAGTTGATTTATTTCTTGCATTATTATTGTTTATTTGACAATTTATAAGGTATCACAGCATGAAATGAAATCCTGAATGCTGAAAAATAGCTCACAAGTCACGCTTAAATAGCTAGGGTTAAAACATTTATTAAAAAAAAGGTAAATCTTAATTATTCAGTAAAATAAAAATAATATCTAAAACAAGTAGATAAAACTTAAGCAGAAACCGAAATAAAAAGCATCATAAAATAATCTCGAAAAGGGAACAAAAATAGTAAAAAACACAAAACCCTAACGAGCATGATTGATTGTCTTCATGTGCTCTCGGAACGAGCTGTCTTAACAGAGGTGATTTGCGTTCGTTCTTACACTCACAGAAAAAGTTATGTTCAAAATAATAAAGGGTAAATAAAAATCTCCAAATCGACCTGAACCAATGTTTCTTGCCATCCTTGAGTTGGTGTGCTCTGTCAAGGTAGCTCCTTCAAAATCTCCTGCTTCTCCCTGGGCTAGAAAGAACTACTAAGTTGAGTAATGCTTATTGATGACGTTGGAGTTCTTTAAATAATTAGGAAGACAAAGTCTCTAGGAATTGTCGCTCTTACAGCACCCCACAAGGCCCCATCTTTGTTTTTCAAAGCTTGGTGCCATCTTTGTTTTTCAAAGCATGCTGCACTCTCTCATTGGAAACCAGTCATGGGTAAGCATAGCTCGTATTGTATTTTCAACCTCAAAAGCGACCTAATTGCAGTGACTTGTATTTTGGATTACTATCAGTGATTACCTGTTCAACCTAATCAAGAACCCCCCAAAGATACCCTATCATGTTTTCTCCCTTGACGCCCTAGTGTCCAATACAGGGAAAAGGCGCCAAGTCAAGCACGCTTGATGTTTGTATTCTAGCCATACGTTAAAACCTCAAAAAGACAAGGTTGATTGGTGTGGTTTCTTGACTATTATATACAAACTCAGTTTGTGATAAGGCAAGATTCCATTTCTTTAATTTTCTCCCTACCAATCTCTTTAAAAGAATCCCTAAACTTCGATTACCATTTGTTTGAAACTAGTAGGAGGTTTTATTCAAATTCAGATATGCCCAACTTCCCCTATAGACAATGGCTCATAAACTTGGTATCCTAATCAGATTTGATGGACCTAAGAATCCCATGTAAGTGAGCCACCTTACCTTCTTGAAGTAGAGTTGGGACAATGTAGTAGTTTTCTTGCAAGCTTTGAAATGGCACATGTTGGAGGACCTATCCACTACCACAAAAATAGAGTCCACAACTCTTAAGACGAGGCAAATCAATCTTAGCATCCATCCAAAGAGCTGGAATGGGTGTGCTTAGACCGCTGACAGATGAGACACCACAAGAAACCGTGCCAATGGACTTGATAACTTAGGCCAGTAGTAATTAGAGGTGAGCAGAACATAGCCTTATCACTTTCGAAGTAACCCTTGCTTGGGATCTCACAAATAGTAAATTCTTGAAGGAACAGTCTAGAATACACATTTGCAAGCCAATAAACAAGTAACCATGAAAAATAGCTTGATCACTTCACTTGTTGCTAATAGCTGCTTTGGAATAAACAAGTGTCAAACCTTAAAAAGTGAGGCGTATGGTGTCGAGAAGAGTAACCCACCATGTATCAATCACGTTGTTGAGACTGTCAGATTGGTGCCTCGAGGAGAAAGTAAACTCTTAGAAACAGGACATGTATTTTGCTCAACTTATGTTTCTCAAAGAGTTAATTTTAAATTAATGACGAGAATATGAACTCATTCTGCACACAATAATGAACTAATGTTCTAATGATTAAGCAATGGCATAGAACTCAGGGTCATAGATGAATTAATTTTTGAATCACGATTAATGGCATGAATCTGATCTGCCTTGTCAAGATACTTCAATGCCTTGAAGTACTCTTTCAGAATCTCACTTTGTTAACATTAGTATTGCTATTAATCAATAACAAACATATCCTTAATTTCTACCCATTAGAGAGTGGGAGTATTATCTTTCCTGCATTTCTCTAGATCAGCGGCGTTTGTTAAAGAATTACTACTGAAACCTAAACTATTATTGTGCTTGGATGGTGTAATGGGATGATCAATAAAAATGATAATCAATCACTTCGGTTATCCTTCTCTAGGACTAGGAGGCTTATCTTGGCTATAGGAATGGGAAAATGTTTTCGGTAGTTTTTCACAGGCTCTAAGGGGCTGGGGTCAGGGTTGGTAACGTTAAATTGAAATTTCACCAGCTCGATTCAATTAAGTCTCAGTTGTAGGATAAATGAATGAATGTATATTGTTGATTCTATGTTTTTTGTGCATGCATAAACCATTTAAGGATTTTTCAATTCACTTGTGTAGATGAAGGTGCACCATCATCAGATGAGGAGTTAAGTGGAGGGGAGTTGGATATGCATGAAGCTCAACCAAGTGGTGAAGACCGAGAGCTTAAAGATAAACTTCTCCGCAGGTTTGGAAGTCATATTGGTACGCTGAAGCTGGAGTTCTCAAAGAAAAAAAAGAAAGGAAAGCTACCGAAGGAAGCTAGGCAAACCCTAGTTGGATGGTGGGATGCTCACTATAAATGGCCATATCCAACTGTGTGTATCTCTCTCTCTTCTTGAGGCTGCATCTATTTCAGTAATTTTAAAAATTTGCTAGTCCTGATTTCCGATGCATAGTATATCACAGAACGCACGAAATTATTTTCAGGTGGGAAACTGAGAAGGGTAGCATTATGTCTTTTGATTCTTATAAACAAGTTACAGACGGGCCGGATGTAGATGTTTCACTTGACGCTGGTAGCCACACACACACACACACACACACAAATGCTATGAATTTGTGCAGGCAGTATTTTAATTGTTTTCCGAAGTTCAACGCTGGTAAGACGATAATTTGCTTGCGTAATCATCTTTCCAGGAAGCTGATAAGATAGCATTGGCCGAATCGACTGGGCTAGATCAGAAGCAAATTAATAATTGGTTTATAAATCAACGTAAGCGCCACTGGAAACCATCTGAGAACCTGCAATTTGCTGTTATGGATAATCTTTCTGGGCAGTTCTTTACAGAAGACGGCTGATATTCCTGTTGGCTTCATGTACATTATGCAACGCAGCATTGCTGGCATCGAAAAGTTTATCTTTAGAAATAACAAAGAGAGGAAGATTAACTGTATTTGGCATCATGTATATTCGCAATTAATGCTTACGTAGTTTGAATGAATAATCTACTCCTTTTTCTTGGCCTTATGATCTTTCTGTAGAAGATTTGTAATCTTTGAGATCTCTCGCGGTTGTTTAGACTAGTGAAGACTAGTGAGATTCAGATGTGCTCATATAAATCAAAGTCTGACAGAATTAACATCTTGCCACCCTCTTGTGCTGGGAGAAAAAACCTGCAGCCTCTCATTCGGAGACGCTGTTCTGCCACTCAAAATCACTTGACAAATTCCGTCTGGAGTGAGCTCCTGAAATTCAAATTAATAATTTTTTTTAGATTTTTTTTATTTTGATGTGTGGATATAAAAAAAAATATTTAAATATGTTTTTCAAGTGTTTTAATTCCCTGTCCATACAGGAAGATTAAACACATTAAAGTGTTAATAATAGTTAAATTAATATATGTGTTTAATTATACCCTCCACAACGCCACTTTGAAGGAAAGCAACAGTTTAGCTGAGTTTGTCCATTACAATTTGGCAGACATGGTGCAAGTGAGGGAATCAGAAAATGAAACAAGTCAATTTTGATAAGCAGTCGTGATACTAGTTTGATGAATTTTGAATGGATAATATTTATTCATGCATAAACATTTGGTGTTAATGTAATACATGGATAGTAAATTGCTTCATCAATTCTGAACCGCAAGTTTTCATCAATGGTTAGAAACTTGCCATGTCGGTTTTGAGCTTCTTGCAATAAGCCCATAATGTTTTTAGCCTGTTGCCTCTTTATCAACTACAAAGTTTGAGAAGATAAAAGCAGAGCTTGGGTGCCTTAGCATCAGTTCAGCTGCAGCTAAGTTTTGGTTACAAATCTTCATCCTGTCGACGAAACCTTCCCATACCCATCCAATCGTTGAGCTAACGAACGCCAGCTGCTCTTCAACCGCATTGCGCCCCGCCCCCCCCACCATTTTTTTGGTTTTGCACGGTTGAATGATTTGTTGAGTTTGCGTCAGCATCGTATCTGGAAACTTATGGCCGTAACTTCGACTGGGTAATTAACGTTTTTTTCTTTCTTTCGTTTTTTTCTTGTAAGTGAAAAAAGAGAATGGTAGTGGGACACCGAAAATGGGGACTGCGTGCTGGACCTGTGTTGTGGAAGTGGGGATTTAGCATTTCTCGTCTGAAAAAGGTGGCTCCAATGGCGGCAAGGTTCCTTTCGGAATCCTTAGCTGTACTTGAATTATCACATTGCGTGAGTGTAGCAATGGGAAGTTAGTAATTTCTTGTCAAAATTTGCAGGTGAGTAATCTTGATTTGTCAAAGGAGCAGCTGTTTATGGCTTCGTCCCGGAATTTGCTTGCAAAGGCTTACTGCAAGAGCATCGAGTGAGCATTGGTAAAAGATTTTTTTCGCACCTAGTGATTTTAACATTTTGGATACCCTGATTTACATTGCATTGATTGATCACAGGTGGGTTGAGGGCGAGACAACTGATCTGCCCTTCCAAGATTGTTATTTGATGCTATTCCCATAGGTTATGGGTTTCGAAAATGTGGTGGATAAGCGGAAGGCCTTGCGGGAGATGTTTAGAGCACTGAGACCAGGTCCTATCTTCTTCCCTCTTGTTTGAATTAACAAATCGTGACATTTCTATCCCTTGTGTTGATTTACAAGTTCCAAAGCATCAGTCCTTGATTTTAATTGCGAAATGAAGAGTGTTTTTCTGTATTTTTTTTTCCTCTCCATGTTTGTTGATATAATGTGCCTGTTGGATTCAGAAGAATGAAATCCGATCCTTAGCAACGAATGCTTTTTGCATGAATAATTGTCCTTTTATCTATGATAATTGATAGCTGTAGGCTCTGAAACAACAGTTTTCCTATTGGTTTTAACCTTCTCTTTAAGAATGTTTGTTAGAACTTATCATCAGATGTGTGTGGATTTCGCTTCTAATCAGGATCTGATAAAATAAATTCTTTTGTATGTTTCTTGTCACAAGGAATGGATGATTGACAAGTATGAATATTTGAAGGGCTTGATCGGAGAATATTTAACAGGGTCGTTTTTCCTCTGTAACTTGTATTCTATGATGCCTTTTGCTGGGTTAGATGAACAGTGATTTCATAGTAGACAACTCAATCCTCCAAACACTGCATATCTAATTGTTTGTCTGTGTCAATGATAAGGTCTTTTTTCCCTGATAATTCCTATTACTCCCTAGCATATTATTGTCAAAGAAGCATCTCAACCCAATTATATTACTCTCTAATACACCCTTACAATTGCAAACTTGTAACTATCTTGTCATGAAAACTTTGATATCATATTAAAGAACTAAATCAAAACTTAAGTTTTTAGATGAGTTTCAAAGAATCATTTTACAATACTCTCTAACAACTGTAACATGGAAGGAAGCTGATTATCATGTTTGGAAGGAACATGCCTCTCCTCTGGAGTTTTTATTTTTATTCTTTTGTAGTTAGGTGACATGATTTGTTTTTCTTATACAGGGAAGGAGGTGGAAGAACATGGTCTGGAAGCAGGATTTTGTACTTCCACACACTATGAGATTAGTGGAGGCCTAATGGGGAAAGTAGTAGCCACGCGCTAGATGAGCTTGGTTCTCAGTTTTTAACAGCATGTTTTCAAAGTTTTTGTTGGGTAAGGACCTATTATGTATAGGGGTTGATGATTTTTATGTTTAGAATGTTTACTGCAACTCAGGCATAACAAATGATAATTTAAAAGCCACAAACAATCTGGCTACATGAATGATAAATTTCCGTTGTATTATTTTTCGACGAGAGCTTCCTGCCCAAGAGCATCCTCGATGGAAGAGGAAATGCATGTGAACCCCTCAATCAAGAAGTTTGTATTCTTACATGATTTTTATTTTCAAAAAGATCTTAAAACTTGTAATTCTAGTTTTCCTCGAGCTAGATTTGTTATTTAAACCTACAAAATTTTATAAATCAGTCAGTAAAACTTTACATTGTCATGCACTCTTGTCCAACTCCACGATGAATATAGGAATTGGCATTCCTGCACTCAATCTCATCTTTACAACTGTATAATTTATTGACAACTTCTCATATGCCCATCATCATATTCTTTTTGCAAATGCTTCTGACACGCTGCTTGAATTAGTGTAACTGTGGCCACAGATGTTTGGCCAGTTTCAATAAATAGAAGCAGTATGGTGCACCGTTCCTTTGTAAAATCTACCCTTCATCCGTCTTGAGGTTATCTTGGGTGGAAGGAACTATTTTCAACGGTGGCAATTGATGCCGAATTAAGGGGGTAACATGGGTCCTCGCATGTGTCATTGAGTTCCATGGTCATTTCGTCTATGAAAGGGGGATTAGAGGGCCGAGGGAGATGTTCCTCAGTTGTGAGCATTTGTAGAGCCTTTGACATTGTTGGTCGAAGTGATGGGATTTCTTGCGTGCACAGAAGGCCCACATGCACTGCTCTCTTAACATCATTCTTAACATTGTTATCATGGTGGTTTTGCAGCATCAGATTTGGGTCATAAAGCTCCTCCACAGTTCCTGCGTGGAATTTTTTCCACGTCTGTTTTCTCCCACAAAAAAGAGGATTTATGGATAAGTTAAACGACCGTCCTTCCTTAAATGCTTTATAAATTAAAGACAACAAAGAGGTTTTATGGAAAGCATCCGAAACTTACTAGTATGACTAGACTCTCCGAGTATTCTGAGTTTTTGCTCCTATTATTCTGCCTTCCTGTAACAATCTCCAACAAAAGCACCCCAAAGCCGTAGACATCAACCTTTTCTGTTAACTGACCATGGGCTAGGTATTCCGGAGCCATGTAACCTCTGCAAATTATTTGAATTCATAGCTTGTTCGAATATTCAAGGACTTCAATTTGCATTTAAAGAACTGCAAGATTTCTGAGCCAGCTAATTGTCTTTCGAGCACTTTGGAAATATCTGAAAAAAAGATACTTACAATGTTCCTGCAATGGCTGTGCTGATGTGACTCTTATCGTCTTGGAAAGACCTGGCTAACCCAAAATCAGCAATTTTAGCGCGAAGCCTTGAATCTAACAAGATATTGCTGGCCTTTATATCTCTGTGAATGATTCTGATACTGGAGTTCATATGAAGGTAGGCTAAACCTTCTGCAGTGCCATTAATTATCTCATATCTCTTCTCCCAGGTCAGCTCCTTGCCTTTGTTCTGATCTGCCACATTTGCATATGCAAAACACCATCAGGTTCCATTTCAGTCGGCATTCCAACTCAGACACAGACTTAAAACAGTGACAATATCAGCAATGGAGTAAGCAAGTATTCTTTGTTGGTACTCTACTGATAGCATTTTTGCAATATCAGAATTAAGGTTTAAATGTAGATTTATAGCATTTACCGAAGATGAAACGATCGAGACTCCTGTTAGGCAGGAATTCATAGACGAGAAGGCTTTCAGGTCCAGAACAACTGCACCCCAACAATCTGACCAGATTTTTGTGTTCCACACTACTTATCATGTTTACTTCATTGTAGAAATCCGCAGCTCTATGTCTGTTGTTAAAGAAAAGCCTCTTCACTGCAATCTCCCTTCCATCAGGTAAAGCTCCCTGCAATGAACAAATAAAACTTAGACAAACCCTGGTCTAATATAGTTATTAGAAGAATTTGATTAGTACTAACATATCATAATGAAACTAGTAGAGAACAACCTTGTAAACAGATCCAAATCCTCCTTGTCCAAGCTTGTTGGTGTCGTCAAAAGATCCAGTGGCCTTCTCTAGTGTCGAGTACTTGAAGTTCAAGCTACTGTCATTGAGGGTTCTGGCCAACTTTCGAGCCTCATTAGAACCTGTAAGATGAAGACACAAGCATCCCAGAAGTCAAAGGAAAATGTCAACGATAACCAATACTGTTATAAGTTGTCAGATTGAGAGCGTTATATATTTTCCGAAGCAGATAACACACGCAAAGGAAGTTTGTTACCTCTTCTTTTCTTCATTATATATCTGCGTTTCCATACATAAACTCCTATAGATACTCCAAGTCCTAAAACCACCAGAGAGCTGATAACTGAAACAACTATTATTACAATGCTCCCTGCAGTTCATTCATCCAGATGCATGAATCACGAGGCCAAGTTTATTAGTGTAAGAACTTCAAATATATATGAACCGCATTCAGTCATAGCAACTTTGCAACACAAGAGAATGCAATTCCTTTACCTCTGGAACCTCCATTCCCAAGTTCGTCGTTGAGAAAATCTATATCCGAGTACCTCATGAAACACCCAGTATATAGTGCTCTGCCCTCCGACCAGGGCAAACATCCCAACATAGATGCAGTGGCATTCTCCAAGCATGCCCTGCAAAAGCTTGCATTTAATGTCTTCCAGCAATTAGCTAACACATAAGCTGACTCATTTGTGCCCGGAACTGTGAGCTGTGCCCGTGCATAACCTTGATTATTTGATGCGCTAGTGACTGCTTGTGAGACAGCTTGCCTTGTCGATTCCGCAAAGGTTGAATTCTTACGCGTTGTATTTCCACAAACAGCCTTATCTCCAGGTCCTAGATATTCTTCATAGAAACTATAATTCTCAGCTCGCATGAAGCAACCATCAAGGTAAATGCGACCCCCATTATAAGGATAGCATTGTGGAAGAATCGTACGTGCCTCGGCATAGCATAATACACAGTCAAGTAACGACAGGTCCCCATAGCATTGGGCTAGGCCATAGTTAATGTCAGGTCCAGAGCCTGAAACTGCTACTCCAAAGCCGGACACACGCATCTGTTCACTGATGTTTTCCATTGTGGCAACAAAATTTGGCACGAAGATGGTTGCGTTGTGCTCCAGTTGGCGTCCACACATAACTTGGATCGTATGGGATCTAGGATCTCCAACCACCACCCGTTCACGCAACAAAACATACCCAAAAAGGCAGAAGAAAATCCTTTCGTAAGTGATCGATTGGATTGCTTTTGTCATCTTTGGCTTCGATTACAAGATTGGCTGTGCAAGGTGGATCAGGTCGTTAGAAAATCTCAAGCCGTGACTAAGATCAAAAAGGGGTAGCACGTCGAGAGTAATGAAAACACAACAAAGACCAGAACTGTCAAAACTATGGATTGAGTAACCACTCGAGAAAGGGAAATGGCCTGGGCATAAATAAGGCGTGGAGTTGTTGCCGGCTTTTTATTTGTGGCACTCTTTAACAGATTGCATATCATGGGTTCCTTCATTTTTCAAGTCAAAAAAAGTAGGTACTCTTTTGGTGCCAAACAACCCAGATGGAGTTTCCTGATTTCACACCTGTTTTTCTTCACCATTTTCACACGACATATCTCACAAGAAAGGAAACAAGATGAAATGAAAAAAACCACCTCATCCGTACGGATGCATGCTGGGCAAGATCTAATGGTAATAGCAACCCGATGCTCATCTTGATTAAAGAAGAATTTGCCGTCAAATTCTTAAATGATCCAGAGACAGTGGGGACATTAATTATCCGAAAAGGCAATGGACCCTTCCTGCACCCCAAGGCCAGCCCCACCCTCCCTTGGATCGCATCCATCCTCATAAATTTTTTAGCAAGACATTAAGACGGTGCCAGCTAGGCCACGCCTAAGCCCCGGCCTATACAAAACTACAGATAAAACCTCGAACACGTGGTTTAGTAGCTTGTCTGTCTATTTTTTTGGTGAGAGGAACAGAGAAAAAACATAAAAAGGTCCCTGATATTCTGATCCAATATTCCAGCTCCGACAGCTATGTCGGGTAGCCAAATCAAAGTAAAAAGAACTGAAAGAAGGAACGACTACCTTTCTTAGAAAAAAATAAAATAAAATGATTCATGTTAATATTGTTTTTCTTGATCATACTAGACTAGCAGGGCGAGATGAGTTTCTACTTAAATTAACTTTCCTTCCTAGCTACCTCTGCAACGTCAAGTTTTTTTTCATTTGTTTTTATAGAATTATTAGTCTATCAAAGAAAATAAAAGATAAAAAGAAAAGAAATTGTATATATAGATTTCAATGCATACAGACATACCTTAATTAGTGATTTGTAGAGTAGCTGAACTGAGAGATCTTGAGGAGAAAGTGTTAGCTTTATCTGTTTCTAACTTTACAACTGAAGAAGATGAAGAAGAAGAAGAAGAAGATTATTATTATCTGAGTAGTTGAATACAAGATTGCAAAGGTAGCGCGCGCAAGTCAAAGTGAAGATACAAACGACCCCAATCTCTCTCTCTCTCTATCTCACTAAAAATTCAAAAGGGTAGGGAAGAATAGTGAGAACGAAGAAGGAGAACGAAAGTCGTTTCAAAAACCAATTAAAAAAAATGGCAGAAACGCGGTTGTACAATCTTCAACTCTGTCCTTTGACGGTAAGTAATCCAATATAAATTTCAGCCCTTTTTTTATCTCAATATGGCAACTTGAGCTCTACATTCATAATCTGATCAATTGGGCCCAGATGGATTCAAATGTTACTCGATTTCAAAGCAGTTGATACCACCACAAAAAGTTACAAACCATGGCGAGTCATTTCCCTTTCAATTATAGTCTAATGGCAATGAGAGCAGTGTTTTCAGGAATATATATATTCTTACCAGAGAATGGTTTTGGAAGACAATAATATGTATAGATCGAAGTGCCTTGCTGGATGAATGGATACATACGAAGGCACTACCTGTCTTGTCATCCATGAGAGCCTACAAAGAAAGTTAACTGTTGACTTTTGAGTCTTCCCCTTTTAAGAGCCGTCACCGCACCGCCATATAAGCCGCATAATCATGCTTTTGGTGCCATATAACTTGCGGCGGTGTTTTAATCCTAAACGAATCCTATAGATTACTTGGAATCTCGACGGAAAACCAACGGAAATTTCTCCATAATCTATCGGAAGGATAATTAAACGAACCGGCGCTTATCTTTTCTCTAGATTCGGGTTTTCATGCGCACTCAATTAATCCATTTATTAGAAGAAGCAATTTCCTCATGATTTTACTTCCTATCCCACTAATTCGAAAATATTGATTATTATAAGCACAAATTGTGGCTATAATCACCACCGTTATGATTATCGTGACGCTGTCACAACTTGTTGATTCATCACGCATCATCATCACCATCAATTTATAAATTATTAATTTCTAGTACTAGCTCTGCATGCCCAACAATTTATAAATTATTAATGCAACCTTAAATTTTTTTCAACGTTGAAAGCAACCTCAGCCTGGGGGCGTTGTACACCGAAAAATCTCAAGCTAACCACATTTGACTTCACGCAGATACGTTTTATTATTTCCTTTCTTTTTCTTTTTTGTTTCTTAATTTTCTCAGATATTTTTCTAAGATGATCAATGGAGTACAGCTAAAACAGAGTTAAATGCGGGTGCTTCAAAAGTCATTACATTAGTTGCCTTGAAATTTTGAAGATCCCGTTTCAGGTGAAACTTGTTTTTCATTTAAAATAATTTTCACTTCCCTTTTCTGAAGAGAAATGGAGTACTGCTTGCCTTGAAATAAAAAAGTAACCAAATTTTTCTGGCATTGTTCGCTGCATTGCACAATGAAGAGCAATGGATTCTTTCGAATTGGGGAAGAGGAGAAGACAATCTTATTCAGTGTAAAGTGCTAAGCAGATCAATCTGATTTCTATACAACAAAAAGAAAATCATAAACGTATGATTTTATAGAATGGCTGCTTTATATAATATCAACATGGAAAACCATTTCTATTTAATTATTCCAGTATTAGCAGGTCACTCGAGTTCCATCAGCGTAGAATATTTGCCTATTTCCTAAATTCATCGGCCTTCACAACTCAAGAAAGAACGAGCAGGGGAAGAATTCTAGCAGGTTATATGAGATCAACTAGGAGCAACCAAGTTTCAAGCTGTCAGAACTGCCCAGGGATGTCATCTGGGCTCGATCCAGCTTTGTGTCATGCTATTCCCTGACGAGTGGGTAGAAGACTCAGGCTGAGATTTGTAAGTAGAACCAGGTTGCCTAAAGGGGCTGCTCTCCATGGTAGCAGGACTGAGAAATGGTGGTTGTGTTGGCTGAGGAATTTCATGGTTGTCATTAATCATTTTAACAATGATCGACATAGATGGACGCAGCTCTGGCGAAGCTTGTACACAAAGTAGGCCTATTTGAAGTAATCGTGATGCTTCGTCTTCTTGAAAATTTCCTTCTAGGACTGGATCAACAGCTTCACATAGTCTACCATTTCCATGCAGGCTCCATACCTTTTCCACAGAGCAAAAAGAAAAGGGCAAAAGTGAGCATTTATCAGTGCAGAATACATTACTCATCCCATATGAGGAAAGGAATCACCTTTTGTAGGATAGATCGTGAATCTTGAGGGACAGAATCTTTCCCCTTTCCGCTGACAACTTCAATCATAAGAACTCCAAAACTGTAAACGTCAACCTTCTCGGTCAGTTTTCCACGAACAACATACTCTGGGGCCATGTAACCTCTGCAGCAATTTAATTAATTGTCTTAGTGATTCGACATGTAAATATGAATGTAATGCATATGTAGCAAAAATTAGTAGAGCATTGACATCCTTCTAGCCACGTCTTATTCTTGTGTAATTTCTCAGATGAAGTGAGGATAATTACAAAAAGAACACCCTGTAAAGGAGGACTGATAAACATAATTGAAGG
Source organism: Populus ilicifolia (assembly GCA_015708895.1). Classification (NCBI taxonomy): domain Eukaryota; kingdom Viridiplantae; phylum Streptophyta; class Magnoliopsida; order Malpighiales; family Salicaceae; genus Populus; species Populus ilicifolia. The sequence continues at coordinate 220,843 of SRLM01000642.1, read as the reverse complement.
AAGCATTTATCCTTACAATGTGCCAGCAATTGCCGTGCTGATGTGAGACTTATCTTCTGGAAATAGTCTAGCAAGTCCAAAATCAGCTATTTTTGGGTTAAAATCCTCATCGAGCAGAACATTGCTCAGTTTAATGTCTCTATGTATGATTCTCAACTCTGATTCCTCATGAAGATAGGCTAAGCCCTCCGCTGTACCCAATATGATGTTATACCTCATTGCCCATGATAATGGTGGGAGATTCGTTTTAGCTGAAGCAGATTAAATGAAAACTCCTCAGTAAGAATGCTTACGAATATGAGACAAATGTTAGCATTTAGAGATGAGATAACAACCAGAAAAGTAATCGTGAAGGCTTTGATTTGGTACATATTCATAAACAAGAAGGCTTTCCGGTCCTGTAATGCTACATCCCAACAACTTCGCAAGATTCTTATGTTGAATGCCACTGATCAAATTCACTTCGTTAAAGAAGTGATCCACCCATTGCCTTGTGTTGAAAAGAAGCCTCTTTATAGCAACAGTAGTCCCATCCGACAACGTTCCCTACTTGATTGAAAAGAAAGAAAGTGAGAGAGAGAGTGAATGTGCTTGCTTCAGTCCACAAGTAAGGATCATTTGGCTAGCTGCAAAATGAATAAAAGCTAATATAAGACTTTACTTTGTAGACTGATCCAGATCCTCCTTGTCCCAGTTTGTTTGAAAGGTGGAAGTAATTTGTAGCTTTTTCAAGAGATTCATATGAGAAATTGAGCTTGGACTTGTTCACTGTGACCAGTAAAGCACCAAGTTCCTTCCTTGCTGTACAGATACAAGATCAGAGAAGCATGTTAAACTTCATGTTGATAATCACAATCGAACGAAAATGAAAATCTAGATAGTCATATATACTTACCTCTCCTCTTTTCCACGACTCTCCTCCTTACAAAGAAAACAGTTGTTGCAATCATCAAAGCAACAGCCACACTGGAAGATGTCACAGCCAGAATAACCGTCAAGCGGCCCCGACCTAACGAGCACCACGATGATATGAATGTCAATGCAGGAGTCAAGTTATAGCTATAGATTTTTCTTGTGATGCTCAACTAGGTTCCGGCAAGATACACTAATTAACTTTTCTAAAATGATCTTGTATCTTCCATCAATGATTACAGCAAATTACAAACCTCAATGGATTGATTGATCTATCCAATTTACAGTTTATAAGAAGCCCAAAATGAACATAATCTTTTGAATTTAATTATCAAACCTGCAAATGCTAATTCTCAGCAATAACCATACCGTAATTGATAGTACACAACGAAGAAAAACAACGAAAACAAGCAGCAAATAGAAAAATACGAGCAGAATTGAAGAAGAGCCATCTCACTTTTATTTCTTCCAATTGGAGAGGTTGAATTATCATAAAATTTCTGAGTTGAGTATCTCAAGTAACAACCAGCATTCAAAGCTCTGCCTTCTTCCTTTGGAGTACATGAACCAATCCTAGATACAGCATTTGTTAAACAAGTCTCACAAGCACTTCCGTTCACAAACTCCCAGCACTGAGCCAACCCAAAAACTGAAACATTCCCTCTATCCACAGATCCAACATAGAACCCGTCATTCTTTGGAGCTGCTACACTCAAATTCCTCACTAACTCCAAAACATTAGCGCTGAAAACAGTCTTATTACCACCACTGAAATCCCCACTTGCACAAATAGTCTTATCTTGTGTACTCAATGTCTCATTAAAGAAATCATAATCATCGTACCTTAAATAGCATCCATCATAGAAGAGTCTACCTCCACGAGTTCCTCGCTGGAAAGGGAGGCACCTCAAAACCTGAGTCTTGCACTGAGCAAAACAGAGGTTGCAATCTGTTCCATCAAGATCTTTCATGCACTCACCAAAAGCATAAACTGTAGTGCTTCCCGTCCCATTAATAACAGCTGCATATTTTTGTCTCAAAATCAGCGGTGTCACTACGTCCAACGCTGCCAAGAAGTTTGCAATGAAGGTTTGCCTCTCTGGCACCGTGGCAGTTCTGTTTGTGCATATTAGAGCTGCCTGGGTAGCTCTTGGATCAGACAGAGAGAGATTTACAGAGAAACATAGAAAAGAAAGCAGAATTAAGAAAGAACGATACATTTAAAGCAATAAAGGAGGAATTAAACGAGATAGAAATCAGAGAGGAAATAAAACGAGGACGGGTAAGAGACGACACTTTGATGAGGTATCATCCCATTCAAGAGGTTGATTTTCAACGGCGGAGACGTAAACGCGTGATACGGCTGAAAGGGAAACGTTAGAACTAGAAGCCATACCTGCGTCAACTCCTGTCTGTGACAAACAGAGAGAGATATAGACAAGCCGCAAGAATTTCGGTTTCTGAGTTCTGACTCGGAAGTCAATGGTTAGAAACAGTAGAGATGTTCGCAGAAAGTACAAACCGGTTGTTGAGTTCATAGCTAATTTCGATTTGTACCTCGATGTGCAAAGATTTTCAATTTTTTCGTCAGCAGTCCGTGTTCGGAATTACAGTGCCGCAGATATTTTTAAAAATATTATTTTTTTATTTAAAAATATATTAAAATATTTCTGGTAAATTATTAAAAATAACATTTTTCTAAATATCTAAATAAGGTAGAAATTAGACCCTCAAACCACTAAATAAAATGATTATTTTTCTTCTCTTAATAATATACTGATTTTTCCTTTTAAGAATTCTTTTTCATATTTTTGTTTTTTCCTAAGGTGATTTATTTTTTTATTGACACCAAACCTTAAGTATTAAGTTGCTTTGTTAACCGAGTCTTTTTTTATTATTATGATTATCTCTTAAGAACTCGGGGGCGAGGTCGGTGGATCTAAAACGACCGTTGGATTTTTTTTCTTTTATAAATTGACCATCAGACCCCTACCCCCTGGCTTGCATTAATATTATATTATAGTTAAAAAATTACTCTGAAAAATATTGTTTCACATGCTATTCATTGCCGTGTTTTTTTGTCTAATTATTATAGGTACAAATTAATGGTCAATTAAAGTGTATTTAATAATAATAAAATACTTAAGACTAAAATAAAAAACATGATTGATAATGATTCTAGTCATGAAAATCAATGATTTTGGTGTTAATGAGTTCTTTTTAAAGGGGGGAGTTTATCTAAAGTGTTTTTTTCCCTTAAACTTACTAGAAATATTATGTCTAAACCTAAAAAGAATTTTGATTTCAAATTAATTGTGAGTTTTAAAGATAATTTTTTGGTTTTTAAAAGTTATAGGCATGTTTATGGTGGTTTTTTTTAGCTTGAAAAATGATGATAATATTTTTTTGTTTGAAATAAACTAATTTAATTTTTAAGTGACCACAAGTCACCAAAATTTGAGCAAAACAAACGATATATCATCTAATATTTTTTTTCAAAGATTTAAAAGGTAGACAACTTAATAAAATTAAAAAAAAAAGAAAAACAATAAGATCTAANAAAAGGTAGACAACTTAATAAAATTAAAAAAAAAAAACAATAAGATCTAAGCACATGAGTTGCTCCAGACCTGCGTACTGGAGTTTTTTTTAGGTGGTCCATGAGCTTTGGACCTTCGTAGTTTGAGAAACTACATCTTTTTTTATATCCATTAAATTGAATTTCTTTCAAAAAAATTATTTTTTTAATTTTATTATTTAATATTTGATTAATTATTAATTAGGCAATGTAATTTATTTTAATTTGATTTTTTTTTCAATTGTCTTCACAATTTATAAGTATCTATTTTAAATAAAAAATTATTGAAGCTAGTTAAATTCATGACTCATGTCATGAGTTTGATTGGTCAATTTTAGTTATGTAGGGATTGGACTTAATATTTAGTTGATTATTAATTAGGCAATGTAATTTATTTCAATTTGATTTTTTTTTCAATTACCTTCATATTTGGTTAGTTTTTAATTTTATAAATATTTATTTTAAATAAAAATTATAAAAAATTATTGAGCTTAATTAAATCCATGACTCGAGTAATGAATTTGACTAGTTAATTTTAGTTAGGTAGGGATATGACTTTACATCAATAATTCTAGATTTATTTAATTGAAAAAATACATAATTTTTTAATTTTACTTGAGATTTTTTTATATATAAAAATACTTTGCGAAAGTTTGAATATATATTTTTTATGAAAAAAATATTCAACCGAGTTAAATAACTAGCTATAAAAAAACTAAAAAACAGATAAATTGTTAGGTGTTATATTATTGACACAAGCAATGTTTCTTGTAAAACCTGTTGATCTCGCTATAATTTTGTTCAATTTCTTCTACTGTTGTTAGGCTTAGCTTAACAAGAATATAAAAAGAGGAGAACAAAGAGAAGAATAGAGGAAGTTTTTTTTTTTTTACATGCCTCATATGTAAACTCTACTGTCTATTTATATTACCCTTCCCATGCTTTACATGTTTATTTCCATGGTTAACTAACTTCTAACTGATTTTAATGGTCTTATACGAATACCCCCACGCAATCACTTTGCAACTATAATCCAATTGTAACAATACTCCCTTTTTGAATGCATTATTGTCCCATAAATGCTAATTAATGTCTATTAAGAGTGGTATGATTTATTCTGAAAATTATTTTTGTAGATCTTTAAGGTCTTTCTATGTAGCATCTTCGGGGTAAAGGTTGGACCATTGAATCAACCCTGTTGTAGCTACCCAGTTGTTGTTTTTTAATCATCTTTTTATCCAATATGGCTATTAGCACAATCTACACCCTTTCCTTATCTGTCATTGACAACTTAGATAAAATGATTGCTGCATCACCAATCTTTTTCTTAAGCAAGGATACATAAAACACTAGATATACCAAACTTTCTTCTGACAACTTTAACTCATAAGCCACCATCCTGATTTTGTAAATTATTAGATAGGGTTCATAATATCGGGGGTTGAGTTTAAGGTTCCTTTTTAATGCCACAATGTTTTATTAATAAGGTTGAAGCTTAAAGAAAACCAAATCCCTAATTAAAAACTCCTTCTCTGACTTGTGCTTATTAGTCATTTGCTTCATCCTATGCTTTGCTGCTTTGAACTACTTCTTCAATGCAAGGTCCATGTTGGTCCTTTTTATAGCACATTTTTCATTGTAGCCATTAATTTTGATTCCTGAGCAATTGATTCCCTCTATAAAGGAACATAACCATAAAGAGCTTAAATGATAACTTGCCAGCAATAACCGATAAAACCAGCATTTTGGTTGATGCATGGTTATGCAACGAAGATATGTTTCCAAATACTAATTTGCCCTCTTAATCTGCCTATCTATCTGTGGGTGGTGAGTCATGCTCATCCACACCTAAACTCTTAACTTTTTGAATAATTTTTTCTAAAAAATACTGGTAAATATCTTATCCCTATCTGTGATAATAATAGCTGGTAGTCCATGAAACTTGTAGAAATGATCAAGGAATAGTTGTGCAATATCTTGTGTCATGTAAGGATGAGTGAGTGCAACAAAATATCCATATTTAGTAAACCTATCTACGACCACCATAATAGCATTCTTTCCATCCGAACTTGGCAATCCTTTTATAAAGTCCATGGTGATGGCTTCCCACGTTCCATTAGGAACTGGTAATGGTTGTAACAAGCCTGAACAAGCTACTCTCTTTATGTTAGCCTGTTTATAAACATCATATTCTTTCATTGTTCTTTTCACCATTGCCTTCATCCTTGACCAATAGAAGTTGGCCTTCAGCCTCCTGAATGTGTTTTATATACCAACATGACCTCCCATTTAAGAATCATGCATGAATTTAACCAATTTAGCTCTAAGTTCCCCCTCTTGTCCCACAATTATCTTGCCTTGGTATCTTAAAACTTTTTTTACATAAATGTAATCAATATTTCTTATGTCCCCTATCATTTTGCCTATGATAATGGTCTGCAACTTAGGATCCTTATCATAGGATGTATGAACCTCTTTATACTAAGCTGGCAGTATATTGGTTAATAAATCCAACTCCCCAACAGTTGTGACAAGCGAACTATTAGGGTGCTTCCTGAATAGTGCATCAGAAGCAATGTTCTCCCTGCCCTTTCTGTACAGTATAGTACATCACAAACTTAAGAGCTTTGTTAAGCCTTTTTTTTGAATTGACGTATGAATTTTCTAATCCAACATATGCTTCAAGCTCTCATGATCAGTTTGTATGACAAATTGCTCTTGCTCTAAATAGTGTCTCCATTCCTCCATAACCATGAGGATGGCTAATCATTCTTTTTCATAGTTGGATAGCCCTACATGTTATGGACTTAAGGATTTGCTGAAATAAGCTATGGGATGACCTTCTTGGCTTAAGACTACCCCTAATCTTGAATCACAAGCATAGGTCTTCAAGAAAAAGGTCTTAAAGAAATGAGGTGGAGCCAGGACTGATGCTTCATATAAGGCTTTCTTCAAACAATCGAAAGCTTATTGAGATTGATCATTCCACTTAAAATTGTTCTTCTTCAGCAATTCTGTGAGGGGTTTGCTAATAACTCTAAAATTTCAGATGAACTTTTTATAATACCCAACCAGTCCCAAGAATCCTCTTAATTCTTTCAAAGCTTGTGGAATATATATTGTTCATTATATCGGTCTTCTTCCAGTCAGTTGATACTCCTATTATAAAGATTATATGTGCCATATATTCCACTTGTTATTCCCCGAATGCATATTTAAATCTCTTAGCCAACAACTGGTTATCACTTAAAGTCTCTAGAACCTACCAGAGGTGGACAAGATGTCTCTTAAATGTTGGACTGTAAATGAGTATGTCATAAAAAACCAACACAAACTTGCGCAGGTATAGCTCCAGCATACTGTTCATTAATGCTTGAAAAGTGGCTGAAGCATTGGTAAGGCCAAAAGGCATAACCCTGAACTCATAATACACATGATGCATCCTGAATATTGTCTTTTCAATGTCCTTCTTGTGCATTCTAACCTAATGGAAAGGTTGTTAATATCACGATTTTAACATGGCACGAAAAATACAATACAAACTCATATCATAAAAATGGATCGTAAAATCATAAAATTATAAGGAATTTTAAAATAAATTAATAAGAAATCCATACTTTAAATAAAAATTCATATATAGTTCAAGCACCTCAAAATTCATGCTTTAAATAAAAATTCATATATTATTTAAATAACTTTTCATTAGCTAATAATTAACAAATTTAAAACAAACAATCTGTTGGTGTGTCATGTAAACTAAAACCAGCTTCAGTACCTTCATTTTCCTCGTTATTCCTCAAACATTCATCAATATCAATACCATTAAGAGGATTATTAGTATCATTACCAGTACCAATACTAATATTATAAACATTAGTACTACTATTAGTGCCAAACTAATATCATCAATTTGAATCTCTAAATCATCCTATGTATCATGGCTCTTCATTGTAGTATCATTAGAAATTTCTTCTTCATCACTTTCATCTTCATTACCATTTTTTTTTTGTGTTGCATTGTCAATAGCACTAAGCAAATCAATGTTCAAATGCTTTTCTCCATTGGTTATCCAATTATCATCAAATGAAAGATTATCTTCTATACCAAAATCATCAGCTTGTTTTTTGACTTGATTATTATTCAATTTCATATTGCAATTACAAATACCAAGTCATTCATTTTTCTCTGATGCAAATGATTTCTTTATTTTTATGAAACTACTATTTAAATTTATAAGATTTTTTTAAAAATATTTCAACATTTAAAATAAAAAAACAAAAAAAACTCACTATTTCAAATACACTTTAGTTACACTCATATCCAGATGAAGTACAAGTTAAGCTTAGAACTCAGATTCAAACATTTGTAATTCTAAACTTTCATCTATATAGGTGGTAGCAATGTTTAATAATTCTAACATTATTATTATAAATAAAATAATTTTATATTATCATCATAATGATTAGATTGAACTTAAGAGAAATTTTTTTAATAAGATTTTAAAATAAAAAAGAACAAGAATTTGAATAATTAAAGAAATGAAAGTTTAAAAATATTAAATAATAAATTGATATCTTATTAACTTAGTTTAAGGGTCAATACATCTATTTTTATAAATTTATTGATCATTAAAGTAAAAAAAATATTCTTTCAAGTTGATCAAATAAATTCAATATCCCTTAAAACTAAAGGAAATGAAGGAAACTATCAATAAATTAATTAGACAAAGTTTTATGATCAATTTCTTACTATCAAATGAATTTAATATTGAAAAGCAATTCTTAATCACTCGGTAGTAGCATTATAAGTAAAATCTGTTAAATTTGTTCTAAGCAATCGTTTAAAATCTTGACAATTTAATTTAGCTTATCCTTCCTTAATAAATTAAAATGAGACTTGCAACAATCAAGTTAATTCTTTTGCTTCTAACTCTAGGCCCTAACAATAATTACATATTGAAAGAAACTAAAAAGTAGACATGTCATCTTAAAACAATTCAATTATCTTAAATAGAAACAAAATGACATAATTTTAAAATAAAAAAAAAACTAAGTATTTGAACATGAAAGAATTACAGTATCAACATTACTTTTTATAACTTCATAATAGAGACGATGTTTATTCCCTTTGAACCGGAATTGAGAATTAGTTGCTCATGGTCTTTGAGAATTTTAGTAGCAAAGATGATTTCTCTTAAAATGCTTATACACAAATAACGTTCTTGTTGTTTTTTTCTCCTCCTCTTTGTATCCCAATAGACAATGAAAAATTGCATGCGACAATGAGTAGAAGGAACCTACACTATTTTGACAAAGTATACATGCTTTTTCGATGGTTAAAAACCACCTTCCATGTCATAGTTAGAAATGGCTTACCATAGTCTTTCCAATCTATTGTCAAAAAGAAATGACAAATTATTAATATTGTTACAATGAATCTTTTTCTTCTCTACCTTTTTTTTCCTCTTCTCATTGGAAAAATATAAGAGATTCCTTTCTTTGATTTTTATATTCAATTTAATTTTTATTTTTTATTGTTATTTATTTTGTAGTTAATACTTATTAAAGTTTATTTTTTATTCAATTTACTCTCTGGAAATTTTATTTTATTTAGTTTTTTATTTAATTTAGTTCTTATTTTTTTTATTACTATCTTTTTTATCCATTTCTTGATTTAATTATATTTTTTTTATTTTTGCTATCAATATTTTATTTTATTATTCATTTTTTGTCCTTATTCTTTTTATTGTTATTTTTTTATCCATTTGTTGATTTATTTATGTTTTTCAACTTTGTCTCTCAAAAATTTATTTTATTTAATTTTTTCTTATTCTTTTGACTGCTATTTTTTTTTACCATTTTCTTGATTTTTTTATGTTTTTCAATATTTTCTCTCAATTATTATTTGATTTAATCTTTGTATTCAGTTTTGATACTTAATTGCTATTGTTTTATATATATTTTTTATTTTTAAAATTAATTCATAATTTTTATTTTTTATTTAGTTTTTATATCAGATTTAATACTCATTATTTGAAAAACTGCTCGTCACTAATCAAATTTACTATGCCTAAAGTGTTAACTCTAATATTGTGTATACATAGTTTTTATGTCTAACAAACAATCACTCCTCACTCTAATAAATAAGAGACATAATGTACTATTTATAGAAAAATATAAAAAATCTTTTAAATTAGTAAAATATCAATTTGTCCCTTAAATAATATTAATATATTAATCTAGGATAATTTTAGAAATTAAATCAATTAAATCTTTATTTAATTTTTTTAGGTTTAGAAATATAATCCATGTATTAATTATAATATAATTTTTAATTTCTAACATATATTTTAATCAATTTACTTAGTTAAATTATTTTATTTTAATTTTTGACTAATAATTTTTAATGTATGTGACTTATTAAGTTCCTAATATGTTAACCCAAATATAAATTATAATTATAATTAAATAGAATTAAAAATTATAATTTATTATTAATTTATGAATTAATTAATTTATATTTGAAGATCAGGTGTATTGTCTAGTAACGTGTCATGATTTTTTAAATATTAGAAAAATCATTAATGATTTAACTTAATCTTTCAATGATCAATTTCTCATAGTAATTAATATCATTTCATCTATAATGTTTTGATTTAACATTAAAGCATATTGTATATTTGTCATGTTAAATCATGTTTATTTTTATATAATAGTCATTAATTGCTTAATTAAGATTTGAAGTCCTTTTCAAATCTCATTCCAATTAGGCTGATGATTTCTTAATTAATACTATTTGAAAATAAATAAAATATTTTTTAATTCACCTAGAATAATAAATCCTTTATTGATTACTCAAGTGCCTTTATATATTTCATGTTACACCAAATGTCTGTCCTTTTATTACCTCAATTAAAATAATATGTAATAGGACCAAACCATAACATTATCTATATAAGATGACTTAATAATCTCAAATTTAAAGATCACTTACACAACTATCAACCTTTTCATAGATATAAATAATCTCTTAATATGAAATTTTTATGTGGGTTAGTCTAGTGTATATATTTTATAACAAACACCTATATATTAGTTTTACGTATCCCTTATATTTTAACTTATGAGAACAACTATTTTCTTCTATAAAGAAAAATAAATATAGTATACATCAGTCTTTACAAATCTAATGAATGTCCAGTATTTAAGAGAATATAGACTAAAAATATTTTAGGAATAATGTTTGATGCATTAAAAATCCTACAATTATAACAATTTTATTTGTAAAATAATTTTGTTCCATTAACTTATTTTTACTTTGATTTATTAATTTAATATTATATAAATATTAAATATAAATCATTTTTTATTAATAATTTTTTTTATTTACATTAATATAATAACATCACGTTAATATAATAACATCACCCGTGTAAACCAATCGAGTAGGTACATGTTATATTAACTAACATTAAAATTATTTTTACATTAGAAAATATGTAACCTGGCCCGCGGACCACCCGTCTAGTAAACCGCCTATAATGGCCTCATTCCCCTGCTCCAAGCAGAGCAATACCTGAAACTCATTTGTAGCTGTAGCTAGAGCTCTTCGTTCTCCAGAGATTTCAAAGAAAAGTAAGAAAAAAAAAGTCAGAAGATGAAGAGCACCAGGCACTCATCTGTTCGATTTTTTCTTTTAGTTGGAGTGGCTATCTTCATTGTGTTTGCCATTATTTCGGTAGAGGCGAGAAAGCATCACAACAACAGACATAAACCTCATAAGCACCTCAAGGACAAGGGTAGCAATGGCCATAAAGCTCCAGACCCAGCTACAAATATTCCAGGCCCTACTCCAGCCCCTCTTCCTCATTACGGTTCTTACCCTACTAAATCCAACATTTTTGACGTTTTGTCATTCGGAGCCAAGGGTGATGGAGTTTCGGATGATTCAAAGGTACGTGATAGCTAAAGGAACCGTTGAAAGACCATTCTCGTATTGGCACAAATTTCTCCGTATCCTGTCAACTTATTAGAAGAAGCACTTATTAGGCGGATTTTTTTCACAAATTTTATGAGCAGAAGCACTTATCTTCATATTTCTCATTCCTTAATTTGATTTTTTCCACATTTTCTTCGGATTTAGCAACAAATGGAGCAAGTAATTGCTAGCTAAATTTTCATTTTTGTAATTACTGGAAACTGATCAACGGTGAGCTAAACAGGCACTTTTAGCTGCATGGAAAGCAGCCTGCCAGGTATCTGGGGCTATAGTGGAAATCCCAGCAGAATTCAAGTTCCTCATGAAGCCCATAATTCTCCAAGGTCCATGCATGCCTCACCTTGTACTTGAGGTTTGCCCTCTTCTTTTTAGCTTATCTGAGTGACTCTTCTCTCAAGTAGTAGATGTGAATATAGAAATCTAGATGTCATGAGGTATATTCGCTGCAATCTATTTTTAAATCGAAAATGTCTGTCTTGTTTTAGTATTAGTGCAATTCTTTACAGTTTAGTGCTCTACACATAAAGCTGATGTAATGCAAGTGGAATTCCAACAGATAGATGGCATTCTCTTATCTCCCCCGCGAGTTGGTGCTTGGCCTAAATCCAGCTTGTTTCAGTGGATAAACTTCAAATGGGTTCATGACTTCACCATTCAAGGTACTGGAAAAGTTGATGGTCAAGGATCTGAATGGTGGAGTCTCTGAAGCCTACTACATTCAGGTTTGTCAATGTAGAGGGTTCTTAATTAACTCCTTCAGAACAGATAAAAGGCATAAAGAAATGAAAGTATAACATTTGCTTTCCTTTGATGTATTTAATGCAGAAGAAATTCAAACATAATCCAGATATGAAACCAACTGTAAGATCATATATTCTTCCAACGTGTTCTTTCACCTTATGATAATAAATTGGAATTAATTCCATCAAGTTATTATAACATAATCAAATTCCTGATCATGTTTTACACAGGCTTTGAGATTCTACGACAGCCATAATATCACAGTTCGCGGCATCGAAATCGTGAACAGCCCTCAATGCCATCTCAAATTTGACAGCTCTAGTGGGATCAAAATCGATAACATTACAATTAATTCACCAGAGATTAGTCCAAATACTGATGGCATTCACCTACAGAACACAAAAGATGTAGAAATTCAGCATTCTAATATTGGATGTGGTAAGAACCTACAAGTGCATTGACCTCTAAGCTCGTCATCATTTAATATACTTCCATGAAACCTGTGTGCTAGCAAGCTTGTTAATCATAGCCGACCTAACAGTAGGCCGTGCTCCATATTATAATCTTCTGGTGTAGTTTTTAGTTGGCGATCAGCTGGTGCCTTGCACGCTGGAATTGCAGAGAAAAGTAACACCTTTTGTGAGTAGCAAAAAGGAAATGCTAAAAAGTTGCAGATTGCGCACAATTTTGTTCAAAAAACCTTTTTAAACGGTTTAACTTCCCTAAATTAACTAACTTTAGTGACAGGCATGCCTAATAAAAAGGGCCAACATCTATCTATCTATCTATCTATCTATAATTTTCAACTACCATGTGGATGCCAATGAGCTGTAGCCTCTAGCTTAAGTGGATGCCCCAGCATATATTAAGTCTAGTTTGTGAGCAGTCCTGCTATGGTGATTAAAAACTAGCCTGCACTAATTAGTGAAATCGATGCATAGCTTTGGTTATAGGGTGCTAACTCTGAGCTTTCACCTTATAACAGGGGATGATTGTGTATCCATACAAACCGGCTGCTCTAATATTCATGTCCATCACATTAACTGCGGCCCTGGACATGGTATAAGGTAGAGTCATAAATTACTGTAATGAAAGAAAAAGCTGACATTTTCCGAGAAATCCATGGAATACCAACCAAACGGAGTAGTAATACTTAAGTACTCATAAAAAAATTTGCACGATTTCGTGGTTAGAACATTTGCTGCTGTGATTACTTAGAGTTATTTTTGGATTTTTTTCATAACTGCAGTGTAGGAGGGCTCGGAAAGGATAAAAGTGTTGCGTGTGTCTCGGATATTGTTGTAGAGCAAATCTCGTTACAAAATACTCTATCTGGAGTTAGAATAAAGACATGGCAGGTACGTATCTAATTAATTTCAAAGCACAACTCTATATTAGCAAAAAAAGAAGGGAAAGTTATTCAGAATTTTTTTAGTTTTATAGCTAGCGTTCCATTGCTATTTTTATCTGTTCTTTTTATCTTGAGACATTAGGCAAAAGCAAATACACTTTTTTTTTTTTATTCAATCTCTAAACAAGTCTGTATTTTCCGAAAAATGTTTGCGTATGTACAACTGCAGGGAGGTATTGGATCTGTAAAGAATGTGACATTTTCCAATATTGAAGTATCAGATGTGAAGTATCCTGTTGTAATTGATCAGTTCTACTGTGACAAGAAAAGATGCAAGAACCAGACAGACGCTGTGGCAATATCTGGTGTTAAATATGACCGCATAAAAGGGAGTTACTCAGTGCAACCGATTCATCTAGCATGTAGCAATGACGTGCCATGCACCGGTGTTGATCTAATTGATATTCAGTTGAAGCCCAGCTCAAATGGTTATGGAGGTTTTCGACAGGCTTTGTGTTGGAACTCTTATGGGAAATCACAAGCACCCCTAGTCCCTTCAAGCATCGATTATTGCTTGAGAACCGAAAGTGGGGCTGTTAAGGGAACTGCAAGGTCTCATCATGAACATATTTGTTAGCCACGAGTATTTATAACAGCGTGTATTAGCTTCTTCTCCTCTTGCTCCTCTGTTTTCTGTTCAGTCAAAGCTTCCCTTCTGCAAATTTTTTATTTTGGGAAGGTGATGATTTTATGCTGTTGTTTTGAATTAAGTTTAAGGGTTTTTTAATATTTAATAATAATTAGCTAGCAATCACCCACATTCCTCTTGGAGTGTTCTCATTTTTTTTACAAACCAGATCATGCATGCATTATAAAGCTCCTTAATAAAAATGGTGAAAAATACACTGGAAAGCTGCATCAGCATCCTAGGAAAGCAAAGCATAGCGGAGGTAACTATCTAGTAGCAGGTGTTCAGTAATAAGGGTTTAAAATCAAAAGATTTGTTTTTTTTTATATGGTTTCAACTACAAAACCTGTGATTGTTAATATTCACCCCCTCTCAGCTTATAAAAGTAAGAACAATACAAAAGATTTAATGTGTTCTGAAGGAATGGATCATAGTTTCATAACACAAAAGACAGGTACATTAATGATAAAAATAAATAAAAATAATGAAGATAAAAATAAAATAGAATCATGTCGAGGGGTGATTTAAAAAATAAAATAATTGTTTTTATATTTGTTTAATTATGATGAAAAGATATAATACAATGTAAAAATAAATTATTTTACTCATTGTATTGTTATTATATATATATATAAACAAACACTTTATTATAATAATTCTAGTTATAAAATCATTATTGATTTGATGAGCTAAATTTATTCGAGTTTTTAAAAAATAGAGGAATGCTTCACTTAATTTAACTCGGTCAAAAATCTAGATTAATTTAATATAAAACACGAGTTAAAAAACTGTTAACTTTTTCAAAAAAAATTATCAAGAAAATTTTGCTTTGATTTTTTTTTTTTGAGTTAGTCGGATTGAACCTTTTGACCTATAACTTAAGTTTTTTCTAGGGTTATCTCTTGAGTCGAGTTTTAAAATTATGATAATAATTATTTTTATTCATATATTGACTCGGGTCAATAAGTCTCGACCCATAGCTTAAATCAAGTTGAGTTTTAAAATTATAATAATAAATTGTTTGCTTACATTGATCCAAGTTGATCCTTCTATTTTGTGAACTGAGTTTTGTCCTAATTTAACACTTGAATTTGATTTTAAAATTATAATAATAACTATTTTTATTTTATATTGAATCAAGTCAACCAAGTTTATCATTCAGACATGTAATTCAAGCCTTACCCTGGAGTTGACCTTGAGTTGAATATTAAAACTACGGTAATAATCATTTATATTCTTGTATTGATTTGAGTCAACAATCAACCTCACTCATGACTCGGGTTTTATCCTGAATTGATTTTTAAATCGAGTTTTAAAATTATAATAATAACAACTTTTATTTTTATGTTAACTCATATCAACTCGACCCATGATTTAATTTTTGTTCTAGAACGACCCTTGAGTTAGAATTAAAAACTATGATAATAATTATTTTTTTCTTATATGTTATAGTTAAATAATTTTAGAATTTAAAGTTTTTTACAAGGATATTTCAAAAATAAAAAATAATAAGTATCGTCTCTAGAGAAATATTCTCGTTGTACATCCTGTTTTAAAAATACAGAAATTCATTTTAAAATTGTTTCAAAGATAAATTTATTCTTATATTTTTATCTCTTCAACCAAAGTTTTTTTAATCACTAATATCTTCATCCTTTCTATTCATAACAATAAATAAACACTATTTTTAATGTTTCTTTTTGTTTTACAACTTAATTTTTTAAATATTTTTTAAAGTAAATGAATATTTTTAATATTTTTTTAATGATTCTGATATACTAATATCGAAAATAAAATAAAATAAAAATTATTTAAATATTTTTTTAATAAAAAACACTTTTAAAATTTATATTACATTAAAATATAAAAAATACATTATATTTACACCACCAAGATCAAACAAAGCTGTAATGTTGACATAAAAATGAATGACAACAGAGAATATCGTGGCAATGGACCCGATCCTTTAAACCATTAAAAAATTATCCTTCAAAGTTCAAACTCACGTCCATAATATGCCGGACCCCATACCCATTTATACCCAGCCCATAACTAATGTTCGTTTTGGTCCCTGTTACTCTTTTAGAAAATAGTCTGGTCCTTGTATTTGATTCCTTACAAAAAAATCATCCATTAAAATATTTTTATCCCTGTAATCTCTTACCAAAATATTGTTAGTCCTTTTGCTACTTTTTTGCTTCAATTAGATCCTTAAATGCAACCTTAGCAAGTGCTTATCTTATGGTTGTGGTTGCTAGTGTTTTTTAAAGTATATTTTATGTTAACATTCATGAAAATAATTTTTTTTATTTTTTAAAAATTATTTTTAAGATTAGCACATCAAAACTATTAAAAATATATATATATAAATAATTTTTAATAAAAAATTAATTTTTTTAAAAATACAATTTCAATCACCGTTAAAAAAATAAAAACAGGTATAAAAATATTATGTATATTCACTTTGTTTGCTTATGCCCATTTTATTATTCATCATATACGATTTAATATACGTGTTTTTACCTTTGAATACCATGATCTAGAGGGAGAAAGAAAGGGGGGACATAGTCGAGATAGCTTAAATTTATAATAAAAAATAATTTATGATAATCAGAAACTATGGTGTCGGCTACAAGGCTATGGTC
>SRLM01000642.1:77723-203611 GCA_015708895.1 Populus ilicifolia | reverse complement strand
ATATATATATATATAAATATATATTCCCTCCAATAAAATACTAGATATTATCATGAATGCATCCGTAAGGAATGCGGTGTTGAATCTACTATTCATTGGATCCATCAAAGAGTACAAAACGGAGAGCACCTTGAATTTCTACAGTGAAGATTAAATTAATGCCGTTGGTTTGATAAGGCTGCAAATTTACCAAATTGGACACTGCCCCCCAGAAGCGTTTGCTGGATTATCTTTAACCCTTCAAATATTCTGTTCTAAGAATTTAACCTTTCTTTTTAATAAAAAAATATATTTCAACTTTTTTTAATAAAAGAATATATTTCGGTTCTTGCCTGAAATAAACTCAAACGTAATTAGCATATCTCCTTTAGCTTTTAGAAAAGGAAAAGGCTAATAGGACTCACTTCAGGGCACTGTTTAGCTGCCGTTGTATTGTAGTTATTAGTGGATAATGCTATACTAAGGCCTCCGTCAAAATTTATTTTTTTATTTTAAATTATTTTTATAATTCTAAATGGTTTCGATATATTAATATTAAAAATAAAAAAATATTATTTTAATATATTAAAAAAATATTTTAAAAAAACATTATATTGATATACACCTTACAATTATATTATGGTAAATATATTACTACTATATTTATTATAAAGTGATTA
The DNA here is from genome assembly GCA_015708895.1 of Populus ilicifolia. NCBI lineage: Eukaryota > Viridiplantae > Streptophyta > Magnoliopsida > Malpighiales > Salicaceae > Populus > Populus ilicifolia. The sequence goes on along the minus strand of SRLM01000642.1, from coordinate 202,952 downwards.
GATGAAATGTTTGGAATTCAAAAGGAAATTGTTTATATATTATAGAATTTAATTATCATTTAAAAACCTATGAATATCTAAACTTAGCATAAGTATTTACAATTCATTGAATAAAAATATTTTTCATAATTATGAGATATTTGGGAACATGAAACGGTAAATCATGAAAATCGCGGTGTAAACAAGGGACGATCAAGGATTGAAAAAGAAAAAATGAAATATCAAAAAGCCACCGGCGGTCACGGACCCCACGCTTCCCTCCCAATTTCACTCGCTATCACTGTGGCACGTGACAAGCTCCCCTTCCCGAGTCTCCAGCAACGTGGACACATATAAGAAACGGCCACGCCATGTCAACTTGCATGATATGCTCTGCACTGCACTGCACTGAATCAGTGGAAGAATCCAAGCTCCTCCTGCTTCTCTCTTGCCTCCAAAAATTTCCTTGCGAAAAAACACTCTCGATTCTCTCTTCTTGTTCTGACTTAATTCAAGGTAAAACATTTCTTTTTTTTTGAAGAAAAAGAAATTTGATCAATTTCTGTCACAGAATCCCCGTCTTTATTTTAGAAATCCTGAAAAAAAAAAAGGAAATGTTCTGAATTGTTTGAATCTTGTTAGGCAATTAGTTAGATTACAAGCTAATTCTGATTGAATTATATTAATTTATCTTAAACAATAAGAATCTGAATCTGTTTTTGTTTTAATTTTTAATTTTCAGGTGAGTTGAGGGGACTCTGGGAATCATCCCTGAAGGTAAAGAAGAGAATCCAATTTGAAGGAATAGTAATCATAATAATTAGAGTATGAGTAATAACAGTACCATAATCGGGCATTATAAAGTATTCAACAACCAGAGTTTGCTTCGTCCAACGGCTTCAGAGCATCGAAGCAGCAAGCTCAATTCTTCAGGCATTCCTGCAAATTCTTTGTTTCAATCTGCACGTAGGCCGTTGTCCAACTTTTATGGAAACAGTTTAAAAGCCAGGAAATCAAAATTAGGCATCGCTGGAGCACGCCGCTCTTTTATATTCACTCCGCGAGCTGTCTTAGCCATGGATCCACCTTCTGAGGTAATTTTTTGTTTTAGAGTTTGTAGACATGGAGATAGCTTTCAATGAAATAAAATGAAATGCGTTTTCTTCCTTTGGTAAGTAAACTGAATAACAAACTCTTTCGTTGCAGCAGCTTGCAGGGAAATTCAATCTGGATGGAAATATTGAAATGCAGGTATTTATAGTCAACAAGGGATGAGTGAGCATAGCTTTAATTACTGGAGCCAAGTTTTGGTGCGTTTGTTGGTTATTGTAGATGTGATACGGATTTTTTTTGGGTAATGAGCAGGTTTTTGTCAGCAAATCCTCTGGTTCATCCATCGCACAAGTAAATATTCAGATCAATTATAGTAGCGATTCCTTGCTTCTACACTGGGGTGTAATACGTGATAGAAAGGAGTAAGTCTGCCTGTACTTGCTTTCGGCTATATTGACTTAATTCTCCGTTGTCGTTCTAGTTTTGGTTATTTCTCTTTCTTATGCTCGTTTTCTTTTGTGTCAGAAAATGGGTGCTTCCTTCTCTTCAGCCAGACGGAACCAAAAATTATAAGAACAGAGCCCTCAGATCTCCTTTTATGGAGGTAAGAGCGAAAAGGCAAAAACAAGATTCTTCGCCTTTCATTTTACTGAAAAATGTTTGGCTGACCTAAATAATTAATTTTTGCTGGTTTGTACTTTGTGTATGTCCTAGTCTGGTTCCAATTCTTACATCAACATAGCGATTGATGATCCTGCGATACAAGCTATAGAGTTTCTTATAGTTGATGAAGCCCAGAATAAATGGTGAGCTTCAAAAGTTAACTTTTTCTAGCTCCCTGCATGTTGTTTGAGCTCATCACAATGTGTGATATTATTTCTTTTCGTCTACTTCTCTTAATTTGGCAGGTTTAAGAACAATGGCCAGAACTTTTATGTTGAGTTACCCATGAGAGAGAAGTTGACCATTCCTAATGTCTCGGTTCCTGAAGAACTTGTGCAGATCCAAGCATATCTAAGGTGGGAAAGAAATGGGAAACAAATGTATACCCCTGAGCAAGAGAAGGCAAGTGTTAAACATTGTTTAGTATAAACAGACAAACTATTTGCACTGCTAAGTTGTAGTACTTTAAATTTGCATCTGTGCTTTCCTGTCTAGTTTTTCTTTTGTTAGCAAGGAAGCACCTGTGTCATGGTTTTTTTCTTTGTACATGCAGTTCTTCATAACTTCCTTTGATTTGCAGATAGTTTAATTCTATGGTTTTGATGTTTCAAGCACTGTCTTACTTTGATGGATAAATTTTCTTGCCTAGGAGGAATATGAAGCTGCTCGCTTTGAGCTATTGGAGAAAGTAGCCAGAGGCACTTCCATTGAGGATCTCCGTGCAATGCTGACAAACAAAAATGATATACGTGAAATTAAGGAGCCATCTGTCTCTCAAATAGAAAACAACCTACCTGATGATCTTGTGCAAATACAAGCTTATATGAGATGGGAAAAGGCAGGGAAACCCAATTTTTCTCCGGAGCAGCAACAGGTAAATTTCCTTTCTTTTCTTGGCCGGTTAGTTTCCATAATGTTTTCTCTTCTGGGTAAACAGACACTTACTAATTTCCATTTGCAATTTAAAGAGATTGCCTCTGATTGCTTGTTTGTGATATTTATTGGCATAATGGTTCCATGCATATAGATGGAATTTGAGAAAGCAAGAGAAGAGTTGCAAGCTGAACTGGGCAAAGGTCTCTCTGTTGATGAGATTCGGAAGAAGATTAGTAAAGGAGAAGTCAAGACTAATGTGTCCAAGCAAGTTCAAAACAAAAGATATTTGAGCACTGAAAGAATTCAGCGCAAAAGGAGAGACTTAGCGCAGCTTATCAACAGACATTCTGCTAAATCAGTGGAGGACAGAACTTCCAAGTCTGTGGAGGAAAAAGCTTCAATAGAATCAAAAGTCTTGAAGGCTGTTGAGCTTTTTGCTAAGGAAAAGGAAGAACATGATGGTGGTGCTGTGCTGAACAAGAAAATCTTTAAGCTTGCTGATAAGGAACTTCTGGTAAGGGATGTGCTAATCAACTGTGTGCCCTGTGTGCCCCTGCTCCATCAATTACAGTTTTTCACTTGATGAAACTTCTCTCAAATTTAAAACTCCTCAAACATTGTCAAGGTACTTGTAACAAAGCATGGTGGTAAGATGAAGGTTCGTTTGGCCACTGATTTTGAAGAGCCAGTTACTCTTCACTGGGCTTTATCTAAGAAGGCTGGAGAGTGGTTGGTAAGATTTTTATGACTTTTAACTTTAGACATTACTCAGGATGATATGGACCTTTGGAATCAATATCAATGTCTTCATCTTCTATAACCTGTAGCCAGTTTCTCTGTTATTTGATCAGATTCAATGCATTCATGCATGCTTTTGCAGGAGCCACCCCCAACTGTGTTGCCTCCTGGTTCAGTTGCTCTCAAGGAGGCTGCTGAAACACAACTTAAAAATGAGTCCTCTGCTAAATTTTCTTACCAGGTGAGCATGTTATTTTTTTTATATCTTCCTGTGTCCCATAGGGCTTTGAAATCTAACCATGCCTTTCAATTCTACAATCTACCTTATAACAGGTGCAGTCTTTTGAAATAGAGATTGAAGAAGGTATTTTTGTTGGTTTGCCATTTGTCCTTTTGTCAAATGGAAGATGGATAAAGAATAATGGCTCGGACTTCTATATTGAATTTAGTGGAGGATCCAAGCATGTCCAAAAGGTTGTCCTCAATTTTGTATTCCAACAAGTATTTTTAATACTCTTCAGTGTTTCTTTTATCATTTTAACTAACTGAAATTTTCTCGACAAAGGATGCTGGTGATGGCATAGGAACAGCCAGGGCGTTGTTGGATAAAATTGCAGAAATGGAGAGTGAGGCACAAAAGTCTTTCATGCACCGGTCAGTAAAATGTTCATTATCATTTTTGTAGTTCAGAGTGTTTATGAGAGTTTTGCTCCTCTTGTTGCAGGATATGTGCTAGTTATGTTCAGCATAGCACACAGCACCTTTCAAAATGCTCATCTTTTTATCTTTATATCGCTTGCATGTGTTGTATGCACACTCTAGTTTAGATTAATGTTCTCTGTTTAAATGTTGTCATGAGTCATTGGTTCATTTTCTTTGTTGCTCTCAGTAGCTAGAGATTAGCGGTCCTTGGCATCTCTGTTTCTTTAAAATCAGGTGAGGATGCTGATAATTGCTGCTTGGATTCTTTCCAACTGGGAAGCCAATTGAAATTTTAGGAATAAAGTGCCATAAGAGAGTGTTTCCATTCTGTGTAATAACCTTTTTGGTGTCAGAGAAACATCCATAGATTTCTGGACATATAACTTTCTAAGCTTGTTTTGTTATATCTGTGGTTAGTGGATGTTTCCTGTGTTTGTGCTTCTTTTTAATTTTCGAAACTTGTTTTGTATTTGATGATCGAATAACTAACCCTTTTATTTTATCTCCTTTGTAAAATTTTAGTGCAAGCCATTTTGTCTCTCCACAATTTCCAAAATGTTCCAGTTCGGCCCTTATAAAGTCACAAAGTCATCATTTTGTTGACAAATTGTTTCAATCCCAAACCAGCTGTCCAATTCGCTAAAGGAAACAAACAGATTTCCATTCCTTCACTTTAAAAAGACCCTTGTTATTTTGAATTTTTTTCTGCTTTTTTCTATTTCACATAATAATTGGGGCTTGCTAAATTGCTTCTTTGACCATAAGGAAAAACATGTCAAAGGAATCTGCTTACCTTTGGTACCAAATTGGATGGCAGGGGCAGGGTTAGGATTGAAACAATTGGGAACATTAAAGTCTGACATCGCACCTTTTTAATGGATAGGAGCCAAAGAGTAGCATCTTGGAAACTGGGGAAAAAGGTATACCTAAATTTATTGGTGTGCCAAAAAAGAAAAAGAAAAGAAAAGAAAAGACAAGAAAAAGAAATGCTAGAGAGCTTCAATACAGTCGTGGTTTGTCTGAGCTCAAAATTTCCAGTTTTGTGAGTACTTGGTGGATTATAATAAAAGACCCAATTGTAAGAGCAATATTACATGTCTAGTGCTTAAGTGGAAGTGAAAATAATCAGAATCTATTTGCCTGTCATAAAACCATTCAAAGAGAACAGAAGAGTGATGAATAAATATCTCAAGAGATGCAAGTTACATATTTTTTGTTCAGAAATACTGAATACATACAGCTGAACACTTACATATCTGAGAGAACATTTTGTGATGGAAATCCTGCTCAAGTAAAGGAGGTGAATTAGGAAATTACCTCGGCTTTTTTTGGTTCAATGATGGCTCGAGGTGGTGTAAAAGGTGCTGTTAGTTGAATTACATTCCACTCCATAAAGTTAAGCAACGGATCACAATGTTCCTTTTTACATTGTCATACTTAGATAATTAACTAGCTTTACTAAATGCTTAATATTTACTTGTAGAATGATTACTTGTAGAAGCAATTTGAAGTGGCTCTAAACTCTTTCTTCTTATTTCTTTGTTTGCATCTTATTAATACTAAAGATCACAGAGGAAAAGAAAGTGACAATGCTGTATTGTTTTGTGTTCAATAATTTGGAGTTCCTTGAAACTTAATGTGTCTTCTTTTTCTATTTTTTGCTTTCAAAGTTTTTGTCATGGTGCCATGCTAATTAGGTGATAATGAAGAAATGGCCATGAAGCCCTGTTTGTTCCCACTTTCCCTGATTTTCTCCTTGTTTGAACAACAATTGAACATTGGGTAGTGGCCTTAAGTATCCATACGAAAGTTTCTCTTATTTAGCTTTTTATTCATGATGTTGTTGAAATTTTGATGTATTCTATTAATTTCCTAGGAGATCTTCACTGATTTGATACGTGAGCTCATATCTACCTTTCTAAGATAATTTTGTTTGTTGTTCTGGTAGTAATAAGTTATACTTCTCTTTCATTTTGCTAGATTCAATATTGCAGCAGACTTGATGGATAAAGCCAAGGATGCTGGCGAGTTGGGTCTTGCAGGGATCTTGGTGTGGATGCGGTTTATGGCCACTAGGCAGCTCATATGGAATAAAAACTACAACGTCAAACCACGGTAAAAGATTTAATTAATTAAGTGCATGATGGACTATATTATCTAATGAGCTTCAGACCTTTGTGATATGGAAAATTATGTTGTTCATTCCTCTAAAAGTTGGTCTGAAAGCAAATGACCCAACCCAGCACTATATTTTTCATTGCTCTTTTAGCGGAATGAACTATTTGTAATTCTTTAGATATGATTGTGACCATGTGCCATAATTCCCAAATACAAAAATAGTTCTTATTAGTTGCATGCCTGTGCAGTGAAATCAGTAAAGCCCAGGATAGGCTTACAGACTTGCTCCAGGATATTTATGCAAGCAATCCACAGCATCAGGAGCTCTTGCGAATGATTATGTCTACTGTTGGTCGAGGAGGTGAAGGGGATGTGGGACAACGTATTCGGGATGAAATCCTAGTTATCCAGGTCTATAGTGGATCTTTCTTGTTAATTTTTCTTTGTTTTCTCTCTTTATTTCCTTAGCAAGTGAGTTCATTGTAAGACTGATAAGGTGATTGTTTGTTGATTCTAGAGAAACAATGAATGCAAGGGTGGAATGATGGAGGAATGGCATCAGAAGTTGCATAATAACACTAGTCCTGATGATGTCATAATCTGCCAGGTGGTTGAAATGGGAATTTGAACATAAACTTTGTGATTTTCAGTTTTTCCCCCCTTAAAAATTCCTTTTCTTTCAGGCATTAATTGATTATATTAAAAGCGACTTTGACATCAGTGTGTACTGGAAAACTTTGAATGAAAATGGAATCACAAAAGAGCGACTTTTAAGTTATGATCGTGCCATCCATTCTGAGCCAAATTTCAGGAGAGATCAGAGGGATGGACTTTTGCATGATCTTGGAAACTATATGAGGACTTTGAAGGTTAGTTGTTCAAGTCATTAGTATCAAAGCTTTGTGTTTAGTTAACTTATAACATAGTGACTGCACTTGATTTGCTATCAATATTATACTTATGCAGTCATTGCTTACCATGTATATCTCTGACTTGGCCTTCATACAGATAATGGGTTTCAATCAAGTGCCAAACACGATGTGATTTATGTCCTGATCAATTTAAGAATTTTCCAAACATATATGGGAGAACAAATGGTTTGAATTGCATGGACCTATGCGTTTATAGAAACCATGTATATTGTCTGTGATCACCAGGGAAGTGCTGGTTGGCCAGCCATACTCTATGGTTAGTGTTGGTTAATGAAGAAGCAACATCTTAATATGATTAGGATGAGATGGGGTCTTTAGAACTTTTTGTTGTTTGTGATCGCCTGGTTGGTGTTGGTGGGCCAGCCATACTCTATGTTAGTTATTGTTGGGTGCTGAAGAAGCAACATCCTGGTAAATTAGCATGAGATAAGGATGTTAAAATATATCTATAATAACATAAGAAAGGACTGTATAAGAAATGTGTACTTCCTTTGGAAAGATGGATGGCGGCACCAAATCAAGACAAGTTGAGGGGAGTTCCATGGTTCTAAATGATGCATGTTACTGATTGTAACATCCATTGCACAATGGAAATGGAGTTCACTGTATCTTATTATTTCTATTTTGACTTACTAAATGATAACCATATTCTCTTTGGAACACTAAACACTTGCTACGGAAAAATAGTACCTTGTATAGTTTTTGGTTCTCCTATCTCCATTGGTTTGAGAGTTGGTGCTTGACATATATACACGCATACTTGCACACCGGGTTGTTGGTTGAGATTGGAAGCTGCATTGTAGAGGGAAAAGTTGGTGGCCAGTTCACTTGATTGAGATGAGAAATATGGCCAAGGAAGACAATGTAGTAATCTATGCATGGCCTGTAACAAGGAAAGTAGGCATTGTGTTTGCTGTGAAGATTACTGCATTCATTCATCGATAATGTTTCTTAGTGAAACATTTGAAATTCATGCGTTAGATACTTGCTAAGAGTTGCTAGCAATTATGACTAGGATGACTGACCATTTCAGAATTATAGTTTTGAAAGAGAGAATTGGGAGAGGTAGACCAAAATGAAACAAGCTGAAGCGATACAAGATCATTCCAAAGTATTGTTCTGCTGTTGTTAAAGCAGTGTATAAGAAGTTTAGCTAATAAGAAAACTAAATGGAGGATGTGGATCCATGTAGCCAACCCTAACCAAGTTGACTGGAGCTGATCACATAGGTGTTAGTGATAAGAATTCTCCATTGTGTTTATGAGTGTGTTAAATTGTACTATTTGCTTTTGATGCCAAGTGAACTTCCTCTAATTTTCACCTTTGGCTTCATTATATTGATTTCAATCTATTTTTTCTATTTCGAATGTAGGCAGTTCATTCAGGTGCAGATCTTGAGTCTGCTATTACAAATTGTATGGGCTACAGGTCTGAGGTAATGCCACTTGCTGAAGTTTCTCTGCAATGTTTTCTTTTCTTAGAGTTTGATAATACGTTTCTCCTCTCTCCTCTCTCCTCAGGGTCAAGGCTTCATGGTTGGGGTGCAGATAAATCCCATTCCAGGCTTGCCATCTGGTTTCCCAGTAATGTTTTGAACTTCATTTTGAATGTTCATTCTAGATGCCATCTATACAATACAGAATGATAAAACGATCTGTGTATGTTCTGTATCTTTTGAAACAGGAATTGCTTCAATTTGTACTAAAACACGTTGAAGATAAGAATGTAGAAGCACTTATAGAGGTAATTGAAAATTAAATGTCAGAAGTTGTAATTATGATTTGCACTGATACTTTAACCTAGGCCTATTTGCATATTTTTAATACAGGGTTTGCTAGAGGCTCGTCAGGAGCTTAGACCTTTGCTATTTAAGTCCAACAATCGTCTTAAGGATCTTTTATTTTTGGATATTGCACTTGATTCCACTGTTAGGACAGCTATTGAACGTGGGTATGAAGAATTAAGCAATGCTGGACCCGAGGTAAATCTATCTTATCAACAATTATCTTTGGATATAGACTGTGTTCAGTTTGTGTTAGTCTTAATGGATTCTTAAATTAATTCTTCTCTACATATGTGCTGCTTTAGTTTCACTCTCTAATTTTTATATTCTTGATTGCTTCCTTGATAGCAGAAAATTATGTACTTCATCACTTTGGTTCTTGAAAATCTCGCACTTTCTTCAGATGATAATGAAGATCTTATTTACTGCATGAAGGTAAAATTTCACTTTACTACCCCCAAATATATGTGACGACTTGCATGTAAGTAAACGTGTGGTAGCACACAATTATTTAGATAATGGAGACTTTCCATTATCATTTGAAATTACCTTCACTGTATATGCAGGAATGGAAACATGCACTAAGTATGTCCAATAGCAAAAGTGATCACTGGGCATTATATTCAAAATCAGTCCTTGACAGAACTCGCCTTGCCCTTGCTAGCAAGGCAGAATGGTACCAGCAGGTTTTGCAACCATCAGCGGAGTATCTTGGATCACTGCTTGGAGTGGACCAGGCGGCTGTATGTTTTTAATTGTCTCGAAGTCCAAAACTTTTTCCCTCATACTCTAGATTAATTGCTTACAGACCCTCTCTGTCAATTCTTTCAGTTGAACATATTCACTGAAGAAATTATCCGTGCTGGATCAGCAGCTGCATTATCTACACTTCTTAATCGACTTGATCCAGTTCTTCGGCAGACTGCTCATCTTGGAAGGTTAGCATGTTATTCATGCCATGTCTATGCAACTAGCTCCCGTTGGATTACTAGGAAATTAGGGATGTTCGTCTTAATGAGAGTGATCATACATCTGAACAGTAAACATAGGACAAGGAATACCTGCCAGTTACAAACTGTAACTTTGAAATGCAATTGTTGTTGGCCTTGAACAGCTGGCAGGTTATTAGCCCAGTTGAAGCTGTCGGATATGTTGTTGCTGTGGATGAGTTGCTCACTGTGCAGAATAAAACTTACAATCTCCCAACAATCTTAGTAGCAAAACGAGTAAAAGGAGAAGAAGAAATTCCAGATGGTGCAGTTGCTTTGCTGACTCCGGACATGCCTGATGTACTATCTCATGTTTCTGTGCGAGCAAGAAATAGCAAGGTAAGCAACTTTTACATTGAATTAATGCCCAAATCTTTTCCGAACTGTTACATTGAATTTATGCCCAAATCTTTTCTGGGTGATGTTAAGAGGATAAAGTTGTCAATGGCAGGTTTGCTTTGCTACATGCTTTGATCCCAATATACTGGCCAACCTTCAAGCATATGAAGGGAAATTGTTGCGTCTGAAACCGACATCAGCAGATATAGTTTATAGGTTATCCTATTGTTCCATGCCATACTTGCCCATTTTTTTCTCACAATCTGCATCGAACATGTTTTACAACTGTTGTACTGAAATTCATATTACTAATGATGAATCACAGTGAACTAAAGGAGGGTGAACTAGCAGATTCAAGTTCAACTAACTTAACAGAAGGCAGTCTTTCACCTATAAAGTTGGTCAGAAAGGAGTTCAGAGGCAGATATGCCATATCTTCTGAGGAGTTTACCAGTGAAATGGTTAGGCTTTAAAATGGGATCCAATCCATGTTTAATGAACCGCCTTCTTCCCTTTTCTCATTCTAGAAATCAATGCAACATCCCAGCTGTCATTTGAACTGTGAATGGATTTTTAGAAATGTTTCTGGGATTCTCTTATAGGTTGGTGCCAAATCGCGCAACATCTCATATTTGAAAGGAAAAGTGCCATCTTGGATTGGGATTCCTACATCAGTTGCTTTACCATTTGGAGTTTTTGAGAAGGTTCTATCTGAAGATTCAAATCAGGTATTGCAATCTCTGAATTTCATTTTGTCTTTTGCTAGCAGTTTTAGTTGTATACATCGACAACACTAGCTGCTTAATTCAGATAATGATTGCATGATGGGGTGAACACCATTTCTGTTGTGTAATGGATGCATGCTCAGCTAATGTAGAAATTCAATTGGAAGGCATAAAATTTATTAACTGAGTTGGAAATGAATTATTTTTTGACAAAATAGAGTTTGAGTGAAACATAGGCCTAACCTGAAAGCAATGAGAGGGCATTTGTATGATGTGTATCTATGATCCGTCCACCAGTTAACATTTTGTGCTAGGTCTCCAGATTAGTTATTGTGAAACCTCTTGATGATCAGGGGATGTTTCTGTATTGTTCTTGAAATTCTTAAATGTGGAAGAGAACCCCTCTTTGATGTGTTCTTTCTGCTACCCCTCGTTCATACCTTTGAGAAAATAGTAAGATATTGCTGAATGCCCAAAATGAACTTTTACTTCAATTAAATATTCTCACTGTCTAAACGAGGATGAGTTGAAGTTGCACAATGGTCAGCTGATATTTAGTTTTTGTCAGCTTCAGAAGATATCTGATTTTTTGGCATGCTCTTCTGAGTCATTGTCTAGGAATTTTCTGCCTGATTCTCTCTGTCTCTCCCTCTTTTTTACTGGCAGGAAGTGGCCAATAAGTTGCAACTGTTGAAGAAAAACTTAGGAGAAGAGTTGAGTGCTCTCAGGGAGATTCGCCAAACAGTTTTACAGCTGGCAGCACCGCCGCAACTGGTATGTGCCTTGTACAAATGATGCCTGAGATATATTTCAGGCAATATACATGGATATCTTTACATCTCTTGCTGAGGATATCAATCATAAAAGAATATATTTCCTCCTTGGTCTTCAATTCTCTAGGAAACAATTTCAGTTGTTAAAGTTATTATGTATTTTAATTGCCTTTTTTTAAAAAAAGAAAAAACCTTCTATTCAAAGAGTTCTCAGTAGTGTTACTCTATCCCCCCTTCCTCTGAACTATCAATCAACCACAAATTAGCCCAACATGCAGGCAATTTCAGATCAATGTATGGGTCTTAAACTCTTTAACTTTGGTTGTAAAATTCTGGCAATGAGGATATCCTTTTGCTAAACCTCTCAATAAAACAGATTTTTGCCTGAACCTTTTTATTATTTTGGTACACACTACGTTTGTTTTTCGTAGTCAATTGTTTTATTAGAAGAAAAAGGTCCATATACATATAAGTGACATAATTAGCAGTGAGTTTTTTGTTGAACATAGAGTATATAAATGTTGTATCTTGTAAACTATACTGTTGTATCAGGAAGGAGTACTTCAATTGAAATGTAATACCTGAGCTAGAGTAAATTTTAGGTCCAAGAGCTGAAGACCAAGATGCAAAGTTCTGGAATGCCATGGCCTGGTGATGAAAGTGAACAACGATGGGACCAAGCATGGATGGCTATAAAGAAGGTAGACTGCTTTCCTTTAATGGAAAAGACCATTTTGATCTTTAAATAATTGTCAATGTAGTCTCTATCGCTTCTTCCTAGAAGAACCCTCACATGGTTATGATGGTTTGTGGTTTGCTCATGCAATTCCATTCCATTAACTCTTTGTGATTAGGTCAGCATGGCATGTTGTGATTTTCTCGAGATCGTACCTTGGAGAGCTAAATCTTTGGTTGTATAACTGGAATAGTTTCTCTAGCTTGCTTGTTGTAGATGTTGACAGTTACACTCTTCCTAAATGTTCAATGCTTAGCTGGAGTCCCCCTAAACTTGTCTATGTTCAAACATGGCATGCATGTGCTGTTTTTTTTATCATTGTGAATGCTTGCTGTAGCTGTGCTTACAGTGTTTCCTTCCAAATCTTTCCAAGCATATTTTATTCTGTTTGGCTATTTTATTTCTTGTTCATGACATTGATCTGTTACATAATTCCTGTCAGGTCTGGGCTTCAAAATGGAATGAGAGAGCATACTTCAGCACGAGAAAAGTAAAGTTAGACCATGATTATCTCTGCATGGCCGTCCTGGTTCAGGAAGTAATAAATGCTGATTATGCATTTGTTATTCATACAACCAATCCGTCTTCGGGGGATTCATCCGAGATATATGCTGAGGTATTGTATATTTGGTACACTGGTCGCTTTTTCCTAGTGGAAAATTCAGTCACAATATAGCTGGAAGAAGCAGAAGGCATTGATTGATCGCTCCCTCTTGACATAGGTGGTGAAGGGGCTTGGAGAAACTCTAGTCGGAGCTTATCCTGGCCGTGCATTGAGTTTTATATGCAAGAAAAATGATTTAAACAGTCCTCAGGTAAGCACCTTTATATCATTAACAAAATACGAAAGGGTGTGGCTAAATCACTTGGCCACAACCATAAAATAATATTTATTAGAATATTGTTTTATGATTTATTGTTTTAATCTCATCCTTAATTATAAGATTATTTTGAAAATAATGCTTTTTATTTTTTATTTTTTTATATTAGGTTATATACCGGTTTTATGGATTTAATTTTTTTTTTATTGCAGTCTTCCGGTCTCTTAGATTTAGGTTTTTTTTTTCTCAATCTTAACCTTCAACATTAGATAAATACAATAGATTAATTGAAAGTGGGCTTTGTAATTTTAGTTTTGATTTACTTTTTATGAATTTATCACAATCATGATCTAGGTTATAAATTTAACTGATTAACTTATCTTGACTCGAATAATTTTTTTTCTTACTTTTTCTAAATGATTTTTTTTAATTTTATCTTTTAATATTGAGTTGGTTGAAAATTAAGTTTTAAATTTTTTTATTTTTTTTTATAAAGTTATTCTAATCTCAATATCCATGTCGCGAGTTTCATAAGCTAATTCGGGTAAACCATAAGTTATTTTTTAATTGAGTATTTTTTAATTGGGTTTTGTGATTTTTTTTTATTTGGCTTTCATAGGGTTATTACATTCTAATGATCTAGATTGAATGTTTGATAAGTTAAACCGTGTTGAATTGGTTTATTTTTATGTTTGTTTCTAATTGAATTTTTTTTTTCAATTTTACCATCTAACAACTATTTTTTTTTATTTAGTTTTTTTTTTCAATTTCATCCTTTAAAATCAAGTTATATGGGAATTGAGCTTCATAATTTTTCTCAATTTTTTTTTGTAGAGTTTTCATGGTATCATGGATTTAATTTCTTTTCTTGATTTTAATATTGGATATATTGAAAATAAAACCTTATAATTTATTATATATTTTTTATAAAGTTATCATAGTTTAGATTAAATAGTTTAATAATCTAAGTCACGAGTTTAATAGGTTAGTTCGTGTTGACTTCAGATATATATATATATATATATCACTATTTAATATTTGATTAGTTAAAAATTAGACTTTGTATTTTTGGATTTGTTTTCTACAGAGTTACTTGGATTTCATGACCTAAGTTTTAGGTTTGAAAGGTTAACTCGAGTGATTTTTTTTTGTTCCTTTTTAATTTTGTTCTTTAACATTGCATTGATTGAGAATTAATTTTTATAATTAATTTTGATTTGTTTTTTATAGGGTTATTATAGTCTCATGACTCAAATTATAGATTTGATATGTTATATGTTAACCCAAGTTAATCTAATATATTATTATTTTAATATTTGAAAATAAATAATATTCAATATGTCATTGCATCAAATATTTTAAATATTAATTGTATTTTGAGTTTATAATTATTATTTTTATATTAGAGAAGTTTTAGCAATGCTTAAATTTTTTTTAATACTAAATAAAATAATTGATCTAACCTGTAGCTTATCATATACCAATGATATAGTATTTTCTATAGGGTGGTTGAACTTTACAGTGGGCATGGAGGAGTCTTAAGTTCAAGTAAACTCATTGCTTTTATTGTTGCTTCGAGGACTGAATCTATATGATGCATAATTACTTAGTTTCGAAGTAGTGGGAAAAAAACTGAAAATAAAAGAAGCTGTGAGCCAACCCATGAGAGCACCCCAATTTTTTTGTAATATGTTACAATTTTCCCTTGAACTTTGACATGCTGCAGGTGTTGGGTTACCCGAGCAAACCCATTGGGCTCTTTATAAGACGTTCTATCATCTTCCGGTCCGACTCGAATGGTGAAGATCTAGAAGGTTATGCCGGTGCAGGCCTTTATGATAGGTAAAAATCATTCGAGAAACTGATGGGGAGGATATACAGTGTGCATTCAAGATGCCTAGTTGAAAACTAAATCATACTGAAAGAATTGGTGATTATTATCATGTTATTATTTGCTCATTTAGTAGCTATCTGTTGTGCAGTGTGCCAATGGATGAAGAAGAGAAGGTTGTGCTCGATTATTCATCTGATCCGTTGATCACCGACGAAAATTTTCGACGATCAATCCTCTCTGGCATTGCTCGTGCAGGAAGTGCAATTGAAGAGCTGTATGGATCTCCTCAAGACATTGAAGGTGTGATACGTGATGGTAATGTCTACGTAGTTCAAACAAGACCCCAGATGTAATCTTCTCTCTCTCTCTTTTGCGAATCGCATTTTGCTTGTCAGGGTTGTATAAATTAGAAAAATAACAGAGAGGGAAATGAAGAAAGGGAAAACATACATAAATAATCGGGAAATGAAAAGAACAATAAATCCAAACTGCAGCATTGATTATAGTCATGCATCAGTTTACAATCATGAATAATGTCGTGTTTAGTACTTGGGTGTTTTGTTTTCCAGTGGAAACCATCTTGATCTGGCTTGATTTTTTGTTTTAGAAAAAAAAAAAAGAAAAATCAAATTGAAGTTGACATGGCTGATAATAATAGGATTAACTTGTAATTTGATTAACCCGATTAAAACACGGTTTGCTGCTAATTTATGATGCATTGTTTATGATGCCCGAAACCCCGATATCTAATCACATTAGCATTTTATTTTCAATAATAAGTGGTATGTCCAGATGATGTTCTTGACAGAATAATTACTGATCATCCCAAGATCATGTAATCACATTACCAAATCAGCAGTTTTCTAGATGCTGCTAATTTCTACGCTTGGCAAATCAATAGTCCCCTTGTTCAAGGCCGTGAGATGAGCATCCCTCTGCACCAAAGCCAGAAACCGCCATCCACACCTCATTGAAGCGCCCAGAGAGATGTTTGGAAGCATTATACTGGGCAATCGTGTAGGAACTTTTACTTTCCAAAGTTCCATTCCAGTGCTCATTTAGACTGGTCTCGAGAGCCTCTGCTTCTTCACTAATGTTATCATCCCTGGCAAACCCAGAAAACTTTCTAATTGCAATACATTTTGCTCTCCATTTCTCCAACTGCAAATCAAGTTCAGAATCCGGTTGTGGAGGGGTCCCTTTGTAATAAGCTGGCAGGGACATCTTCACGAAGAACGAAGATCCATGTGGTGCCTCTGTGATGGTTGTTAGAACAGGAGCAGTCATGGCAAGCCGAGTAGAGTTGAGGTTCACACCATGAGTGTACTGATAAAGCCTGAGAATCATAAAGAAACTAAGAAAGAGCGTACGTGCATAAAGTCTGATTTATTATAATGTAATCGGAAAGGAAACCTGTGAAATCCAGCTTTGGTAGATTTCTGAAAAGAAGTTGCTTGGACAACAGGAGCAGACATCCATGAGATATCTTTGTACAGTCTGATCTCAAAGTCTGATTGCTGGAGTATCAGTGTATACTCCGGGGATTCAACTGCTTGACCAGAGAAAACAAGGTTGATAATAAAACTGAGGAGAAATGCTGTTAAGGCATAGTAGTATGGGGAAGGACTCTCCATTCCGTCTTCGACAAATTTCATCAACTTTGCGCTAGCTTTTATGGACAAACCATGTCTCTTCCAACGTAGGTATAAAATTCAGCTCGGCTCATGGTTTTAGTTATGAATTCAGGCTATCACAATATTTTATTTCAAAAAAGATAAAATAGAAAGTTAAATCATCTCGCACTAGTATTTTAATTAGATTAAATCTCTTTCGATTCCATATAAAACCTAATCTAAATCAAGTTTTAGATTACTAAATTATCAAATTAATTTAAATAAGCTTGAGATTTTGTATTCTCAATCAATATTCAACATGACATCAATTATATTTGTTCGTATTAGAAAAAAAGAAGATATATATAATTTTTGGAAAATGCAACAAGAATGATAGAGGCAGTCATCACATTTATTTATTTATTTTGAAAAAAAAAAGAAAAAAAAGGAAAACAGAGATGGTGGTAGTTGCTACTTGCTATAATGCATATGTTTAGTGGATCGGCACTATGCCCGACAAACACAAAGATTCAAATCTTCGATGATTCTATGGAAGTGGCTATGATCCCATCAATAAAAGAAGAAAAAGAAAAAAGAAAAAAGAAAAAAGAGCTACCATCTTTTGTTTCCCATTGATGAGTTTGCCTTCCAAACTCAGATGTCCATATCCATGGAGACGTTTAAGATGAGATATGGTAACCAAGATAAAATTCTCAATTCTCCCTTGTTCTTCTTGGTTATAGTGATTATGATATTTCGGATTAGTTTTCATATATTGGGATTATATTTCTGTGTTTAAATAATTTTTTTATATTTTATTGATGCATTAACAAGAAATTAATTTCTCCCATCCTCACTTATGATCGAACCTCCCCTTTTTTATTACAATAATTTAATGATTTGCTCTAAATAGTATCTGAAAATACTTAATAGATTTATAGTTTAGTGTTAGTTTTACTAATAAGAGCTAGTTGTTAAGACATTACTATATTCCTACAAGGGTGAAGTCTCCTTTTTTATTTTATTTTTTAGAATTATGAAGGGATTACTTCTCTTGACAAAATTACTTTTACAAATTTTATAAATTACCAAATACCAATATATATCCTTGCTTATAATTATATCAAATCTACAACTACTGATCTTTCTAATTGAGCCGGGATAATAGAGATAATATATGGATAAAAAATACGTATATAATTATAAAATTCTTACTAAATTAGCAAATTAATCCTCTTGAAAATATTTTTTGATACCTTTTTTTTTAATTTAGATACTGAACATCTTATGTTAAGTTTACATTGTTTGAAAGTTTTATAATTAAGAAAAATAGAACTATAAATCCATTTACAATACACAATAAAGACAGCATAACGAGAGTGCATTTTCTTTCAATTAGTTCTAAGAGAGTTGTCTAGGTCAAAGATTCAGTCAAGGATATCAGGTGAAGACTACATTAACAATTCAAGCGCTCTTAAAACTGTTGAAATTGAGATTGAATGTATTTTTTATTAAAATTTAATATTTTTTTATTTTATATTATTGTTTTAGTGTTCTTCAATCGTTTGAATATATTAATGTCTAAAATATATTTTAAAAACTAAAATAAAAAATATTATTTTAATATATTTTTAAATAATAAATATTTTAAAAACAATCCTTACTAGAATCTCAGTTCCCTAGCCTATCTATTTATGTATATTAATATATTTTGAATCATGACTTATTCTTCGCCGCTCAACTTGTTTTTCAAAAAAATGCCGACACTATCAACAGTAAAAGAGCCATAATGTATCACTATCGATTTTTGAATCATTTCAAGTTAAATTCTATATCCCAAAGAATCGATTCTGTATTCTGAAAGAAAACTTTTAGGTATGTTCTCAATATGTAGATTGATACAATAAGTTCTTATCAACTTTAAATCATGTTATAGGTTATATAATTCGACAACTTTCCTTTTGCATTATTTGTATATCCCAAAGAATCAATTCTATATTTTGAAAGAAAACTTCTAGGTGTGTTCTCGATATGTAGGTTGATACAATAAGCTCCTATCAACTTTAAATCATGCTATAGGTTATATAATTCGGCAACTTCCCTTTTGCATTATTTGTATATCCCAAAGAATCGATTCTGTATTCTAAAAGAAAACTTCTAGTAGTGTTCTCGATGTGTAGATTGATACAGTAAGCTCTTGTCAATTTTAAATCATGCTATAGGTTATATAATTTGGCAACTTCCCTTTTGCATTATTTGTACTCATCAAATGAAGAATAAAAAATAAAACAAGAACAGACACTGCTAAGTTGATTAAATTGCTTGAGAATAAGAATTTGAGACTGAAGGAGGTGAAGAAAAGAGAGGAGTAAATGGGAAGCTAATTATGTGTATTAGGTACACTAAAATTTTAATCAGCATAAGCATGAGGGTTTAAATGGAAGCCTAAACACGAAGTGGGTAATCATGGCTCTAACATTGATGGGCTTTTAGCAGACTGGACTCTTTCCAGGCTCCAGATGCAACAGTGTTATCCCTAGTGGGCTTAATTCGGGCCCATAGGCTGTAAAGGGCTTCTTGTCTTGTCTATGACCCTGTTCTGGTCATGAACTGCTTCGTTCAAGTTTTATGTGGAATCATTATGTTTAGGGCTGGACCATTATAAGCGATTGTACTCCAATGCCATTTCTGTTGTTCATAATTTGAACCTGCAAAGAACTCGAAGACATTGTGACTTGATCTTTAGCAGTATTAGCAACATTAAACATGTAATAAAGAAGAAATTAAGCAAGCTAGATTCTGTAATCACGTCACAGGTCTCAAAAACTGTGATTAACCCGCTTGGCTTTACACGTCAATTAGAAACCGCTCGACCTATCCCAGCCTTGATCATATGTCAAAAAAATATTATCTTACTTGATCAAATAATATCATTTTAACATTTTAAAATGATTAATTTAGATTAATTACCCGCTAAACCTGTAACCAAGTTTTATATCAGGTTAATTCTCGGGTTGGGGCGAGTTTATGCACGCAAGGTAATAAATGAATCAAAACACACCAACATGAAAATCCTCAAGTGTCTTCCCCACGGCAAGCAATTCTGCAAAGGCTTCCCATTCAGATGTACTTTGTCCGAGCAACATCATCATGATACACATGACCATTTTAAGGAGAGATGGACCATAAAAATGATACCTTAAGCAGCATGTTATGCTCGCATATTAACAAAGTACGAGTTGGTAGCAAATTAACTTAAACATGCATGCTACACCCACCCCCTTAAATCATAGTTTAGGCATTTACATGTCAATCGCTGTTCTTCGTGTGATTTTTAGCTTGGAAAGCTGCCCATGCTCCCTGGACAAAATGATTGCTTAGCCTCACTGTTCCATGCTTGGAAACTTTGCCATCTTCTCTTTCTTCAACTTTCAAAAACCTTTACTATTAAATACTCCTATGCTACACGCATTCAGAGAAACGATCACCAAATGAATCATGTCTTCCTGCTCTGGTGTGTATAAAAATCACAGTACTCGCAGAGGGGGGGATTTTTGGAGTTTTGACATATAAAAAAGGATATTGTCCAATGGTTCTGAGTTCATCATTACCATAACCATTCTTTATCATGATATTCTATTCCGTCTCTTCTTTTCATATGGGTCCGAGTGGAATTCTCTTTATTTTCTTCCACCTTTTGGCTACTGTTCAAAAGCTAGATGCTTTGATGCTATTCTTTCGTAAGGGATAACGAAACCTATATGCATGTATCATCAAATACAGGCCCTAATTTCTAAAATCATGCGTGTTTATTTTTATTATTTTTTAATTTCTCAAATCTTTAGTGATCAGGTATACCATTTCATATTTTTTTATTCCATAAATAAGAAACATTACATTTTCTGATCAACTTTGTACATCAATTAAAATCAAAGTTCTCTTTTCAAGTTATTTTAAGAACGCCGAGTAAGTAACTTTTTTTCCTAAATACTGATTTCAAAATATAAACTTGGAAAAATAAATCGAAGGGTCTGACCAGAATAAGCGACCCATGTAAATTAAGTTGAGGAACTATTGTTCTGATAATGATTACAAGGAACAGGCCGGTATAATTCCTATCCTTCGGGAGAGAATTGAATGTGAAGACCAGCAGATCAGCCCACTCGAAGTGGAATGGAACCTTACATTCTCTTTCACGTTTCTTATCTGCTCATCTTTTTCGAGGTTTCTAAAGCGTGTATATATATCCATTGTCCAGTCCTAAAAAGCTCACCTTTGTTTCCTTGTGGGGTTTATCGCTCGATCACGCACATGAATTTGTCTTGGTCAGACTTTCTCTAAGCCATTAACAATGTCATGTCCTGGTCAACTGGCTTTTGAATATCGCTAGTGCTAGCTAGCTAAATTGCTTGATCGACCAAGCTTTTCCGCATTGCACCAGATGACATAAGCCTTCGCAGATTTTTCCAAAACATGTTTTGTTCTCTAAGATTGAAGACGTCCTCAAAATTACCATAAATAAGATCAGAAGATTGCAGAGATTAAAAGGGATTTTAATTACAAATCATATGTAATTCATGATAGGGACACAATCTGGCTACAGGGGCTGATCGTCAAGAGAAGCGTCCGTGCATGGAGGACCTGGTTCTGCCGACAAAAATTCCGGCTACAACCTCGCATGCATCATCATCAGAATTACTGTTCCATGCAATAACATTGAACCCATGAACAATGAACAATGAACAATGTTGACCCATTACAAATCCTCTGATGTGACCTCTCATGTCATTCGACTCATTTTCTAGAGTCAATGCAACCACCCAAGAACTTTACTCCCACTCTCAAGTTAGAATTTATCGAAAAAGAAATGTCAATTCGCAACATTCATACTTGTTGCCCTTTCTCTACGGGTGTGGCCCTCAAGCCAAATTAATGGGTTCGAGTAGGAGACACCATGATTACAGATAGGTATGTCTCCAATCACAATTTAATGGTATGGAGTACGCGGAATTAGTGCCGTTTGGCCCATCTAATAAAAAATAATCTCCAAGTTATCAATGGATCAGAAGGTTGATTAATCACTTGCGTGCTCAGACAAGAAACTTGGGCTAAACTTTTTCTTCGACTAAAAACAGTGCGCTCCTTGCTCAGCATTAGAAACTCGCAGGTGCCTAGGCGAGGACCCGACGGAAGCAACAATTGACTGAGCTTGTATAAATTTCAGGTCAATAGTCAAAGTAGCCACACTTCCTAAATTTCCTCAATTTGGTGTTTTTTATTGTCATCTTTTTGCCATACCAACGCGCCAGCCTTTCCTTTCCTCCTCTCAAGACGACGAAAAAAGCAAACACTGAATCCCGTACATGTAGATTCTACCAGGAAGCTGTTTGTCTCTCTGTATTATCAATACATACCGCTGCTATACAGGGAGTGAAATAATTAAAAGGAACGTGAATGGCGAACTTGCGACGAGCAAATGTTTCGAAAAGTTAAAAAAAAAATGCGTGGGTGCTTTGGCATGTGGAAAGCCTTCGGTGGCTGTACTTGTTATAGCAGTCTTTCCTGCTGTATTACCGGTCTCTCACTTTAAAATTAACTTCCCATGCAAATTAACAATATCATGCCTGGTTAAGAATCGAGGGGCAAGTTTAAAGTGATAAATTATCAACAGGGTGTTCGTTTTGCATAAAATATTATATATATATATATATATATTATTTTCTTGTCTTTGGTCTGTGTAAACAGTGTATAAATATTCTATAGTGTCAATCTATAAATTTTAGTTCATTTTTCAAATTAAGGAATATATATTTTTAATGTATAAAATTTCATAATAATAAACAATAATCAATATAAAATACCATCTAAACCTTAAAATTACGTTGTCAAGCCAAACAACATCATATGGTTGGAGATCGTGTCCTGGCCCGTGGTTGAAAATTCAAAGTTAAGTACTTCCATAAGATGAAAAAAATGAAAAGTTAAATTAAATTTTGAACGGATAGATATTTTATAGTCATCTAGGTTTAATTATGTTAATTTTCATTTAATTTTTTTTTAACTCAATCTACCTTTCCGACCCGACCAGGTATGTAGGGTTTTGATATGTTCGGTGTATGCGCATTTTGCAAGCTCAGCTGCACACCACACGCATGGCCTGGTCATTTGATGACTAGCTAGCTTCCCTCCCTCCCTCCCTCTCTCTCTCTCTCTCTATATATATATATATACATATATATATATAGATATATATATAGATGGTGTTTGAAATTTTTGTTCACATTAACATTGCGGCAGGTCATCTAATTATGAACACCAAAACTTTCATTTTTTCTCTCTGTAAAACTTCCCTTTCTTCGAGTTCCCTTCAAAAAGGAAATTGCATAATTATCAGCTTGAATGATCACGTCAAAGCAAAACTGTTTTGTTTTGGTTTTTATCGCTGATGATCTAAAGGATTTAATTTGAACTATATATGTATAACTTCATTGAAGAAATTTATGTGTTAATTTGCACATAACTATATATTAAACTGAACTCTTATGAGTGAATTAATTCTTTTAAAAAAAAATCACAATGCCATAAAATAGATAAAAAGAAGAAGAAGAAGAAGAAGGTAAAAGCTATTTTTTAAAAGCAGAAATCTCAGTTTAACCCCTAACATATTATTTAATTATCATAATAAATTAATTTAAATTCAATCAAAAGATTTGATATTTAATTAATAACAAACTAAATCAAAAGATTTGATATTTAATTAAATTTTTCTCTTTTAAAATTTAAAATCCAACTTAATTAAAACTATGCTTGGAAACACAGGCAATTAAAACCACGTTTTTTAAATTTAAAAAAATATCAAAAATTATTTTTCTAATATTTTAAGATTGTTTTAATATACTAATTTTAAATATAATTTTTTAAAATAAAAAAATATTTTAATACAACTTTCAATCTTTCACTGTCCATGTTGAGTCGAGAATCACTCTGCCGTTTTCCAAAGATTATATTTACCAAGTTTTGTCAAAAGAAAAGAGTTGTCTCTCCGGTCATTTGGAGACCACCGTCTGATGCGGCTGCTTTAGTGTTGGGTTGACCAGCAATGGAATGGAGCGACAGGATGACAGCTGCTAATGATATGGCAAACTTGTAGGGGATCACCGACATTTTTTATGCATCAGGGGCCCATGCCTGTCCTAGTTGTACTCCATAACCTCCGGGTGTATGAGCGATTTTGAGACCATCCTCCTTTTTCCTTTGGTTAGTGTTTTGGGATAGAAGGGGCAAAAAAGGAAAAGAACAAAAAAAAGATAAGGTAGAAAAAAACAATTATTTGATGGTAATATACAAAATAGGGTGACTATCTATATTATATTTATATTATATTTGTTTATTATGGATAAAATAAAATAAAATATAAAAATATTTATTTTATTGTCAAACTTATATATTTTAAAAAATAATTAGATATATTTTTTTTATTTTAGTTTATATTAAGTGTTGAATTTAATGATAAATTCTAGTTATAAAATCAAAACTTAATTAACTGGTTGACATGGAGACTAGATTTATCCAAGTTTAAAAAAAAATAAAAAAATAACTCAATTTGACATGGTTAAAAACTCAAATCAATCCAAGATAAAAAAAAATGGATCAAAAACCCATTGATTTTTTTTAAAAAAAAATCAAAACAAAGTTGCTGTGATTATTTTAAAAACAAATTAGATCAGCCAAGCTGACCATTCCTAATGGGTTTTTAAAACTATAATAATAAATATTTATATCTACAAGTTGACTCGAGTCAACTCACGTTGACTCTCCTAACTTGTGATCCAAACATTATCTCAATGTCCCTCGAGTTGTGTTTTAATATTATAATAATAACCATATTAATTATTTTTATCCTTACATTCACGCGGGTTAACCCTCCAGATACATGACTTAAACTTTATCATGATTTAACCTCTGAATCAAGTTTAAACTATAATAATAACCATATTTATTTTATGTTAACCTAAGTTGACCTTTCTAACATATGACTCGGGCTTTACCCCTGATCATCTCCGAGTTGAATTTTAAAACTATGATAATAATCATTTTTATTCTTATATTAACCTGGATCAATAGTCAACCCTACTTATGACCTGGACCTTGCACTAAGTCGACCCCCGAATTATATTTTAAAACTATAATAATAAATATTTTTATTTTTATATTGACTCGGGTCAATCTAAGCCTCGAGTAATAACTCAATATTTTTTCCATATCAGCCTTGGAGTTAGATTTTAAAACTATAATAATAATAATTTTTCTCTTTACATGTCTTAGTTGAACAATTTTAGAATTAATAGTTTTTTATAAAGATATTTTAGAAATAAAAAATATTATCTTCGAAGACATATCCTTTCTACATCTCTTATTTTGAGAGTATTGAAATTCAAAATTATTTTTTTTAAAAAAATTATTTTTATATCTTGAACCAAATATATTTTATGTCTTCACTATCTCTATTTATTCTATCCATAATCCATAACAATAAACAAATGTTATCTTAAAAACTAATATGGGTAACTATGATAATTAAATATTAATTAATCCATAAATTTTAAAATTTTAAATTAAATTTATTCACTCAATTAAACATGTATACCAAACCATTCAATTTTTGTGATGTGATTAGATGAGAATCTTACAATTCAAAATTTTCTAATTATTGCAATATTTAATCACTATAAATTAACACATTTACTCTTTTTAAAAAACATTATCTACTATGTATAAAATTATTGTCTACTATATTAACAAAAACTAAAAGGCGTGGTGATTTTATAGTTCCTCCAAGCATATTTTCCTGTAAATGTGAATGATAAGTTTACCACTTTACCCTTTTAAAAAAAACCTTATAGCTTGATGTTAAGGGCATGATTGTCTTTTTAATAGGAATATTTTGTTATTTTTAAATTGATGAAGAACACAACAAGTATTTACTTTAACATTACATAGTAAATTATTATAAATACACTTAAGATCAATGTATTGTTAGGTGTCGTTAAGGAGTATATTTATATTTTGACTTATAAAATACACAATAAAATAACTAATTTAACCTTGTTTGCAAATATATTTTAGCTAGAAAAGAGGTGTTTTTATCTTATCATTTTTATTTGTATTGTAAAAATATCTCTTCACCAGTAAGTTTTATTTTTTTATATCTTGGATCTAAGAGCATTTTGGTTATTGTATTTTTTTTGTTATTAGATAATATGAGGGTTAGTTTTGTCTTTTAATAAATTAAAGAGATGGTACGTTCTAGGCATGCAATAGCTACTCCATCGTTTTTAAACAATATGTAAAGTTGATTTTAGCAATAAAAAATATAATTTCATGGTGTCACTAAATTTGTCTTGGTAGCTCCTTCATATAAAAGTAGCATATATAGAAAACAAAGCTCCAATTTAATCTTGGTAGCCATTTTTATTTTTTTCTTCTCTCTCTATTTTTATTCTTACACCATGCTCTCCAATTTCTCAAATGAGCACTTAACTTCCTTTTGTTTTCCATTTTATCTCTAATCTTTAGGTTGATGTTTGTTTTAATTCAAATAAATTATAAAAATCTAAATTTGTTTTAATTTCAACCTATATGATTTTTTTACTTCTATTTGTTTATTATTTAGTCCCTAATTTTTTACTTGATATCTTTTTATTTGAAATAACCTATGAAAATCATTTTTAAAAAATTTCATCCTCAATTGATTTTATAAATTTATCTTATTTATTTCTTGTTTTTTTAATTACTATTTATGTCATATGAGATAATTTATATAGTGTAAATTTTTGAAATTTCATCCTTAATCATTTTTTTCCTATTAAATTTCATCCTTATTCTTTTGATTTTTTTTTTTGGCTTTGCTAAAAAAAATTTGTGTTTTTTTTACACATTTTATTTTTTAACATTGAGTTGACTTAGACTTAAGCTTTTTGGTTAACTTTATTTTAAAATTTTACATATTCTAGTTTGAAAAATCAAACTTAAGGATGTTTGCTAGGGGTTGCCATTTCTTTTTATTATTCTTTTAAGTTATTTTTTTATTTGAAGATTTTATCCTTTATATTTGCTTTATTAGATATTAAACTCTATCTTATTTTTATATATGTTCTCTACATCTTTTGTTTTTATTTGATCAGGTTATATGAGTCTTTTTATGTTTTGTTCTTTATTAGACATATTTTTTTAATATATTTTTTAATTAAATAGAATTGATTAAATGAATATAGACAAATACTCACTTCTTACGGGGCATTGTTCTAGCAAGCTATACAACTTCTTTTGATATGGTATTGTAGTGGAGTTTAAACCAACTCAATAAGTTCTTTTAGCTGTAGGTGATGTTCATGGTTGAGTAGCGGTGGATCTCTTGCAATCTTTTCTTTATTCTCCCTACATGCATGATATCAATTATTCATTTTTTTGTTTGTAATTACTAAGTGTTTTTTTTTACCGTTGTTTTTCTATTGTTGCCTTTGATTTAAATCAAATTATTAAATTAATCGATCTTATTAGATATAATCAAGTTAATGACCCAAAACTCTTTTTAATTCTTTCAAAACATTATAGGCTCATGACGTAGCATGAGTTCCTAGTATAATTATGTAATATGTTGTTTACATAGATACAAAACATTATGAATTGAAGTAGTGTAATGATAGTCCAACCTTTGACATAATAAGTTGAAATGGCAGCAGGGGAGGGATAAGATTGTCTTTTCGCCGAGACAAATTTGACATTGAAGGGATGGTTGAGGAAAAAATTGCCGACACAAGTTTTGGTGGGATTGCAGGCCATAAAGAGTAGGCATCTAGTGTAGGTGTTACTTGACCCATGCACAGGGCAAATCGAGTGCCACATGGAGCATAGCCAACCCTGCCTTCACGCGATACAGACCTGAGCACCACCTAGCGCTGGGATGGCTCCAGTACGTGGAACAAACCTAGTGCCACCTAGTGCTTCGATCATGGAAAAAAAGCTTGATTAGCTATGACAGCCTCAGCACTAAGTGGCACTTGGGCATACTCGAGCACTACTTGGCACATCGATAGCTCTAATGCGAGAGTTAGACCTAAGCACCATCTGACGTATAGGTGTTAACAAAAAGCTTGATTGGCTATGACAATCCAACCATCACATGATGCAATGACAAACTAAGCATCACCTAAGACAATTGGGTCTTGTATCACACCCAAGATTATTGAGGCCTTTGCCATGACCCATTCACCACGTGGTGTTGAGGTCTTGGCAAAATGCTTGGTTGTCTATAACAATTTTAAGTTGGGTTTGGATGCGTCTGCTTTCAACTCCAAGTTGAGTCATTGAAATTTTTATTCAAATTATTCATATAAAGAACATTATTATTTCTGTTATAGATATTATTATTTTTATTATAACTCAAAGTATTGATATAAAAAATAATATTATTTGCACTATAATCATTTTTTAAATTCTTAGTTTAATTTTTGTATTATAAATATAATTATTTTTATTATAATTGATATNGTAATCATTCTTGAAATTCTTCATAAAATTATTTATATTATAAATATTATTTTTTTATATAATTATAAATATTCATATAAAAATAGTATTATTTGTATTTATTATTATTTTTATTATAATTAATATAATTAATAAATTTAAAAAACATATTATTATTAATATTATAAATTTTTACAATAGTTTTCATGAAAAGTAAACCCGCTACACTGCGCAGGCATCCAGCTGGTCTATACCACAAGGAAACATGTTTTTACTGTAGAAATAACATAATTGAAAATTTCTCCAATTTTGTCACTGTGGTGGTGGCAAATCTGTTTTTTTTATTAAAAAAAATAAAATAAAATTTTGTTACATTATTTTTTCTTTTTATACTTGGTAATTTTATTGTTTTTAATTTTTCCTTTCTTTTTCTTTACATTTTTTTTTGAAAAAAACTATTATTTTATAGTCTTTGCATTTGGAATATTTATTATTTTACACTCACCATCTTTATACAATTATTCTTTGTTTTTATCTTCATTCTTTTGTAATTTTTTCTTTTTCTTTCCATACACTTTTTTTTTTTTAAAAAATTCTTATACAAAGACAAAAAAAAATAGTGTTTCAATATTATCCTATTTTTATACTACGTTAAAAAATAAACTTAAAATGATACATGTCTTTATCAACATATATAATAATAAATATATTTTATTATATAAATTCATAATTATATTTTTAAATCACTGTAAAAAATTATTAATAACACCTATTCATTTGATTTTTTTCTCAAAACGTATTACATGATCTAAAATCAAGTGCGAGTGAAATAATAGTATGGATGGACTCTTTTACGACTGTCTTACATCAATTTAGATATAATAGTTTGCTTAAATAAAATATTATTTAGTAGAGCAATAATTCTGACCTATCAATCCTAAATCCGCCCCTAATGACAGCTAAAAAAATCATTAGAAAGAGGAAAGATTGAGGTTTACGAGAAAATAAATAAATAAATAAAATGGTGGGACTAAGCAGCAACAGGTCGCAATGATTCGGTTTCAGCCTCAAATTAACTCACTAATTTTCATACAGGACTGCGTCCTAATTCTTGTCTCCGGCGGTACGTATAATTAACAATCTCATCATGAGACGCTTTGTTCACAGCTTTCAAATACAATATCGATATCCCTCGTTTGGCACTGTTGTTCTCCCATGCTTTTATTTTTTTTAATGTATTAATGGTAAAAATAAAAAAATATTATATTAAAATATTTTTAAAAAATACCAAACAGTACCGTTAGTGCGTTCTCCCAGAACCCTGGCATAAATTACTTGATACAAAATAAATTACTCGTTAGTTTTATACATGTTACAAGAAATAAATATAACAAACATTTCATTGTATACTGATGAATTATGATCTTTGTAACAACATTTAATCCGATAAATAGAGTTTTTTTTTTAATTTTTTAAAATATGATTTTTATTTAAATTAAATATGTGAACGAATATTTTATTATCATATATCAACGAAAGAACATGTTATATTATCATATTTTATTAATGGGAAATTTGAATATATATATATATATATAAATATTAAATCTAGAGATATAAAAATTAAAGGGACTGCTGGGGAAGTGGTTGGTATCATTGCCAGAGCCCTTAAAAGGGCAGTGAAATACTGGAAAGGCATCGTTACAAGGAGTTAAAAAAAAAGTTTAATAATATTTTAACAGTTATTTTCTAAATTATTTTTATTTTTAAATGTATTAAAATAATATTTATTTTTAATATTATCTCAAAAAATTTGAAAATAATTAATTTAATTTTTTTTAATTTTTACAAAAATATTTTTCAATCAAAATCACAAACAGTATCTTGAGATCATCATGTTGTTACGGGGGGTAGAGACAACTCAAAAGGTTCTACAGAAAGACTCACAGTTTATTTCAACAAATAGTAAAATATATTAAAATAATATATTTTTTATTTTTAAAAAAATAATTTTTAATATTAATACATAAAAATAATTTAAAACACCAAAAAAAATTAATTTTTTAAAAAATCAGATTTCTTGAACAATACGGTATGTAACAAATAGGGATTTAACAAAGTTAATTGGAGTTGGAGAAACTTGATGAATAATAATAATAATAATAATAACAACATCAACAATCATTTATGGTGTTATTTGATATTTTTTCTACAGTAATTGTTATTTTTATATGCAGGTGGATGACGACCTAAAAGCTAGGCCTTTATTAACGAAATGTTTCATTTGGACTGGAAAAAAAAATGAAATCAGTATATATTAATTGTTATGGGTAATTACTAATCACACTCAAATATTGCCTTTCAATAACTCTTTTCTCTCAAAATTCCTTGTGAAAATAACATATATATATATATATAAACTGATCCATCTATCTTAAAAAGTAATTAAACACCTTTTTTATTGAGAAAAATGTAAAGGGATTGTCTCGAAAAATAAAGGTAATTTTTATTTGTTAAAAAATAAACTCTAAAATTGTTGTTCTAAAGAAATATGAATTTTGGTTGAAAAACTATTTTTCTCATGGATAGAAGGTTATGTTCAATTCAATGAATTAAGACCATTAATGAAATAATGAATTTTATAAATATATGTAAATGAAACTAATTCTTATATATTTATTAAAGTTAAATACATTTTTATTGAGGAAACGCTAAAAATAGTTGCTTTAAAAAACGCGTATTTACTTCAAAAGTTTTACTTTCAAAACTTAATTTAAAAACTCTAAAAATATCTCTAGAACTTCTAAAAATCCAGCTCAATCTAGTAGATCGATTTGAAACCTAATTAATTAGGAACTAAAATTGAATTAGATTTAAAGAAATAGAGAAAATCAAAATATAGGATGTCCCGACGACTCGGTAAAATCTGGTTAAGAACCTGGCTGTAATCTATTAATTTTTTTAATTAAAATGATATTTTTTATTTAAAAAAATCAAAATTAATTCAGACAACTTGATTATCCTTTCAAAACCTAAAATCCAGGTTTTGGACTAGATTAGTCACTAAACTAGGTTTAAAAACTATGATTTAAACGTTATATAATATAATATATTATTATAATTAATTAAAATGAAGTAAATGTGATAATTTAATTAAGGAAGATAACGTATGAAGTAATTAGATAAATTTTGTAGAACTGTCTATATAGTACATGCACGAACACGCGCCCTGGTTCATGTTACTTGGCATTGAAGGCATCCCTAGATCAGAACAAAGAAAATTGGTGTCATTTTTTAATTTACTGTAATATTTCTAATTATAAGTTGGTTAATGATTTACATAAAATTTAGAACTATTTATCTAGGGATTTTTTCACCAGAAAGCCCGTTAGGTCTTAAGCTAAAGAATAAGAGTCGAATAAAGTGAATTCACTAGAACCCAATCTATATCAAGAAAGGAGGCCACCAGGTCACAACCACTAAATCACGCCTAGTTGTGTATTTTGCTAGGGTTTCAAATTGTACGTGGTTGGAGTAGATTTACAGTGTATTTGATAATATATTAAAATGATATATTTTTTTTAAATTTACTTTTAAATTTTTAATATTAACACTTGAAAATCATTGAAAGTTATTTAAAAATTATTAATTTAATGTTGTTTTAAACAAAATACAATTTAAAAAGAAGAATTACCATGATATTAACAAGCTAATGCTTCAACCTATTAGCAGCAATCTTGGAATTTATTTATTTTATTAATTTGTTATCAAAATTATCCAAACCTAGAAAATTGAAGATAAAACGAGATTTAGGTTGATGGAATTAAGTAGGTTAACTCTGTTCTGTTAAATAACGGAAATTAATTAAATTGGAGTATCGTAGAGCTGCTGACACGAGGAACATCTAGGGAAGTGAGAAAGAGAACACAACAAAGCAAAGAACTTTGGAAACGCAGGGTCAAGTGTAATTTTAATAATTTGAAGCGAGAAAGGGAAGGATCTATCCTCAAAACCAAAGTAAAGAATAACAGAGCTCAGTAACCCCTCTAAAATTAACACAAAAGCTAAAGTTTCAGTACTTGTA
Organism: Populus ilicifolia; assembly: GCA_015708895.1. Lineage (NCBI taxonomy): Eukaryota > Viridiplantae > Streptophyta > Magnoliopsida > Malpighiales > Salicaceae > Populus > Populus ilicifolia. The sequence continues at coordinate 170,665 of SRLM01000642.1, read as the reverse complement.
GAGGACGCTGGAAACATACCCTCTCCCTCTCCCTCTCTCCTTTTCAATTTAGTACTATATTTAAAAAAAAAATCAAAAATAAAAAACTAAGCATGATTTCATCACTGCCCAGTATTTATAACTCAACGACCAGATGGGCAAAGCTTTAAGAAAACCCATCCCAACAGTGTGTTGTTATTTTAATCAGCTCGTGCTTAGAAACTCAAGGTGTCAGACACATAAAACCAAGGTGGAGTTTTAGAAGCTGCGAGTACGAGAGGATAGAGAGGGAGAGAGAGATAAGAAACACAGATAAAGAGACGAGAGAAGCCTTAGTTTTGTTATATTTGGGGGTTCAAGAGCTTTGGAAATGGTGAGGAATTGAATGCGGTTGCTTAGAAAGGTGATCAAGTGCTGGATGGATACAAGAACTAGGAATAGACGGGGTTATTTTGATCACAGAAGAAGACAGCATCAATGTACACAACAAACAGATACTACAACGACTACAGATTTGGCAAAAGAAACAAGACAGGGCAATTTCTCAAACGTGGCTTCTGGTTGGTGTTATAAGAAGATGTCACCAATCATTTCAGTTTTTTTATGCCTTCTTCTTGCTGCTTCTTCAAATATCAGTCCCGTTTTCTCCTCGGAAACCCGCAGTGGCCATGCAACCAACCAAACTTTCCGACCCCAAGAAGAGTTACAGAAGTTGAAGATTATAAGAGAGCGTCTTGATAAGATTAACAAGCCCGCTGTCAAGTCAATTCAGGCATTCGACTCTTGTCCCTGATGCTATATAACCCCATTTGACTTCATTTCCCCTGTTTCTGTTCTGTTCTGTTCTTGGAGGTTTAACATGTAGTTGTTTGGTTCTTGTTTGTCACTGCAGAGTCCTGATGGTGATCTTATAGACTGTGTTTTGTCCCATCTGCAACCAGCTTTCGATCACCCTCAACTGAAAGGACAAAAACCGTTGGTACTTGAATTATAGCGTACCACTTCATACATTTCGAATTCTTCTTGGGAAATTCTTGCTCTCAAGCTGAACTAATACATGATGTTTTGTATTTAATTTTTTGCAGGACCCTCCAGAGAGACCTAAAGGTCATGATCCATCAGGCATGGTAGCGGAGAATTTTCAATCGTGGGGTTTGTCTGGTGAATCATGTCCAGAAGGGACAGTTCCTATCAGAAGAACAACCGAACAAGACATGCTAAGAGCAAGCTCCGTTCAAAGATTTGGCAGAAAACTAAGAAGGCATGTTAGAAGAGACACTAACAGCAATGGCCATGAGGTTAGTATCCATATAAGAATTACTCACATTAGAAGAGGAGAAACAAAACATTTATTTTCTTTCTTTTCTTTTCTTTTCCCTTCTTTTCCTGTTGGTTAAGCCTTGATGAACTCAATAACACAAAAGAAAGTGGTCAAATAAAATGGTGAAGGTCCGTTAGACCTGCTGTCTGTCTATTCTTTTTTTCATGTTGCTTTTTCTGAAGGCAACCATCGTATTAGAAACACAAAGAAAGATTAAGAGCTTAAGAGAAACAAAAAAACTGCTTTTTGGAATTCTTAAAGCCTTCAGATTTATTAAAACAAAGGGAATTCCTCCCTTATTGTTCTTTTTCCTTTTCATGTTTAAATGGTGATATGCAATTTGATTTGATGTAAGATTTGATATATAACATCCAATTATATGTAATCTGCATGCGTTGCCCATCATGAGAAAAAAAGGAATTCTGGCTGCTGGCTGTTCTTTTGTTCTACCATAAAAGAAAAGAAAAAACATAATCAGAATTCTATTCATAGAATTCAGACTTTCACCATTTTACTTCACTTATTTTGAACTAAATCGTTTGTGGTCAATGAGCTCTCTTTTGACTCTATGTACGAACTATGAACTAATATTGCCTAAAAGATCAAGCTTCTGTGAATTAACCTGACAGACCCACCAAATTCGAAGAAAAAGAAGAGAACACATATAATCTAGCTATTCAGATTCATGCATGGTACCATCAAGTATATAAGGTTATTAAACGAACTAAATCGTTTGTGGTCAATGAGCTCTCTTTTGACTCTATGTACGAACTATGAACTAATATTGCCTAAAAAAGATCAAGCTTCTGTGAATTAACCTGACAGACCCACCAAATTCGAAGAAAAAGAAGAGAACACATATAATCTAGCTATTCAGATTCATGCATGGTACCATCAAGTATATAAGGTTATTAAACCTTGAGGGCCACCGATTTTATTATCTTGAAAAGGACTGTAGGCTTAACACTTGAAGTTTCCAGCATATATTTATTGTCCTTTGCTTTCAAACTGTTGGGTTACAGCATGCGGTTGGATATGTGACCGGCGATCAGTATTATGGAGCAAAAGCCAGCATAAATGTGTGGGCACCCAGGGTTTCTAACCAATATGAATTCAGCTTGTCACAAATGTGGGTCATTTCTGGTTCATTTGGCGATGATCTTAATACCATTGAAGCTGGCTGGCAGGTATAATATAGAACTGATCTCCCACAACAAGTGCTTAATTTTTCAAGAAATCTACTAGCAATAAATTACTCTATTTCTTAATTATTTTCATTTTTTCTTCAATAACCAAGTCTTTACCTTTGCATATGTTCATCACACACGACTTATGAATTAATAACCTCGTCTTAATTATAGAAACACATGACTTAACATCTTCTATTCACATTCAAAACAGTTCTCAGAACCCAACCACCTCTCAACTCCATTATTGTTTTTTGAAGTAGCCATTGCTTTAAATATTTATCTGCAGGTTAGCCCAGAACTATACGGGGACAGCTATCCACGGTTCTTTACATACTGGACTGTGAGTACATGCTCTAAAACTTGGCTTCTTCTCCTCTCTCCATCTACTCCTACCTTCAACTGTAAAATTAATCATGACGACTTTGTAACTAATACCGTAATTTCTAACTACAGACTGACGCTTATCAAGCGACTGGATGCTACAACTTGCTATGCTCAGGCTTTGTTCAAACCAACAGTAGAATTGCTATTGGGGCTGCTATCTCTCCAACATCTTCCTACAGTGGAGGACAGTTCGATATTAGCTTATTGGTTTGGAAGGTAAAATTAAATTCTTCGTTTTGTCACTTGTATCCTTATATAGAGGAATTAGAGTGAAGAAGAATAAAATTCTTACAAGAGAATAAAGATTAGCGTACCATTTATGTGATGCGTGGATTGTAATCTAGCATCCGCTGCCAAGATAATTTTAGACCCACAATAAAATTAAAAAAAAAAATCAGAAAAATTCAGTGATGGATGATCTTAGATTTTAAACCATCCAATGTGATTACTTTTAACTATGATGTAAAAAGGTTTTGCAAAAGAAACTCCGTTGGTCTCCGATCGGATGGTCAATGATGGACCCTAGCTACTAGGAGACAATATTATCGAATACCACTGACTTTATAACATAATGCAGCTCTAACATACATGGGCCAAAATTGGCGTGCACTCGTAACTTCAAACAGTGTCTGTAATTCCCTTCTGCTTTTCTGCTTTATTAGATTCTCTTCTTTTCCTTAGTAAAAGAGCTTCCTGACGCATGACCCCCTCTATACGCTCTCTTTTTATACTTTATCATCAGTATTTTCACCTTTCTTTTTCTTATAATTTCTTGCATAATTGTTTAACAACCTGGCTTCGTGAAAAAGAAAAATAGAAAATCATCATGTTTTTGGTCCCTAGCAGAAACTGGATTTCCTTCTTTTACACCCTATTTTTTACAAGGAGCGTTTTTTATAATTCTTGTGTGATATCAAAGAAACATTAACAGCGATTTAAATTCACTTTTGTGTAGGATCCGAAGCATGGAAATTGGTGGCTAGAATTCGGAAATGGGGTTCTAGTAGGGTATTGGCCATCATTCTTGTTCACTCACCTAAGGGATCATGCAAGCATGGTACAATTTGGTGGAGAGATTGTTAACTCTAGGCCATCAGGATTCCACACTTCTACACAAATGGGAAGTGGCCACTTTGCAGGAGAAGGTTTTGGAAAAGCCTCGTATTTTAGAAATTTGCAGGTTGTTGATTGGGACAATAACTTAATTCCATTGTCAAATCTAAGGGTATTGGCTGATCATCCGAATTGCTATGATATACAAGGAGGTATTAATAGAGTTTGGGGTAATTATTTTTACTATGGAGGACCTGGAAGAAATGTGCGATGTCCCTAAGGGATTAATGGTATAGGGTGGGATTTTTTTCTCTTTTTTTTTCCTATTTTTTCTTGATGGGTGATATGGGTTTCATCTCGAGATCACTCAGTCGGTTTGGGCTATTCTTATATTTATCTCCTTGTTAATCCAAATTGTTTTGCCTTTCTTCTCAGCTAACAGTCATTAGGCGATTTATCAAGTATACCTCCTCTAGGTACTGATGTAAATGTGGTGAAAAAACAAAAGGAACAAGAAATATTAGTGAATATACTATGGTTTGTGATCAATTTTAGTCCCCTCTGTTGTCAATGTTCGCAAGATTTTGATCAAGAATGTAGAGAGTGGCAACTTTGTACTTGTCTGTAACATGAAGTAGGAGCATTCAATTCAATGGCTGGACCACTCTCAAATGGAGATGGCTAACCACTATCTCAACAGGTTCATAAATCCTGCACATGAGATCATGGGTCCTCCGAAAATAACATTAACCTTATTTGACGGGGCTTCATCAGTGGAAACCGAGAGATTGCTTCTTTCAGGCCTACCTTCCTTGACACTGATCATTTTCTGTTTCTGTTGCTGTTACCCTGATAGAGATGATAATCTAACGAGGGTCAAATTCCTTGACATTCAGTGGATAAAATATATCTCTCACCTTTTTTTTTTATGGAAGAAAAATAATTTCTCCTGCTTAAAGCTCACGCCAGCTAACAATTAATAGCGATTTGTCCACCCATTCATCCATTATTTCTTGTGTATTATGCTCCCCCAAGAACACTTGATTTATCACATGCACATATATATAATTAGTAGCATGTATGATTTGTCAACAATCTTTCTCTTGAAGTTTACGTTACCTTACCTCTCAATGCTAATTATTCTGTTATCACTTCAAAAGAAAAGGAAGAAGAAAGAAAGCTAGTGATCAAAGATATCAACACTATCATGTAAATAAGATTTGCATTGATATAAATTATAGGCAGGCTTTATGAAGATTCTGTCATTATACTTGTGCATGTGGAACTTGATTGTCTTATACTTTCGGTATTCTTTTCTCAAGGATCAAGGCCCATCGTACATAATGTTTCCTCTTGAGAAGCCAAGTGCTCTATAATCAATTGTAGTCTTGCTTTACTCCATGCTTTCTTCCTTGGCTTCGTGTAAGATTTCCGGGACTGAATCTTTCTTTAACGCCACAGATCACATAGAAGTCCGCCGGCCGATATGGGATCGGTGGATTCTATCAACTGGTAGTCTATAAAGATGTGCGAGGGGAAATGTAATTAAATTCGTATATAGTACATAAGCTATAATTTCAACCATGCTCTTACAACTTGCATCTCACATTCGACTAATAAATTATTATTCAAAAAGCTGACTTATGTTTTTTCAATCACACAATTGTTTTTGTCGTCATTCTACTCCTGCACCCCCTTGCATAATGGATAGGAGTAATAATCCATAATAGTAATCAAGCTCAAATTTAAGGCCTGTATTTGTAATCAACATCTAATAACCACGACGAAGATAAACTGACTAAATTTTCCATGAAAGGAAGAATCTACAAAGTGCCACAAGATTTTTTAATTTTATGAACAAATAATAATATAAATTATATTTTAAAATTTTAATATTAAAATTTTAATAGCTAAATGATGATGATGAGTTTAAATTTTACTATTTAAATTTTATTTAATAAAAATTAAATATAAAATATTAGCTTATACGAATTTTAACTTTAACTAACTTTTAATTAAAAAATAATATATATTATATCCGGAGAATACCCAACTATTTAAATTTTTAAATTATAATAATTGTCTGAGACTTGCAAGGAGGAAACTCAACCAAAATAAATCAAGGTCGTTTTCCATAATAACTTGGAGTTACAATACCTTAAAGTTTAAATTTACTCTCCACTTTGAAAAATCATAAATTCGAATCAAAGGATGGGATGATATTCCTTTTCTTTTTCGGTTCTCTCTCTCTCACAATCGTGTGTATTTGTTTGGGTGCATGTCAATTCTCTCTCACAACCGTGTGTATTTTATTGGGTGCTTGCTGCCATTATAGCTCCAGCTAATAGGTGACTAAACCTACTGTTATGTATCAATCAATAAACTCATTTAAAGATCTTGTTTCATTTCAGTTTCAGTAATGAAGTTTCACGACTTTTTTGACATTCAGGACATCCTACTTAGTGATAAAGCTAGAGAGATTTAAAATAAGGGAGGCAAATTCTTGGATAGGCAAGAAATATGAAGATCATGGAGAGCAAATGACGAATTTTTATTTGGAAATGCTTGAGAAAATGAGATGTACAAGAACTGAAGTGGAAAGTATGTGAAATAAAGTGGGGCAATTGCCCCCCCTTCCCCACTTTGCCTATCTTGGCCGCTATCCTTGGACCTATTTTAGATTATGTTCGTCCTCGGTGGCATGAAAGTATTTGTGATTTGCTATACCATATATCTACTCGAGCTGTGGAGCACTTCTATACCTGAACAGGACGCCAATTCATGCCGAAAGGATCAAAAAGAGAAAGATGTTCACCAACCCGAAAACAACAGGTAGCGCCCAGCATAGCTTTCAATAGTGGGTTTGAAATTAGATCGAACAACTACTCTCTGCATCCTCTTAATGGAATTCACCGACCAACAACAATGGTGGCTGACATTGACCCACTGAGTCAACAAGTGGCCGCTGTTAATCAGAACAGCAATAAGCATCTTAATCCACAACACCTTCGTGCCAAAATGGCAGTGTGCTAGAAGCATGGTATTGTGTCCCTTCGGTGCCTAGCTGGGATTCTTTGTCATCAGGACGATATGCTTGACTTTGAGCCATAAGTAAAATTCTACGACAAGCTAACACCCAGGATTGGTAAAGGCATGTGAAATTGATTGCCTTATGCCTCAAGCAGTCCAGTCTGGCTGCATGAAAGATAGCTCATACATTAAAAGTCAAGGGAGGGACGGTGAAAAAGAAACTGCAAATTCGGCAATTAGCATTGAAATTAAAAAAAGAAATGGAGAATTAAAGCATCAACAAAATTTTTGGAGAAAATAACACCATTAGAACTGTAATATTTGATTTAAATCATTACATAAATAACTTATTATCTCAAATATAAATACAATAATTATTTTATTTACCAGTTTAAGAGTAATAGAAATTTCAAAGTGTTTTTTATTTAAAAATATATTAAAATATTTTTTATTTTTAAAAATTTATTTTTTACATCACTCCAACAAAATAATCTAAAATTAAATTTAAAAAATTAATTTAAAACTTTTTTTTTTCAAAATTGTAGTATAACCAATGCTAAACAACACTATTTTTTGCCTCTCTAGCTGCTGCAGTAGCAGGCACATATCGAAGGGGAAGAGGAGTAACTCCCTACCTTCTTTGAAGTGTTTCTTTGCTTGTTCAGATAAATGACATAAGCTAAGGAAGGGGTACTAATTCCAAGAGATAGAGTTTCATATGTTCTTCTCCATAGGATCATCTCCTTGAGATGATAAGAATATAGGGTAAAGAGTCTCCAAGGCACAGGGAAAAAAGATATTCAATTCAGTCTTTTAAGCTATCTATCAAGAACAAAGGGGCTGCTCATAGTCAAAATCTACTATATCAGATGGATTCCAACTGAACTTCAACTTCTACATGGTTGAAAGATTCAGTGGTAGTGTTGGAACATAATTAAGGACGACCTCCATCTCCATATGTTAATTGAAGTCGAACAGGAGCTAGCAAACCAGATGGAATTCATTCCTTCTTCCTGGCAATGATTCCTAAAAAAACAAAACCTCACTAGACCGAGGCCCATTGCTATGGGGACAACACTGTATAAGAGAATGACTAAGTAATCTGCCAATGAATTGAAAGACACGCTGCCACGACCAGCTCCTTGGAGCGTTTAAGCTTTGCAACCTGTGATCACGTAAGATCCTCATCATGGAAGATCTTACTTGGAAGACAAAATAGCTTTCTCTTAGCTCTAAGGGGCTCGAAGCCAGTCAGGTGTGTTTATGAAAGTCTTGAAAAGAAGCGTTAGATAGTATGATTGTCGCTGAGACGGGGCCTTCTCTCCTTTCCTCTGGTATATGAGATCGACGAAGAATCAGTTGCACTTATTTTTCACGAAGCATGTTAAATGTTAAGTTATCTGTTTCTGAATCATAACATGTTTAGTTGTTACTTTTCTGATGGATGAAAATTTTCATCCGAGCTTGAAAATAGTAATATTGAATAAATATTACACTTCAAAAAGGTTACAATGTATAAAAATGCACTGATTTGCTGATTTTTTTTTAAAAAAATATTATTCTGCTAAATTTTTTAAATTGAAATGATAATTTAAAAAAAAAAACAATCGAAAAACAAAGAGAAACAGTTGTCTGAACTTCTGTTTCATAAATGTATGCAGTCAGATCACCCGCGGCTTCGTATCTGAAACTTAACTAAACCCTCTATTGCCTAATGGTCTGTCTAGCCTGAAAAAAGTCAAACAGCCGATGATGGATAGAATTAAAAATCTCCAAGTTATGATAACTTAGTGTGACTTGGTCTGGACATGCATCCAGCCTATCACCAGTTGTCCCCCATTTTGGACACCAAACTAGCTACTCTCTAAACATTAATGTTCTGGCCAAACAGTTGGCTCAAAATTTTGACATTTATAAGAAATTTTCTCCTAATCCACACGAAAGCAAATTCACTGTCGGGCTAATTAACTGACTATATATATATATATATATATGGTAGGTTTAATATAATAATCCATTAATATGCGATATACACAGCTCTATATATAGCCCTAGTCTTACAGGAAAGATAATATACATGTAAGTAAACCCAAAAGAAAAAAAGAAAAGGATAAAAAGACATCAAACCCAGACTAACGAAGACTCTTACCAAAGAAGAAGGATCGATGTTTTGAAGAATAGGGGTTAAGATGGGAAGGCCAAGCTAAACGTAATGGGTTTGCCCTTTGCAGGTTTCTGGGCTGACCATTACTAATTGAATCCAATTGTCATGGGACCTGATAGCTATAAGTTATAGGTTAGCGAGAGAGAGTCTCAAATTAATATTTTAATTTTGAAAGTTAGAGATAAAATCTCTTAACATGGACAGGATAAATAGAAATAAAAAAAAACTCCCACCCACAAAACCATATGTTCCCTTCTACATTCATCACGTAAATCAAAATGCCAAGGCTGCGACAAGATATAATCCTAGTTTTTTTTTTAATGGTGCAGTTAACATGTTTTTGACATGAGTAGAATTAACTAAAAAAAAAAAAACCCTCTCCTAAAACAATCTTTATCCAAAAATAGAATTATTCTCCTGAGAGCAAAAATATTACTTTTATGATGAGGTTAAAAATTATTTTATAAACTTGCATATTAAATTGGTATCCGGAATGATTGATTTATCTCTTAATTTTAATAATTGAATTGCTATTTTTTAGTCAAAATAGTTGATGGCTAGAACTTGATTCTTGTAAAAGATCTTATTTGTTGAACTTGAACACTCTCAAATGCTTAATTAATTATTATTTAAAAGAAAATACAATCATATTTTAAAAAATATTTTTAAGAATAGATACGCAGAAGTCGGGAAAAAAATTGAACATCCTTAAAGGATTTTCATGGTTTTTTTTTTTGTTGCTATCCAATTTTTTATCTAATTTTTTTAAAAAAATTCAAAAAAGCAACAAACCCCCCCCCCCAAAAAAAATATTCTTAATGTATTTACATCATTTCCAGCATCTTTTTCAAAGAATTTTTCTTTAAAAAAGAAGAAGAAGAAGAAAATACATTTATTATTTTAGAGGAAGAGAGATATTTAATTCTAAAATTAAAAACACTCTCATCAAGCAACTTAATTTCTAATTACATGATCTACAATTAATTCTCTTAATCCAAGGGTTATTTTTACTTTGCTTTGCCTCTAAGTTACCAAATGAGTAGTAGAGATTTATTCTTGAAATTCAATGGTTGATCTTAGTTTTCTTTGCCTTTAAGTCAAAAAAATTACACCTATGAATGAGTGGTTACACATGACAAGAGGGAATTAGTTAGAGCATTAGTCACTTAAAAAAATCATACACATATAGTTAGATTTTCACCAAACACTCTCTCTCCTAAAAACAAACAAAAAAAAGTCACAAACTCATGACCCTCATCTCTCAATATAGACCTATTTTATAGCAATTAAAATACTAAATACCATCTTTACAACTTTCATCACTTCTTCATTATCCATAGCAAGCTAGTCATCATGAATTTTATTATACTTTACCAACTAACCCGCCACCTTTAATTCCACTTAGCACTGATTAATACTTAAAAGTGTATTTTTATCAAGTTTTTATATTATCATATTGCACTTAAAATATCATTAAATTTCCTAACTTGAGCATGTTTCATAATAGCAAGTACGATAACATAAAATATCTTTAATTTATAGTAAATGCTCATTTCGAATGTAGATATATCTCACAATTTGAAGGATTGATTGATATGTTTAACTATTGAAAGTGAAAAAACAAAAGGAAAGCTAAACTTAAAAAAAAAAAGAAAAAAGATGCTAGTTCAATTCAAACTAGAATGCCATTATGTTATTGGATCATAACTAGAGTTGTAAAATATGGATTTAGGTCTGGTTTATATGAATGGAAAACTAAGACATTGGTATAAAACTTTCTTGAGAGTCTAAGATTCAAAAGAATCATTTTTAAGTTCAAATTATAGCAACAAAAGAGAAGTCAAAATCTGTCTTGCAGCCTAAACAATGTTCAGTATTTAGCCTATATCTCAAGTTCTAAAAGTTCAAATAAACTCATTCTTATTTTGTTAGAAAGCTTAGATGAATGCCCAAAACTTTCATTAAGCATATCTTTCAAATTCTAATTTTAACAATGACATTTTGTTTAAATAAAAAGATAATGGTTATCACCAAGTTAAGAGGTGCCCACCCATTCAATAATTAGTCATCAAATCAATACTTCTAAATTTTCACATATAAAAAGAGGCATTTGACATACATTTAGACATCTTGGTGTTCAGATCAAAATCATTCTCTCTTTATATTTTATAATGTTCAACTTTTATTTTATATTATATTAATCTCTTATTTATGTTTTTTATTTCATTTACTATATTTAGTTAACTTATATCTTTTACATATTTTTATATTATTAATTTATATTTTTCTTATTCATGATGTTTAGCTAAGTTAATTTTATCACGGTGAAAAGGATACACTAATAGTATAAGAATAAGTATAATATAAACTCAACATAGATTTTAATGTTTGATGCTAACATGTTTTGTATTTGTTATCTTACTCACTCTTAATATTTTACTTATAAAATGATTAGTCTAGATTTGTGTTATATAACTATTGATACAACAAATACTTGACACTTTTATAGCTTATTGTATGATATAACCAACACTTGTGCTATAAAAAAAACTTGATTTGTTGTTAACATAAGTTATCACCATGAATACCTAATCACATTTACAAGTATTAGCATTACTAAAATAAGATAATTAATATAATCATATTAATAAATTATAATTTGATTGGAACCTTCTTTATATATGGTTTCTAGTTGAGTAATAAAAAGAGTTTATATTATACTTATTTGAAATACCATTAGTGGATCATCTAACCTTGATAATTATTTTTATCCTTGTTTAATCTTTACATATACCACATCTTAAAAGTTCTCTTCAACTTATTTTCATTTATTATTTATAACTTTATATAGTTCACCTCCCTATGGTTCGACCTAGTTTTACTAGATTATTTATTACTTTGACACCCCTATACTTGGGATAAGACATCAGTCTTTTAATCATGTCAAACACCACCCGAAATAAAACACCTTTTCTATTGTCCTTCAGCCAAATTATCATTGTCATCCAAAACACCCCTCACTAGATTTTTCAAAATTAGCCAACGCAAACCCTCTTTCACCTTACCCAAAACTTTTCAATAACTCATGAAACACATTGCTTTTTTCCTTACACCTAGTAGCTCTCCACCATGAGCCCCTAAAATAATAGAATTTAAAAATACCATAACTGGAAACCACCGAGCATTGATCCAACTCGCCACCGTTAACCAACAGTAACAACTTTTCATCTCTTTTAATTTGTTAACCACTTTCTATCCACTCTCAGCCGCCATTGTTAACTAATCATTAAAGCCTCCAATAATACTGTCATCCAATAACATCCATCCATCTAACCACTATGTCAATCACCCCCTTGAATTTTATTTCTTTTTTACCACCACCGACATAAAAGATCAGTTTTAATTGTTTCTCATTGAAATTAACCTTTCATTTATATAGAGAAAATTATCTTGTACACAGTAATTACAAAGAGTAATTCTAGAGAGCTATATATATTAAGTAGATCTAGGGAGTCATCTATGGTAAGAGAAATTTCCTATCTAGTATTTACAGCCTGCTTGAATCCAACCTTTCTATTAACCTGTATATTGCTTGATTTTAGCTTTTTTATTGACATCCCCTATCAAATTGATACGGGCTTATCCATAAGCATCAATTTGTTCACAAGAAAATGATGATGCTAACGTGTGAGAGTTTTGGTGAAGATGTAAGCCACTTGAAGATTACTGGGCATATAGGGAAGAGATATAATTCAAACCTCAAATACATCATGAATGAAGTGGCAATCCATCTTAATATGATTGTTGCACTAATGGAAGATGGGATTAGTGGTAATGTAAATGGCACTTACATTATCAACATAAAGAGAAATAGGGGTACAGTGTTGAAAACCAAGCTCAGTAAGGAGCCCATGTAGCCAAAATATTTAAAAACAAGCTTGGGATATAGCCCTGTACTGGACTCAATAGAAGACTACATGATCTTGTTTCTTGCTCTTCCAGGAAATAAGTGCAAAGCCAAAAAAACATATACCAATTAGTAATTTAATGTCGAGTATCAGAACACCTAACATAATTAGCATCAGTATAAGCAATTAAATAAAAAAATACCAACAAGATAGCAAAGCCCTCTCAATATAATGTCGTGAATATAGCGAATGATTTTTCTAATAATGGCCATAAGAAGGTGCCTAGGAGAGGCCATGAATTGACTAACCTACAGTACGACATAAAAGATATTAGGTTTAGTGTTTGTAAGATAGATCAAGTTGCCCACAAGTATATGATATGTTGTTGGGTCCAATAATAAATCTCCCTTATCTTTACGTTGCTTGATATTAATTTCCATTGGATTATCAAGAGGTGGCAAATCTTGGAGACCAGCAACAGCCACCAAGTCCATGGTATACTTGTGCTGTGATAGAAAAATGCCATGTGAACCAGCATAAATCTCTAGACTAAGAAAATATGTTAGATTACCGAGATCCTTCATGTGGAAGAAGTTCTGCAAATACTATTTTAGTTGATCAATTAGAGTTAAATCAGTACCCGTAATGACTATATCATCAACATATACCAATAGAAACACTACTCCATTTGTAGTTATACATAAAAATAAAGAGGCATCATATTTGCTTTTGAGAAAATCAAAGTCAAGAAGGGTAGAGACAAATTTCTCATACCATGCCCGAATAGCTTGTTTGAGACCATAAAAGGATAGGAGTGGAAAATAAGCCAGTTGGTGGCCCTATATAATATCTTCATTGAGATCACTGTAAAAGAAGGCATTCTTCACGTCTAGTTGGTGTAAACATCAATGTTGAGAAGCTACGATGACCAAAATTATCCGAATAATAGTCATTTTGGCTATTGGAGCAAAGGTCTCATAATTGACTTTATATTATTGATGGTTTCTAAAAGACATGAAGTGGGCTTTATGTCTGTCCAAGCTGCCATCAGCCTTGATTTTAACATAATAGACCCCTATATATCCAAAAAGAGTAACATTAGAAGGATAATCAATAATAACCCAAGTATGATTAGCATCAAGGGCACTTAATTCTTCCTACATAGCTTACTACCAGTATGACTCTTTAGCTACTTATGAATAATTAGTAAGAATATTAATAGAGTTTAAAGTGGTCGAGAGGGTTGTGTTAGAGATATATGCCATAGATGGGTTAAACCCATACCTGTCAGGGGGTATAGATACCCTAGAGGAGCACCTTAAAGAGGGGCAGTAAGAGAGGCAAATAAGTTACCTCAGAATCTATCGAAGGAGGCAAAGAAGGAGCAAATGGCAAGACATTAGCTGATGGGGGCAACACTGGTAGTTTACATCATGTACACCAAATATGGCCTGATTCTATCAACCTAACTACTGGATATATAAGAAGTGTCATTAAAGGAAGTCAAAGAGGCAAGAGATGTGTCTGAGGATGAATATAAAGGAAAAAAAACATTGATTTTTAAAGAAGACAACATTTCTAAAAATATGAACTTGATTGGTTTATAGATCAAAACAAAGATAATCTTTTTTATTGACATTATATCCAAGAAATGCACAACGAATGGACTGAGCAGAAAGTTTAATTTTATGAGGTGAGGAAAACACATAAAGCTTACATACCTAAAGGTGTGAAGATTTGTATATGTAGGATGACAGTGATGAAGCCGAAAGTATAGAGACTCTAGACCTAAGATTTGTGAAGGAAGACGATTGCTTAGATAACTTGCGGTAGTGAGAGCTTTTACTAAAACTTAGAAGGAACTGAGGTTTTAATTAGCAAAGTTCAAACTATATCTAAAAGATGTCGATTCTTATATTCCGCTACTCTATTTGTTGAGGAGTATAGGAACATGATGGTTGAGAAATAATGCTTTTAGTTTGCAATAAAGATTAGAAATCATTAGACATATACTCCCTACCTGAATTTGATCTAAGAATTTTAACAATGTTAAAAAATTAAATGTGTACAAGTCCCAGGAATAGTTTAAACATGGAGAAAACTTCTAATTTGTTCCACGAGAAATAAACTCATGTATAATGACTATAATTATCTATAAAGATTACAAAATATTTGTATCTTGCATGAAAAAGGATAGGACTAACTCCCTAGACTTCACTATGAACTATCTTAAATAGATTTATAGCTCTGCTACTTTTAATGGGAAAAGGTAACACTTTACTTTTGCCAAGTTTACATGTGACACAATCAAGGAACATACTGAAAAAGAAATGCAATATATTATTTATTAATCCAAATTTTAACAGATGAGAGAGAATTCTAGAATTTGGATGACTAAGACGCTTATGCCAAACTTCATTAGACACTTTAGGTGCGATACAAAAAAAGTGATAAAATAGAGGAAGGAACAAGGGTGTTTGGAACATGAAATTGGATGAAAAATAAAAGTTAGTGCTTAGGCCCCTTCGCTATCAGCTCTTTTGATATTTGGTCTTATATAATATAGTCATGTTTAGAAAAGTATACATTACAGTTATTATCCATAAATTGATCTATAGAAGCTAGATTTATAGTTAGCTTACATAAGATAAAAATATCTTTTAAAGGAGGTATATCACCAACAGCTATAATGGGAAGAGCATTGTCGTTAGCTATTTGAATATGTAAGGATCCATAATATTTTTGAATATTACTTAAACCACTAAAAGAGTATTTCATGTGATTGGAAGCACCTGAATCTAAGATCTAAGAAAGAGTTGAAAAACCAGTACTTTGAAGACCAAGTATGGAGAAAACACTCACAATCATTTCTTGCACCATCTTTCTAGTTAGTAAATTTGCTAAAGGTTATGAGATAAGTGAGCCAACAAGAGTTTGTGGAGCAGAAAGACCAACAAGTAACAATAGTGTGATAAGTTTTGTTAAGGCATGGAGGACGAATAAAACATTCCTCAATAATATGTCCTAGTTGTTTGCAATAGTTACAAAACTTATTTGGACAATGAGGTAAAATATGGCCACACTTTTTACAATTATGGCATATTGTCTTGCTCATATTATGATCCTTCCTTTTGTTGTAAGCAATATAAACAATTGGGGTAACTTTTGTCTAACATAGAGGATGAATAGAACATTCTTTAATAATATATCCTAGCTGTTTGCAATAGTTGCAAAACTTATTTGGATAATGAGGTGCAATATGACCATACTTTTTACAATTATAGCATATTGTTTTGCTCATATTATGACCCTTCTCTTTTCTGTAAGCAACATAAGTAATTAGGGTAACTTTTGTCTGCTCCATAATGGTCTGAGTATGGAGACATTGTTCTTCATACAAGAGTTCTCCAAAACAAACATCCAAGGATGGAATAGGATCATGATTGACTAGAGAGGCATGAACTGGTTCATATTCAGGTTATGATTTCATCAGAAATTGGTCTCATTAGCTGATCTTATGGATTTGCTGCACTGTCAACACTCCTTCTATAGAAATCTTAGTTGTAACAAGATTAGAATAGTCATTCTACAGAGTCAAAAATTTAGAATAGTGATCCAGGATAAAGAGACCTCCTTGGGTATAATTGGTAATAACCAACTCAAGTTGAAAACGTCTAGCATTGTCATCTTTGTTATAGACTTGTATAAGGTGATTCGACATAACCTTTGCTTCTTTATGAGGACGCAAAGATAGGATCAGATATGGCTTCATAGAATTGAGAATCCAGGACATGATTTATGCATCTTTGACTACCCATACTACCTTAGCAATAACAGATCCCTCAACAATCGAGTCTCCTTTATCGTTGTCATTTATATGACAAAACTCCTTTCTTTTGAGAAAGATCTCCAACTAAAATGCCCAAGCAACATAATTTTTACCATTAAATCTGACATAAACATTATCTGAGTTTTCCATGTAGTTATGACTAAAAATAAACTACGATTTAAGAATTCTATGAGAGAGGTTCTAATACCATAATAAATTGGTTTAAATTACTTCTTATTGAGATTAGCCTTTCATTTATATAGGGGAAATTATCTTATACACAACAATTAAAAAGAGTAATTCGAAGGAGTTATATATGTTAAGCTACATATAGGGAGTTATCTATAGTAAGAAAAATTTTCTATCTAGTATTTATAGCCTGTTTAAATTCAACATTTCTATTAACTTGTATACTACTTGATTTTAGCTTTTTATTAACACGACAAATCTCTTTCCAACTAAAAATCAAAATAATAACCCGGCACAACAACCTTTATCTTTAAACATGACACCCACAACTAGTAGCTCTTACAACGGTGGCTCTTTTAACCCATAACAATCATGACAGCTTATTCTTCTCCCATCTTCGATCATTAATACAGTAGCAAACAATAGTGGCATTGAACCTATGAAAAAGAAAAGAAGATCAGTATAGAAAAAAACATATATGAAGAGAAAAAATAAAAATCAAATGACTATTTTATTGATTTTTTTTCTTAGTTTTATAGGTGGTATCAATCATTTTTGCTGGCACAGAAAGGGAGGAAATGAGGAATTCTTTTAGATCCATCTTGTTTTCCATTTCACCAATGGTGCGCGCATAGAACCATGGGCTGATAGTGATGGTAAAGCGTTAAACCCACACACCTCTATTGTCTTTATTTTCAGCACCTTATAACAGTTTCTCAAAGTTATCCTCGGCCTCTAGAAGGTTTATTTTAGGATTCAAATGATTTTTTTAATGATTTGTGCATAATTACAATGTTGTGTAAATATTTATAATTATATGGGTGTGTGGGTTAATTAGTAAAAAGGATGGATGTGTGTGTGTGTTTGTATTTTCTTCTTTGTTTTTGAATGTTTAAAACCAAAATGATAAAAAGAATTAAATATTTTAATTGCACACGTCAAGTCTAAAAAATAAAAATCATATCATATCATGGTTAGAAAAAATAAAACACATGGAGTTTTAGTATTTTCATACAAGTATGTATGTGTGTGTATGCACGCGCGCATGCATTTTAGATTTAATGACCAGTTTATTGAATTTGTAACCTTTTAAAATTTTAATTTATGAGAATTAATGGTGAATATTCTAGTAAAAATATTGAACCTATAAATAGCTTAATAATTAAATATCAAGGGTGGATCAGAAAACTATTAGAACTATTCTGAATATTTATCAATTTTAACTGGAAGTATTTTTTATCATAATATATAAATTGTGGAAAGTTCTTTTTCTTTCCATAATAGATGAACCTTGTCAGAGCACCTACATTGACCCTCTTCATAAGAATTTATTTGGGCACACGAGCTCATAATAAATTTAAAATACCAAATTTATTTGTACAAGTGCATCTTTATCTCGAGCAATAGACTTCACCAATTGGAAACTCATCAAAATATTTAAACTATATTTAAACTACACAACGCAGCTTACCTCAAATAAGGTGCACTAGGAATGTAATATTTTTCCAGGCCATGACCACTCTTTAATAAGACTAGTATATTCAAGTTTTCTAGTGACTTTAAACCAAACAATTAGGTGGCGATTTTTTGACCTCCCGACATCATACATTGACAGGCGACACTTTTATAGCCTACATGACTTGTTTCCTTCTAAAAAAATAAGGCCAATGCATAAGAAAAAACTCTCTAACTAGTTATGGAGCAAAAAATCTTTAATTCATCAAAGTAAAATATTTTTAACTCATGGTCCAATCATGAATCATAGGATTCTATTAGTCGAAAAGACTATAGGCTTAACTCTTGGTTGAGCCTAGAGATTATAGGTTTGGTAACTCATCAGACCTAGATGTGTCCAGGCTCAAGACTTGATCAAGTTTAAAGATGTTGGGCCATTACCCTATTTTTTGT
The DNA here is from genome assembly GCA_015708895.1 of Populus ilicifolia. Classification (NCBI taxonomy): domain Eukaryota; kingdom Viridiplantae; phylum Streptophyta; class Magnoliopsida; order Malpighiales; family Salicaceae; genus Populus; species Populus ilicifolia. Next base: position 151,710 of record SRLM01000642.1, on the reverse strand, counting down.
CATTTTTTAGAAAAAAAAATAATCCATGTAAAAACAATGTATACTGACCCATTAATTTGAATAATAATATTTTTGTTAGTAATCTTATTTAAAAGAGGTTTCACCTAAAAATAGTTTAAAAACCTTAATAATTAGTATCTCAATGACAGTTTTCATTACCTAAAATTAATAGTTTAGTGTTTTATTAACTGGTTTTGATTATTTGAGCCCTTTATATGTTGATCTTGGTTGCTATCAAATATCAATGCTTTTAGAAAAAGAAGAAAAAACTTCTTTCATCACTAAAAAGGGTACCTTTTGTTATAAAGCTATGACTTTTGGCCTAAAAAATACAAGAGTCATATACCAATGTATTATGAATAAATATTTAAATGATAAATAAGAAACAATAAGAAAGCATACATTAATGACATGTTAGTGAAGGGCATGACGTTTGAACAACATCTTTATGACTTAGCACGCTCATATAAAATAAAGTTAAATTATGTTAAAATTGCTTTTGCAATCATATAAAGAAAGTTTCTTGTGTTTCTAGTTAGCAGCAAAAAGATAAAGTCTAATATATAGAAAATTCATGCTATATTAAATATGACCCCACCATAGTGTATTAAAGATATTTAGAGACTCCTTAGAAGATTAATAGCGTTGGATGGATTCATTTCGTAGTTGGGAGAACATTACCTATCTTTTTTCAAGACCTTGAAGAATATCTCTAATTTTGATTAGACTCTAAAGTGCTAAAAGGCATTTGAAGAGCTAAAGGCTAATCTCTCTTATTTAAAAGTCACTTCATAACCACAAGAGAGGGAATACCTTTTTATTTTTATTTAGGTATTATAAATTTGGTAGCTAGCACAATACTCGTATGAGGAAAAAAAAGAGTTTAAAAGCTTGTCTACTACACAAACAAGATGTTGCATGATGTAAAGACTAGATATCTGATATTGAGAAAGTAGCTTTATCACTTACAAGTGCAATAATGAAGCTAAAGTCCTATTTTTAAGCATATTAGGTGATTGTGCTAACATACTAACCTATAAGAAAGATTTTCCATAAGTTAGACTTATTAGGATGTTGGTAACATGAGTAATATAATTGAAAGAGTTTGACTTTTGTTACTAGCCTAGCTATTGTTAAAGAATAGGCTTTGAATGACTTCATTGCAGAATGTTCTTTCATAGAATTTTATCTAATAGAATTAGAATATATAGAGTAAGACTTACTGTTTATCCCTCATTTATAGCTCCTACAATGATAGGCCTTCATCTATTAATGAAAATAAAGTAGGAGTCGTTTGTCCTAACTAGCGTTAAGGATAGCTTTTTTAGTATGGTTTTCATTTTAAGTTTTGGGCTTTAAAAAACATAACTAAATATGAGACCTTATTAGTTAGCATGTACTTAGTAGAAAACCTTGATGTATATCCTCCTTATGTCTATGATGACTTCTAACTTGTTATAAGACATAACCTAAATAAGTTCAAAGCTTAAAAACCTTTTATAATCAAATACCAACAAAAAATATTAAAACATATCAACTTAGAGAAATGTATAGGAAGGTTCATCTTTATTTTTAAAATAAAACTAATTTTCTTTCAAAATTAACAAATGACAATCTAGTTGACCTGCCTTATGATATGTGGGTTGAAGTGCTAAAAAAGCCAAGTATATAAGAGGAAACATGCATAATGTCAAACACATAGATAATGATAGATGATAATGATTAAAAAACTCCACTTAGACATTATCTTCTTATAAGAGAGCCATTGACGAATAAGATAAATGCAATTAGGCTGACAGAGCATGTTACTGGATATTGTATTCTTGAATTAGAACTGTATAGGAGGTCAACTTCTATATCTTTACTAAAGTTCTTGTCTCTAGGTGAAAGCAAGTATATTTTATAAAACGTTCATAAAGGAATAGGTGGCAACCATATTGGAGCCAGGGTTTTAGTTGCCTAGACAACTCATACATGTTTTTATTGGATCACTATTTTGAAGGATGTCACTTACTTGGTAAAGAAATGTGACAAGTGTTAAAGGTTTGTGCTTATACTTTATCAACCATTAATAGGGATAACCATCATTGCATCACAATATCTTTTCTCTCAATGAGGCATAAACATATTAAGACCATGCCTTAAAGCCTCTAAAGAAAGATATTATATCTTAATAATGGTTGAGTATTTCATAAAATAAATGGACATGAAGGCTCTGGCTGGGATAACCACCAGTAAAGTTATCTTATTTTTATAGAAAATATTATTTATGAGTTTAGGATACCCCAAGTTTTAATTATAGATAATGACACTCAATTTAATAATAAAAAGTTATTAGAATAATGTCAAAGGCTCAACATTAACCATATATTCTTTTTAGTCTTACAACCACAAACCAATAAGCAGAAAAATCTTACAAATAAAATATTGCTAAATGGTTCGAAGAGAAAAATAGAAACCAAAGAATATACCTAGTTGTTTGATGAGATCTTATGGATGTATAGGACCCCCCTTGAAAACAATGACTTGAATAAGAGAAACACCTTTCTCCTAACATATAGGACTAAGGTTGTTATCCTTGTAGAAATAGGATGCCCTTGTTACATGGTATTATTTCTCCACACATGATAATGATAAGGGTTAATGACCAATTTAGATTTGGTTGAGAAAGTTAGGTTAACAACTGTAAAACGATGTGAGGTGTTCAAACATAAAGTCATTTGATACCATAGTGCTAAAGTAAAAAATAAATAATTCAAAATAAAAGATTTGGTGTTGAAAAAATTAAAAGTAATAGGAGTAGTTAAAAAAAATTAAATCCAAAATAGAATGACCTATTTAAAATAACAAGGAAGAGCAAGTCTATCACATACCATTTACAGGATGTTGAAAGAAAAAATCTTTCTTTGTGCACGATATTCTGATAAATTAAAAAGTGTTTTAAGTGAAACAATTTCATCGAATGACTCTTCATGATAAATCTTCATCCTTAACTATATAAACTTCATTTTCTTTTTCAAATTATCAATAAATCTATTACTTTGTGTATGTATAATCAATGTCTATATGTTATCTCTCTACATGAAAAAAAATCCATCATATCTAAAAAAAACATATTTTATTAGGAAATATATAACAATATACATTGCATTAAACACAAGGTTTCGTTACACACCATTATTAAAAAAAAAACCAACACACAAGTAAACTAGTCAAGCATTATTATCTCTATCACCTTCAGTCTCATCAAACAAGTATCGACCCTGAAAGGTAGGACAAACTCTCCTAGAACTACTCTCATCAAAGTTAGGGAAGTTGCCATGAAACAATCATGAAAAATCAATGTTGATATTTTAAAAAAAAATAGAAAAATAAAGATCTCTCATTGTATCATCTAGTTTATCCTTAACGATTGTGTTCAATGTAGTGTTGTCTTTTATAACGAGTCTTAAACTCAAGGTAGATTATTTTTCATATAACTAAGCTAGATCATTTTATATATTTTTTAGCTCATTTTGTTTTCTCACCAATACACCCTCAATATTAACCAAAGCCCTCTTCATCAAAGTTGGGGAAGTTGTCATGAAACAATCATGAAAAATCAATATTGATATTTAAAAAAAATAGAAAAATAAAGATCTCTCATTGTATCATCTAGTTTATCCTTAACGATTGTGTTCAATGTAGTGTTGTTTTTTATAACGAGTCTTAAACTCAAGGTAGATCATTTTTCATACAACTAAGCTAGATCATTTTATACATTTTTTAGCTCATTTTACTTTTTCACCAATACACCCTCAATATTAACCAAAGCCCTCTTCAACTCTTTAATTCTTTGCATACACAAAGTAACTTCCTTCTTGGCTTGAAGAATCTCTACACGAAGAGAAGCAAGCTCTACATCAACCGAGTTTTTTTCATAACAAAGAAACATATATGTTAATTTCAACTCTTGAAGCACCCTCTTAATAATAACTTATTTCTCTTTCTCATTTTAGTTCATAAGACTTGTTTGATCTGCATGAAAATAGGTATTAGTCAAATCATTATCTTTTTCTCATTGTAAATGTGTAACTTTAGTTCTTGATTTTCTATTTTTAATGAATATACATGAGACCTAAAATCATATGCTTTTGAAAGCATGATTTATATTTTCTATGTTTGAGAATCTTCATTAATCTAAATCCTAAATCTGATTAAAAAAACATAATTCTTATTCTTGAATAAATTTAAAATCTAAATGGAAAACGCATGTTGTTAATTGATAAGAAGGATAAAGAGAGAAAACCAATGATTGTTGTCTTTTTAAATCACAAAAATCAACAGGGAAGTTACAAGTTGTCAACTCATAAATCATGAAAAATCACAATCTAACATCATTTGAGAAATTACAAACAAAACTAAAAGGGCATCAGCCTTTTATTATGCATGAATTCCTCTACATTCTCTTATAAATTAATATGAATTAAAGCAGTGTATATTTTGGGTAATTTTCATTTTGGTCTTCAAACTTTTATTTTATATGATTTGGCTATTTTAGCCCCCAAAATACTTTTTTTTTTTTAGGGAGGGATGAATTGAAAGTTAAGAGACTAAAATGAAAATCTCAAGTAACATGAGAGGCATGTTGAAAATTTTGTTGAAACATTTATTTTAATCCCTTATATTTTTTATATTAGGTGATTAGTCCCTTGAATTTAAAGATAATATATTTTGATACCCAACTTTATTTTTTACTTTTTTCATTCCTTTCTATTAGGAGGAGAGAGAGAAAATAGTCGTTGGGGAAGATTTTGTCCACCAAAACAGTAGTCATTGAGGAAGATTTTAACCACCAAAACAGTTAATTTTTATGTCAAAAGATTCTATATGATAAAGGGAGGTTACATTTAGGTATTTGTTTACCTTGAAAATGCCTAAAATAACATATTTGAGCTCAGATAGAATTTTTGTTTTAGGTGGATTTTGAATTTTGGAATGGTTTATTAGCTTATTGGTGGCCATTGTTTGGTTTAACAAAGTATCTAGAGTGTTTTGAGTAAAAAATTGATTGAAAACAAGATTTTAAGTAAAAAAACAAAGGATCATGTTTTGATGACTACCACAGTAATTGGATTCTGGGTTTCCTAAGCAACACTTCATTTTTTATATATATATTTGGGGTGGACAACACGTCATCTGTTAGATAAAAAAAATTAAAAATAAAGGCTCGCAATCGGACCGTTGCTTTATTGGGATGACGTTAAGCCTAGCTTACTAGGCCCAACAATGTCTAGCCCACTTTTTTTTTCAGTTTTTTAAAAAATAATGTATTGTTTTTGTATATGCTTTTAAATAAATTTAGGGTTTATGATTTAATTAGATTGTAATTATTTTTTAGAGAGATGAATATGATTCATATGTGATTTTCTTTTTAATTTTATATATATTAAATTTAGTTTTTTAATGTTGATTTTTTTAGAAGATTGTCTTATATGTGGAGCTTTTTTGTAATTATTGTTCAATAAATTTTATGTATGTGTTAGTTTTTATTATAAATTTTATGTTTTTTTTTACAAATTTATTTTGATTGAGAAATTCATTAAATATAACTATGTAAATTACTCATATTACGATGTTAGATATCTTGATCTTTAATTTTTACTTAATTTTGTTAATTTTATTTTTATTTATTGTTGATGAATTTTATTTTCATAGCTTTACACTATGGTTATTGGATTGTTTAATTAGATATGTGCATAAGTTTTTTTTATATATAAAACCAAAAGTTTTTTTAGTATAAAAAAGCATGTTCAAGAATTTTGTATATTCATTTTTTTATTTTTTATTTTTAGGATTTAATACTTATTTTTTATGATTTTTTTATTTTTCTTCCTCGAATCTTCTATGAAAGTTTATTTATTTTTAGTTTCACCTTTTAATCCAATTTTATAGTGTATTGTTTTTTTTCTTTGTTTTTTTGTTAATATTTTTATTATTTTCAATTTAACTTTTAAATTTGAAATTTATTGTTTCCTTTTGATTTATTTCTTATTGCAATTTTAACATCCATTATTTTAGTTTTTTTTGTGATTTTAACCCTCATGATTTTTTTATATATAGTTTTTTGGGTTTTATAAATTGGGTGGGTCATGGTTTAAAAAGTTAACAATAATTGATCTTTTTATTTTATTTTTTTATTTATATATTTTTATTTTTGTATAAAATTATCATATTCTCATTTAAATTTTGCTTTGTCAATAAATAAAATCACTAAGATGCTTTTGGAATATTATGAATATATATTTTTATAATATTGACAAGCATTCATTTTCTATATTGAGTTATTTTTATTTTCTATTTTTTTATTGTTGATATTTTATTTTCTAATAATATTATTGAATTAACAGAATTTACAAAATTCATTTGAATTAATTACCTTAATATTATTTTTTAATTTTTTAAAAATATTTTACTTTGATATTAATTTTGAGAATAACCAAATCAATAAGTCTTTTATTTTTAGAAACTAGGTGTTAAATTTTTTATAAAAATAATTGAAATTAAATATAAAAAAGAAAGCTAAGAAAAATTGGTTAAAGTAATAAAGAGAAAATAAACTGAAGTACATGCATGTACCAGATCTTATCTTACAACGCTGATATCTACATGCTTAAAAAAAGGAGCAAAACAATAATAATTAAAAAAAAAAAAAGCATGTACAATCCATTTTAAGGGAAAAAATGGTTTAAAGGGCATGAGATACTAACAATTTCCCCTGACTAGAACATAACAATGCCACAACATTTAGCACTAGCAGTTTGTATTTTTTGTCAATGTAAAGATATTTTTTATTAATTTAAAAAAATAAAGAATAAAAAAAAATTAATGATTAAACCATTTTTTTAAAAAAATTAACAATTTTTATTTAAAACATGTTTCTTCTGCGTAGAATTTTCTAATGGCATTATTAAATCATGTTATGTTAACTTCAATCACGTGATTTATCCTAAAACTTTGATGGATAATGAAATATTTTTATTTAGAGTTTTTTTTGTTTTTGTAAAGTGTTTAAAAGAATTAATTTCTTTAATTTTATTTTTTTTGAATTTTAATATTTTTTTGATGTTGTGGTTTAAAAAATTAAATATTATTTTAATATATTTTTCAATAAAAATATTTTATTCTAGAAACTTCCGGTATCTTTATCTTTCTATTACCGTCCAGAAACAAGCGCCATATCACAGGCTAAACGGTATCTTTATCTTTTTATTACTGTCCAGAAACTTCCAGCGTTCTAAAACTTGCTCTCATTCCAATGGCTGATGCTCGTAAGTTGATATTTTTTTTTTTTTTTTTGCCCTTTCAAACGCGGCATTTAGACTTTGAATTTGAAACGTCATGTCTGGTTAAATCAAGGCTTTTGTCCCTGTCGTCAGCATGGTCCCTAATTTTTGAAGATTAGTCAAATCAGCACATATACTTTTAATTTTGGACATTCCAACCCTCATATTTTCAATTTGTGGCCCATAGCGGCCAGTCCGTCAACTTTAGAAGTTACAACAAGGTAACACGTGGCCAACAACAGGGAACATAATTTGTACAAAGATCACACGCCACTATATGATCTGAGGGCTGTCATTGCCCAAAGTGCAGAACTTGAGAGGCCAACGGATGATTTTACTCTTTTTTTTTTCTTTTTACTTCATATGTTCTTCTCGAGGCGGACACAATTATATTAGAAAAGAAAGCAGGAACATAAAATTCCAATGATGCTCTTTGTAGATGAATCAATGCTTAAAATAATTTAGAGTATAATATCAATAAATTAATGCTTAAAATAAGAATTATTGAAGGGAGGTGAAATGAGATTAGGGGATGGAACCCGAGCAGATCCTCGGCAATCACTATCACGACGTCGTTTCAACAGGCAATCGTATTGCCAGTTACAAGGCATCAAACTACAACCGTTTCCAACGCTTCTTTTATTTCTTTTGATAGGGAACCTTCCAGCTCAGATACAGCACAACAACAGCCCTAGAAAAAAACACATGAAATCCTCAAGAAAACAAGATGATGATGATGATAATAATAAATAATCCCTGAAATCCCCATTTCAGAACTTCATCGCCAATAACAAAAGTGTGTTAACACTAATACAGAGGCTAAATTTTTGGAATTACTTTCGTGCTGCATTTAGTGGGTCCTACCCTAGATTATGTGTATGTGTTTTGTGGTAGATGTTATGACCAAGACACATGGCACCAACCCAAACCAAATTTTTTAAATGTTTATGGATGTGTGAGCAGTAAGAGTTGTGGGATTGGTAGACTTTTTGGAGGTGAGGTAGGAAATGAGAAAATTGTGGGAAACTAAGACTGATCATTGTTCCAAATTTGAACAAACATAAATATACAAGACGACGACGACAACGACAACATCACCTCTTTCTTTCTATGGTTTTTATGAATCATAGAACGGTTTGATGGGAGAGTTTTGATCTTGAAAGAGGAGGAGGAGGAGCCTTCTTTTGTGTGTGTGTGGAGGGTGTTTTTTACTCCTTTGAAGAAGGCTCTTTCTGCTTTGAATTACTTTTCTTCATTTTTGTAGGCTGGAAAGGAAAACAATGATAAGGTGTTGGACATCTGCTCTGCAATTAACAGAGCTGTTTGTAAGCACGGTGGTGCATTTGCTATATGGGCTTTACATATTTAGCACAGCTTTGGCTGGTGATCTTTTACAGGTAATGAATGAATGGTTTTTCAAGGGTAATGTGAATGGTGTTGTTAAAGAGGAGGAGGCCAAAGAGATGTTAACAACAACAGCAACAGCAGCTACAGAAAGCAGCGTTGATGACTTGCCTCCTATTGTGTTGGTCCATGGAATCTTTGGATTTGGCAAAGGGGTAACGTGTTTACTCTTTTCTTTTACTGTCATAATACCTTAAATGGGTTTTAAACTGCATTTTGTGCCTCAAAATCAATCTCGTTCTTGTTTTGATGTTCTGCCTGGTTCCAGAAATTGGGAGGTTTATCGTACTTTGCAGGAGCAGAGGAGAAAGATGAGAGGGTCCTGGTGCCCGATTTGGGGTCTCTAACTAGCATATATGATAGGTAGTTAGTTACCAAATGCTTGTGATTTAGGGGTTGTTAAAGGTTTCATTTTGGCAATATAATCCCTAAAATCTCTTTGATTTGAGTTCTTCTTTCTGGGTTTCAGGGCACGCGAGTTATTTTATTATTTGAAAGGTGGGCAAGTTGATTATGGAGAAGAACACAGCAAGGCTTATGGGCACTCGCAATTTGGACGGACTTATGAACAGGGTCAGAAGAACTTCCCTTTTGTTTTTATTTTTAAAGTTTGGATTTTTGAGCCATATTTTTTCTATTTGATTATTATCTGTGTTTAAGTTTGAAATGTCCTTGTTTTTCGTGATTGGAATGTAGGGCATTATCCTGAATGGGACGAGGATCACCCTATTCACTTTGTTGGGCATTCTGCTGGAGCGCAGGTTGTTCGGGTGTTGCAGCAAATGCTTGCTGATAAGGTTAGTCTAGTTTATTGTTTGAACAGTCAGCAAATAATCGCTTAAAATTTCATGTTTTGATTGTATGCTTGTTCGTGATGATTTTGTAGGCATTTAATGGGTACGAGAACACCTCTGATAAATGGGTGTTAAGCATCACATCCCTCTCTGGAGCATTCAATGGGACTACAAGGACCTACTTAGATGGGATGCAGTGAGTGTTCTTTCCAAACTTGTTCTGCTCTCTGAAACTTCACCCCATAAATTGCTTCTAGATAGTGGACTCAATAATTATCGTAATTTGTAATTTATCTTCAAGTTTTTTTCTTTGGCAGTTGGTATGAAAATAATCAAATACTAATATCCACTTCCTTGTTTAAAGATTTTCCTTTCCCCTTTTTTTTTAGCAAAATGCTGCTTTGTATTTAGTTAACTCTCCTTTGTCATTATTAGTTACTCAGGATTAGAACTCTATATATTTGCATCTAAATTTGGAACCGTATTTTCAATGTCCAGGTCAGAAGATTGGAGAAACATGAAACCAATATGTCTGCTTCAGTTCTGTCGCTTAGGAACAATAATTTATGACTGGCTCGACATTCCTTGGCTGAAGGCGTACTACAATTTTGGATTTGATCACTTCAACATGTCCTGGAGAAAAATTGGGATTTTTGGTCTTATTGACCGCCTGTTGGGGAATGCAGGACCCTTTGCTTCTGGAGATTGGATACTTCCTGATCTTACAATTCAAGGGTCTATGCAACTAAACTGCCATCTACAAACCTTTCCTGATACATATTATTTCAGTTATGCTACCAAATGTACTAGGAGAATCTTCGGTATCAATGTTCCTTCAAGCATCTTTGGAATCCACCCATTGCTTTTTATAAGAGTGTTGCAGATGAGCCAGTGGCGTCATCCTCTAGATGTCTCTCCCCCTTATAAAGGATACAGGTGTGATCTTTTATCAACTATCATGTGCAATTGAGCTGATTTAGAATAGGACAATGCAAATGCTTTCCTGTAATTGCTCAATGTTTTCATATTATGGTCATTTTAATGACTTTGACTTCATTTTTCAGATTTTCATATCATCAATGAGAATATTTTTAGTTAATTAAATTTTTTCACCTGTAACATTACTTAGCTTGTGAAGGCTATTTCACTTAAGTCTTTAGATTGTAGAATTCCAAATTTTCAATTGTCCTTTGTGATATGCTTGGATTCCATCCAGAATTCAGCACAAGGAACATTGTACTGATTTTCAACCGTAATGAAACCTCTACTGAAGCTTAATTAATTTGTATGATTGCTTATACCTTGAGTGAATGTGTGAACAGGGATGAGGATTGGCAGGACAATGATGGAGCACTCAACACCATATCGATGACCCACCCTCACATTCCAGTCGAACACCCTAGCCAATTTGTTGGACATGATTCGGAGTGTCAACCCTTGCAGCCAGGAATATGGTTAGTTATAACACTTTCAATCTCTCTGTCTTGGATAGAACCTCCTCTTCCAACATAGTCAGTCACGTTCTTCGAGGACAAATTTTAATTGTGTTTAATAATGCCAGGCATTTTTTCCTTAGTCTTATAAAAACACTCAACAAATGCTACCTTTTAGGAACAACCAAGCCATCTTATTACAAATTACTTGGTGTGTCAACCTCTGCAAGTGATAATCAGTTTAGATATAACACTTCCAATGTTTGTCTTGGATAGCTGGATGGGCCATGTGCTAGCCTCAGTTTCTAGCATAGATGTTTTTTAAGCATAAAGTTTGGTCGTGAAAAATGCCAAGTATTGTTGTATGGAATATCTTGACATAATCATTTAACAATAGATACAGAATAGCAGCAACAGAAATGCCTGTCATTCAAGGTTTTCATACAAGATATTTCAAATCCCTGCACATTTGATTTTCAGTTTTTAAGACATGAAATCTGGTCTTTTATTCTGCAGCATTTCTAGATTACCAGCTATTATAGAAGGCAGCACGTTTATTTTGGTAGTAGCTTTGAATGATGACAATTGATTGTCATATCCATTTATGACCTGCCAAAATAAAAACTGCAAGGGTGTTTAGATGAAAAATGGCTTAAGGAGGCCATCAGAGACTCGTAAAATATGCTTGGTTATCACAGCATTGGTTATTAAAGAACTTCGAAGGCATGAAACTCTTAGCTCATTATTCTCCTTTGTGAGTCATTGCCTTCTTGTTCTTTTCATGTTTACAGAACAATTACCTTAAACTTTTTGCTGCTTGTTTCAAGAAAAGAGAAAAAAAATTGATATTTTGTTAAGGCAGCTTACACGCAGTTTATTGGGGAACTTTCATAAAAGCATTTGAATAGTAATTACTAGATATCTTAAATCTATTGAATTGAAGTCATAAGTTGAGTCGCCTTGTAGTTCTAGTAAGAAGTAGAATTCTCATTCAGCATCTTTCTTGCCCCTTCCCGAGCTAACATGGAGGTTTATCTGGTTTAATGTAGGTATTACAAGATTGTTGAAGGTGATCACATATTGTTCATTGTGAATAGGGATAGAGCAGGAGTTCAATTTGATATGATATATGACAGTATTTTCGAGCGTTGTAGAAAACACGTCTTTAGGAAGAGTCGGCAAACTTTACCAAACGAAATCCAGCAATAGTTCGCTGTCTGTTACTCTACACAACTAGGAAACAAAACCTATTATAGGACAGTTCTTTGCCTCCCTCTCTTGTCTCTGTAAATGTACGTTTCTGCAAGGAGTTGCCATCTTCAGCGATGTTAAAGCTGGTTGAGTCTACGGCTTGAAAGATACACCTTTGCTTTCTTTTACAATTATTTCATGCTGTTTCGTTATATTTTCTACTGATGACTTGTCTAGCTTATAGCTTTGCAGATATATAGATACATGTTGTCAACAGCTTAATTTGTGCTTCAGACCTCGATGGGAAATTGATGGTGTCATTGGATTCCATCTGCTACTTGTTGTCTCGCTTTGCCTTTTTTTTTTTTTTTTTANTTTTTTTTTTTTTTTTAATATCATAACTTGATCAATATTAGTACCGATGCAAAAAAGACTTCATAACAGTCACCATCTCAGCAGGACAAGGCCACAGCACTTTTCATCCAGGCTAATTGTTTTTAAAATTTTAATAAGTAGCTCATTTTATTACAGAGGACTATATAAAAACGTTAACAAATAAAAAAAGAATAATATAAAAACCTAACAAAACAATAAAAAACATTATAGGGAGTGATGATGTTATGTTTTTTTATTTTTATTAAATAATAATGGTGTTCTTTTATGACATCAACTTATAACTAATAATTCCTTCTCTACTGTGATATACTTTTTTAATTACGTGCTTATAATATTTACAGGTGCTATAGCCATACGATCATCAAGATAATTTCTAACATAATAAATTTATATTTTAATATTTAATAAATTTAAGTTTGGTTAACTTAAATTTTTTAATGATTAAAACTATTCGGTATATCAAATTTTATTATTTGATAAATCATACAATAAAATTAACTTAAATTTTAGAATTAAAATGTAAATATAATATTTATAATAAGGAATTAAATTATTTTATTTGTTAAAGAAAGCGGTTGAGCTTTCTTACAACATCATGATGCCAAAAATATGATTTCGAGTTCTAATTACATGTAAATTAGTAAAATTTCTTAACAATTACTATTTCTAAGAGATTTCATAGAACATTATACATATACTAATAAAAAAATGGTATTCTCCTATAGAAAAGACATAATTATAAATTTTGCTAATTGTTTTTACTATAGCAGTACTGTAGCAATGAAAAATTATAATTTTCAGGGGTTTTTTAGGAAATAACTTTTTCTTTTTATATTTGATATTTTTATTGTTTTTTTACTTGGCCTATTTATCATCATTTGTTTTCTTATCTTTATTTTTCTGTAATATCTTTTAACTTTTTCCTTTTTTTCTTTACACTCTATTTTGGAAACAAATGTTATTTTTTTATATTTTTTAAGCTTTGAATATTTATCACTCTACACTTAGTTTATTTGTATAATTTTTTTTTCTTATCTTTATTCTTTTGTAATTTTTTTTCTTTACACTTTTGTTTTTGAAAAATTAGTGTACAAAGATCAAGAAAATGGTATTTTATTGTATCAATTGCAACATTATTCCATTCATCTACTAGGTTAAAAAATTAGCTTTAGTTTTATATATTTTTATTAACTTATATGATCTTTATTATATTTAAGTTTTCACTTTTTTATTCACAGTTATATTTTTTTTAATGTTCAAAAAATATATTAATAACACCTCCACATTAATTCTTTAAGAAAATAGTATGTTTCCTATAGAAATGGCATAATTTAAATTTGCAATTTCTTTCTATAGCAGTGGAAAAGTTGTGATTTTAAGGGTTGTTTTAAAAAACAACTTTTCTTATATATATTGTTTATATACATGGTATGTTTATCATTTTATATTTGCTCCATTTATCACAATTGTTTTTCTCATCATCATTTGTTTATTATATTTTTTTAATTTTTTTTCTTTCTCATTTAACTGTGGTTTGGTTAACTATATCAAGTCATGGAGGCTAATGATATCAGTGAAAGCATGCTGGTATCAACATTACCAGGGTTATAGAGAGCTTAAGGATACCATGATGAATAATATTGATATATTTGGAAATTTAATAAGTTTTTAATATCATTTTAGCAATTGCAATATTGTTTTATTCTTCTATCATATTAAAAATTAGCTTAAAATTTTATATTTTTTATTAATGTATATGATTTTAACTATATTTTATTATATATATGCATCAACTTTTTGATTTATAGTTATATTTTTTACTTGATGTCAAAAAAATATATTAATACACCTACACATTAATTATTTTGAGTTAGGAAAAAAATTATTCAACCTATAGCAAGACGAGTTGAATAAACATCCTAATATTTTATTTTTTTTATATTTATTGGCACATGTGGTTCTTGATGTATTTAATTAAATACTTGCATATAATTTTTTTATAATTAAAATTAAAAACATATTTGAAAAGCTTGAGTATTTATTTATTTATTTATTTTCAAAAAAAAGATTATTCAACAACCTGTAGCGAAGTGTAGGTCAAATAATTAGTATATACTAGCCACTAACATTTTAATACTAAAATATAATTCAATTTTATATCTTTTATTTTTATTTTAGTATGGTTAAAATTAATTTCATATGATTTTATAATGTTCACATAGTTATGAAAATAATAATTTCAAGAAATGTACTTAGTGGTTAAGAAGCTCGCTCCATTTCTGTGCTTTCTAAACTCAAACATTAAAATCAACACACTAAGAAAATTTATTTTAAAAAGAAATAATACATTAATTTTTTAAATTGTTCAAGAATTTACCTAGTTTTAATTTACATGTAAACTAACTTAAAGATATCATTTTTCATCAAATAAAAAAAGATGATATTTTTCTTTTTTCACTTTTACTATTTGTTTTATGTTTCAATATGTCTACCAAAAACAGACACAAGTGTTTTTTTTTAGACAGTTTTTGTGATTATAATTTAAAAAAATATGGTTAGTTATGGCTCGTTGGATTTAGATAAATTTTTATAAAACATTTGGTCGAATTTTATGTGTAACAAAAAACATACATAAAATGTTTGGTAGAAGTGTAGTTATAGTTATTTTTAAAAAATATTTTTTATTTAAAAATACATCAAATAATTTTTTATTTTAAAAAATTATTATTTTTAATATCAATAAATTAAAATGATATGAAAACAACAAAAATATATTAATTTGAAGAAAATAAAAAAATTTATTTTTTTTTTTAAATATTTTTAAAATACAAAAACAAATAAAGTTTTATGAAACTCAGTTAAAAAGATATATAAAACTACAACACAAAAATTACATTTTAAATTTAATTTTTTAATAAATACCATAATATAAAACACAATTTATTTTATTCTCAAACACGTAACAAATACAGCTTAAAGCAACAAACAATACAAACCTCCCACGAACGATCCATTGGCCCGATGAACCCCTTAACTCGAGCCCTGTCACCGTCAACTCGGTTCTGAATTTCTGATCACTTTGATAGGAGCCCTAACTTCCTTCCGAAGGATTCGTGCTCGGAAGGATACAGGTTGGATCTGCGTTTCTTTGGGCTTGGGCCTGCACACACTGCACCACGACACCTTCATTTAACATTTTGTAAAATGGAAAAATACATTTTATTCAAATAATAATAATAAATACATGAGTGAGCACACAGGAAGGATATTAAATTGTCTTGGTTCATTACCCAACTCGATGCGTTGGAGGTTGGACGGTTAATTCATATTAATCAAAATAATATAATTAAATTTAAAAAAATTCAAAATAGTATCATTTTGTAATTTTAAAAAATTAAAATAAATTTTAATATTATCAACTAGATCAATTCTAGAATTTTTTTTTTCTATAACAAGCCTAGTTGACAGGTCATAAATGAATTCTAGATTAATAATGGACTAAGCTTGTTAACTATATTCTTAAATGATTTTAAAAATATATTTTTTCATATTAATGATTATAAATTCTTACAAATATAAACTAAATTTGAGTTCTAAAAATAAAAATAAAAAACAAATCTTCTTTACCGGAGAAAAGATATGATTTTGAGAAAAGTAAAAACAAGAACTTTAACCATAAATAGAAAGTAGAAGGTTGCTCTGAACAACTTTTGCTTTTTTAGGCATTTTTGCATTCAAACTTTTCTTTATTTTTCTTGACTGGATTTATTTATTTAATGTTGAATTAAATTTATAATAACAAACGAAATAGAAGGACTTTTCTATGGTGTGGTTAGCTATATATTTTATTTTTTATCTTTAAATTTTATATTTTTATCATAATTCCAAGCCTAATTGTTTTCTAAATAGGCTATAAAAAGGTATGATAAAGGAAAAAAACAGAAAATGAAAAAAAAAAGAAAAGAAAAAGAAGAGCCAGGTGTTCAAGTGTTCATCTCACTGGTGAAGCCGAAACAATATTTAATTTTTTTTTATTGTTTTGTTAATAATAACAGGTCTAAATACAAAGAAAGTTTGAAAAGGCCCATGTTTGATCATTGAAGGGCACATGCCTCATCATCATTGATGGCACGTGATATTCAAGCCGACCGACCATCAGTCATGGATTCTTCTTTTCTTGCACGAAGCAAATCACGTGTTGGTGGACGTTCGAATGTGCTATATGCCTTTTTTTTAGAAAAAACTATTTTAAAAATAATTTAAGTAAAATTGAGAGAATCAACTGCATGAAAATAATAGAAAGATCAATTGTCTTAATAATACTAATCTCAACGCACACTTGTATTAAATATTAATAAAGGGAAAGTCTAACAAATTAAATTAAAAATATTAAAATCAAGAACCTAAACCATGTTTATTGGAATAGCACGACAACAAAAATTTTCTTAAGGAATAAAACCTTTATCTTAGACATTAGGGGTAATGTCATATTGTTTATTTTAAATTAGTCTTTTTATTTTCCATGCACAATAAAATTATATAGTTGTCCCCTCAAATAAAAAAATATTTTAGGGTAATTTTATTTTTTTTATTTTCTAAAAAACAGTTAAAAGACAGCTTCCACTAAACTCTTCTTCTAAACCTTTTGATCGTTTTATTGCGGGTTTTATATATACACACACACTAAGAAGATCCATGTCATTTTTGTATGTTAGTATTATTAAATATTATTTTTTAAAAATCTTATTAATATGTGTGTAGTAGTTCCTTTAAAGAGGTGGGTGGCTATAATGCTTTTTAAGCGGTGTTTGCCAGTTTGTTTGGTTAATAAATATGATATTTAAAAAAAAAATATACCCTTTTAATTACAGGATGATGCGTGTATTAAATATATTTTTTGTATGATATTGATGATTATTTTTTATTTTTTATTTTTTCTTCTCCTCTCTCCACCTCAAGTTTTAAGTCATATTGTTCAAAATTTCATACCAATCCCTTTAATTTTTTTTTATCTTAATATTTAATCATTATCCTTTTAATTATTATTTATTTTTTTAATATTAAAAAAATAGAATTCCTTTTCAGTCTCACCCCTTCTTTTTTATTTTTTTATCTTTCAAATTTAATTTTTATTTTATTGATTATTATTTTATCTATTTGAGATTATTTTTATTTTTTTTTTACTATTTCATTCTCTCTAAGTTTATTTTCTATTCAAATTTGATTTTTATTTTTTTATTGTTATTTTTGCAAAGTTTTTAAATTTATATTTTTTTATTTCTTCCTTTAACATTAAATTAGTTATGAATTAAGTTTCTTGATTGTATTTGGATCTATGATTACATGAATTAAAAATTTTAGATATTAACTTTACTTTAAGTGATTTGCTCAAATTTGCTTGTTTTTTTTTATTTAACCTCATGTTTTTCTTTTAAATTTATCATTTAATATTTATTCAATTGGAAATTAATCTCTGTTATTTTTATTTATTAGCTTTCTATAGAGTTTTTCACTTATTTTTTTAAATAACTCAACTTATCTCAAGTCTTTTTATTTTTTATTTTTTATTGAATTTTTTATGGGTGAGTTTTTATATTGATATTTTTTTATTCCATCCTCAATATTTGAAATAATTTTTATCAATAATTTATTTAACCTCATGGTTTTTGGTTAATCTGGACTAAAAAATATTTGGAATAATATTTGGTTCGCTCAAATTTACTTGTTTTTTCTTTTTTTATTTAACCTTATGTGTTTTTTTTTTAAATTATCATTTAATATTTATTCAATTGGAGGCTAATCTCTATTATTTTTATTTATTATCTTTATATGGAGTTTTTTACTTGTTTTTTAAATAACTCAACTTATCTTAAATCTTTTTATTTTCCATTCTTTATTGAATTTTCTTTGGGTGAGTTTTTAAATTGATGTTTTTTTATTCCATCCTCAATATTTGGAATAATATTTTTGAATAATTTATAAAATTAGATTTTTTTAATTTCATCCCACTTTTACTTTCTTAATCTTTTAAATTTGATTTTTATTATTTTGATTATTATTTAGTTTATTTAAAATATTTTTTTAAATTAACCTTTTTACAATTTCATCTTTCTTAATTTGTTTCATGTAAAATTTGATTCTAATTTTTTTTATTGTTTTTTTTTACTTTGACAGGTATTTTAAACTGTTATAGTTTTTTCTATTTTACTATTCAATATTACATTGATTAAGGATTTAGCTTCTATATTAAGTCTAGATTCAAGATTTTGAGGATTGTAAGTTTAGAGGTTAACCCAAGTTTAGAAAGTTTATTTGTGTTAGCTTTTCTTTTTAAATTTTATCATTTATCATTTATTCAATTGAAAACTAGAATTTGTTATTTTATTTTTTTTGTTGAATTTTTCATTGATTTTGAAAATATCCTTGATTATCTCGAGTTTTTTTTGTTCTTTTTTGAATTTTCTTATGCTAATTTTCTCAATTAATTTTTTTGTATGATTTTATCCTTCAATACTAAATTGATTGAGAATTAAAATTTTTTAAATTTATTTTTATATCAGCATATCAAAATAATAATAAAAATTTAAAAAATTAAAATCATTTAAAAATAAGATTTGATCATATTCTTAAACACACTCTTAATTGATTGGTTGATATATTGGTTGGTTCTCATTTAGGAACTTTACTTGGTACAATATCTCTGACCTTATTTGTTTTTGCATTTCAAAATTGTTTTTGAAAAGATTTAATTTTTTATTTTTTTCTTTGTTTTAGATTAATATTTTTTTTGATATTTTTAGATCATTTTAATGTTTTGATATCGAAAATAATTTTTTTAAAAAATATTATTTTAAATAAAAAATTTTAAAAAATAAATGCAACTATATTTCCAATTATATATAATTAAATTCTGTTTTGACAGGTTGTGTATATTGCATGTGAGTTTTTTTTTTCAACAATAAGGGTATTTTTATGCTAGTTTACACATCAATTGAGATTTTTTGTTCTAATAAATTCTCCAACGTTATCGTCAAAGTTTAAACCTAGAAAAAAAAAGTAGCAAATATTCTAATTAACCATCAAACTAATTCTTTAAGATCACACACACACACACACACACACACATATATATATATATATGATGTTTGAATTCATTGTATCTTTCCGTCAATGATAATATGTTAATATGGGTTAGGAATAATTATGGAATGGACACAAGCAAAATTGCATTTGACAGATAATCTTGCAACTTTTCTTGAGAAAATATAGAATAATATATATAATTACAAAAGTACTCTAGATGCTTGGTAACTAAATAAAAATAAAAAACCATCTAAAACAATTGACCATGCAATGTCAATATAGATTATCTACTTTTAAAACCATCTAAAACATTCTTAATCTCATTTTTACCTTATAATACATACATACATATATATATATATATGGTGACATGGAATGTGTTCTATTTTGGATTGCTTTTATATTTTCTCACGCCATTGCCGTGCTTTAATTTTTCTTTCATGACACAATCCCAAAACATAGAGCAAGAATAAAAACACTCCCACGTATAATTTAACGTGTACTCTCATATACAGAATGGAAGTGAAAAAAAGAAGAAGAAGTTTCTGACGCATCATTAATTTAGTATAAATACAGGTATTTGCATATCCCATCGAAGCACGTAAACGAGAAACCACGAGCACTGACTGCAGTAGAGGAAACCAAAAGAAGAGAAGAGAATAGAAGAGAAAAATGGGCGGTTTAGAGAATGGAGCAACCAATAACCAAAACTCTTCTCCGACGACAACCAAGCCCACAAAGACAAGTCTCTCGCCGGATTCCATGATCAATCTGGATCAGTAAGTTCACGATTATTAAATTCTTCTGTTTTCTATCGGAAACTAAAAGCATACACCACCTCGTTGTGGCAACATTGCGCCGGTGCAATGGCCTGGCTAGTCATTTACGGTTTAACAGTTTTAGTTTGGTATAATTATCACGTAGTGCGTTTATCTGGGATAAAGTTTTTTCTAACGTACGAGCAAGTGATGTGTTCTGCGGAAATGCAGGGGAGATCCAACGTTGTTCGAGCCATACTGGAGGAAAATGGGAGACAAGTGTACGCTGGTGATTGAAGGATGTGATTTGATGAGCTATTTCAGTGATATTAGCAACATTTGCTGGTTTTTGCAGCCACAACTTGGTGATGCCATAAAGCTACTGCATCGCGTTGTTGGAAATGCAGTAACAGAGGATCGCCACATCGTGGTTGGGACAGGTTCAACACAGCTCTTAATGGCTGCTCTGTATGCTCTCTCTTCTCCTGCTGATCACCATCCCGTCAGTCTTTTAGCTGCCGCTCCTTTTTACTCGGTAGCCACCGCTCTCTCCCTCATCTAACTTCTTTCAGTTTACATAATTTGGTGCAAGTCTTTACATGCTTTCATCACTTGATCTGACGGTGTAAAACCAGACTCAATACTGGCTTAATAACCTTCTAATGGAACTCAATGCCGATCCTCAAACGATTGGATTGAGCTACCTTTAAGTTAGGGATAGCATGATCCGTTATATTAAGAAAATCTATATATTAATCTAAATCACAATATTTGAGATTTATTTTACTTGGTGGGCAAAACTTTTTTTTTAAATTAATAATTATCTTCTTTATTTGAGAAAATTAAAATTAAAATTTTCAAAATCAACGTTATAATTTTATTTTTTTGACATGATGTGGCATGTCACCTCTGATATTAGAGTCAGATCCTCTTACGATGTATACGTAGGAGATCTGAAACCAGCCAAGACAGTTTTGACAAGTCAAAGTCAAACCAACAAGAGTATATAATATAATCTTTTATGCTGTTCATTTGTCTTGCATAAAACAGAACTGCTTAAATTTATTTTACTTTTTTTAATTTCTCATGTATTTATTTATTTAGAGAACCATCTTTGCATGGTTAAGGAAATTAAGCTTGGCCGGCAGCCATGAGTGAAAAGGTAACACGTACGACATCATTAAGATTATTTCTGAAAAAGAAAGAGCTTAATTTAATAAAAACATCACGTTAATGGTATTTCTTACAAATAAAATAACTCATTAATCGATAAATAAGGAGGAGTGCTGTTTGTAACAAAAGACATGGCGACAAACATGTTCCTTAAAGAGAAACTAAGATTTAGGTAACATGACCATGTCTAGTTTGTGTCAAAACTTGGGAGAACTTGCGCGCCTGGCGTTTGCTACGCGAGCAGGAACAAAGATGTTTCTTCTTAGAAAATAGCAAATCCATCTCCTTGTTGTGGTCCTTGGAGCAGACAACTTTGCATGTTACCCACATTTTCCACAAACTTTGCTGCAGAACCTCATACACTTGCTTAATATTATAACACTAAGTTCTTGAGGTCATTGAATTATATCATATGCAATCGGCCATGAACAGAGTTGCAAATGCTTGATTGCTTGCATGCTTATTCACATGCATTTATTTACGCATATGTGATTAATTAACCCATCATGTGATTGCAAGTTTTCTTAATTTCCTGTTCATGTTACTTGACTGACAAAATAGTAATTCAAGACATATATTGGTTTCTTACCTCATGGTACGTCTATGGTAACAAAAGAAGAAGAAAGAGAACAGGTCAATTCTCTGGCGCCCTTTATTCGTCGTGGAAGATTAATTCATCTATGTGCTTGTGATATTCATTGCCTGCAGGGATATAAAGATCAGGCAGAATTCCTGCGTTCAGGACTCTATAAATGGGAGGGAGATGCGCACACCTTTGATAAGGATGGGCCTTATATTGAGGTCGTAACCTCGCCGAATAATCCTGATGGTGCTATCCGAGAAGCTGTGGTGAACCGTGGGGAAGGGAAGCTTATCTATGACCTTGCCTACTACTGGCCACAATACACGCCTATCACTCAACCCTTGGATCATGATATTATGCTGTTCACATTTTCCAAATGCACTGGACATGCCGGTTCCCGTATTGGGTGAGCAGGACATTCTTTAGTTAAGAGATTAATGTCGCTATGCATGACTTGTTGTTGGAATAAGAAGATCGCCACAATATATCATTCTGCTTTGCCTATGTTTAATTTGTAGTTCGTTCTTGTTCCCTTCTGCTAATTATTTTGTTTCCAAATTGAAGCTGGGCACTTGTTAAGGATAAAGAGGTAGCTAGAAAGATGACTGAATACATGCAGATCAGTTCCATCGGTGTATCTAAAGAATCTCAGATTCGAGCTGCAAAGATTCTTGGAGTGCTTGGCGAAGGTTGTAGGACTGCTGATTCAGAGAACTTCTTTGAGTATAGCCATAGCATTCTGAAAGAAAGGTGGGAGAGATTGCGAAACGTTGTCAAAAACAGCAGAGTCTTCAGTCTGCCAAAGTACCCACGAGATTACTGCAACTTCACTGGAAAGTACATGGATTCAAATCCTGGTAATGCTCATAATTAGATCAATATTATTCTTGTTAATTTTGAAATAGGACACCCCAACTTTAGTGTAGGCTCATTTGAAAAGCTCTTCTAACATATTTTGTTTTCCTGCAAACAGCTTTTGCATGGTTGCACAGCAAGGACGATATAGACTGGGAGAGTCGTTTAAGAGAGCATAAGATAATAGCAAGAAGTGGGGAGCGGTTTGGGGCTAGTCCAAAGTATGTCAGAATAAGCATGTTTAGTCCACCAGAAGCCTTTAACCTTTTCTTGGAGAGGTTATCAGCAATCATCGACAATACCATTGGAAATGTAGTGACTTGATACATGGGACGAGAAGAAAGCTCTATCATCAAATAAAATGTTCTTATCACGCCTGTATTAGAGAACATTAAGAGGACACAGTAGGATCTAGGCTAGCTAGGGATACAGGGTAGTTCACACTCGTACATCCGATGGTTTATTCAAATTTTAATGCGATGTAAACACATTATTTGCTACGCCTTTGATTCTATGTAAACACGGAATGGGATGTATAATTTATATGAACTGTTGCCAAAATAATAGACGTGTTTCTTATCTAGCAAGTCCAATTCCAAACGAAAAAAACAACAATAAAAAAACAACAATATAACTGTCTCCTTGATTTTCTAATGATTCAATCCTTAGAGAGAAATCTACAAGAAGGGCAATTCTACAGAATAATTAGATAATAATCCAGATATTACGGAAATGCAAATAGATAAACACATCGTTCATCATCAAGATGGATTTTTTGTAGTCTAGTACACTGGTTTCTCCGCTGGAGATTGCACAAATTTAGGTGTACAAGACAGTAGAGGATAGCATTCTTCACCAGAATATTGAAGTAAATGAACAGAAAGCAGGAGATGATATTTGAGGAGTAAAGCAAAAGCATTACATCCTCGAAAGACTATGGAAACTATTGTGGTTAATGTTTTTCCATTTCTTGGTTGGAAAATCAAAGGTTAACCGTCCAAATATTAGGGACATGCTCGATCTTGTAATTCTCTTCACCCATCAATCGCCTTCTAAGGTCTGGATGGCAGGGGTGTAAACGCAGATCTTGAAGTGTGGAAATGTTCTGCAGCCCTTCAGGAAGAAAAATCAAGTTTCCACAGTTACGAAAACAAAGATAACTTAAACGTGGAAAAGCTCCGGTTTCAATTTCAGTCCATTCCGCCAGGAGCTCAGAAGCAATTGTGAGAGTTTCCAGCACAGGGAAACCACCTGCATTGCAAAATTCTTTACCAATGTGCCTTGCCTTGTAGGCTTCCCAGAGTTGAAGATGCTTCAATTTGGGAAGCAACTGGAGGACTGAAGTTGGATTCTCCGATAGATAAGAGAAGGATAATGATAGGCGGGTGAGGTTTTCCATGGAGGCAAACCAAACGGGCATCTCAATTAATCCCCCACGTAAGAAAAACTCTTGAAGAAGTGGCGGGGGAGAAAACGCATCCAATTCAGGAAAAATAGAGAAACGTGTATCTTCAAAGTAGTTTCCCGCTGTTTCTAGCGATAGGGATGTGAGGTTTTCCAACTTCTTTATAGCAGCAAACAGCTCACAGGCATGATCGTCATTCACGCGCTTAACGCCGAGCTCTCGTAGCTGGGTTAAGGCAGTCAATTCCATGGCAATATCATCTCCACCATAAATACCGGACAAAGTGTGAAGATTTACCAATGTTCCAATGCCCTTCGGAACTCTAATTTCACAATCATTAATGCTGTCGGACATTAGAGGGTGTCTCAACTGTTGGATACGCAGAATTTGTATTGGTAGTTTGTGTAGTTTTCGACACCACCTTATATCTAAAGTTTGCAGTCTTTAAGATTCCTTAGAGTCCCTGGAAGCTCATCTAGATCTGAGTTAAACAGGCCTAAGTACCTCAGGTGAATCAAGTCTCCCAATTCATCAGGTAAGCACTCTATCCTGCCATCCAAATCCAACACCAACAGAAAGTGCATACCACAAACATTTCTCATATAGGCCCGTGAAAGGCCTCTGGAAGAACCAAAAGAATAATCACGGTGTCTCCTATTAATAAATAGAGATTGAATCAGAAGGCCTTCAACGTTAGGATAGATATCCCTTCCATCATCTCTGATCCGTAAACGCACAGGTGAGTTTGCAGTTTTAGAAACAAAATCTTGTTTCTCCAATTTAAGAATACATAACCGGAGATACGAGGCAGGGACTTCAACCAAGGCATATTTTTCATCTTCTTGAAGCATTCCTAGGTCAATCAATTCCTTGAGAACATTTGCTGCTACATCCTCCATGATATCCCCTGGTCTGTCTTCTATAAGACCTTCAGCCAACAAAAGCCGAACTAGTTTTCCTATCTCTACACGATAAGATCTCCAACAAACAATGGCAGAGTAGTCTAGGCATGACTTAAGGTAATCAGGAAGCTTTGCATAATTTGATTTGAAAGATTCTGAAGAAGAAATCTCACCTGTGATGTCAGCGACTCTTGATGAGCGTAATCCTTCTGCTGCTGATGTGCTTAGAAAAAAACTAGCTTCAGATTCATTCCCCAGAATTTCCTCGGTAACCACGTCAGGTTTGCCCATCTCTTGAGTGAAGTTGAAATAAGGCATGGTTGGATATTATCAGATCTAACAAACCCTGATGAAGTCCTGGTTTGCTGTGCATCTCAGAACAGAATTTATATTGTAAGATTATTTGCTGTATCTAGTAATATTTGAAGTCAACATCAGTGATGGCAATGAACCAGCCGGGGTCCTTCCTGGGTTGGTGGGGGCCGAAAGATAAAGTAATAATGCTGCTTGGTTAATCAAAAATCCGACCCTGACGCCTACCCAATAGCCTAAATTCACAACATTTGTCAAAGGATGGTTGCTGCAGATTTTAACTTGCTTACGTATGTATTATAGGAATTTTTTTATAATGCAGGAAGGTTAAACAAAATATTTCTTATTTCCCCTTCAATAAATTCTTCAATGATCCCATGTTGCTCCTATTTATTACGAAACTAAAGAATCAAATTATCATTATATTTATTCGGTTCTTTCTTTTCATATCCAATACTCAATAATTATCACAACACAAATCTCATTTTCATAGGCCTAAAATTAAACCTCTCCATCAAACACTCCATTAGCTAGGATTTTAATAGTTTAAACACTTATTATTAACGCAAAATTGATTCGATTGGATTCAAAGTTGTTGATATCCATCATTTATAAAACAATTATTGATATCATCATAAAAACTACAATTTTATTTAAATATTGTGGCACAACATGGTAGTGTTTTTAATATCATCTCAATAATTTTATTTATAATAGAATTTTATTCTGTTTTTTAAGACAAAAAATTGATTGAAAAGAGAAGAAAAAAGGTGACGGGCAATAAAAATCAAGCCCGGGTCCACCTAAAGCATGTAAAAATGCATTACCGAGACAAAATATGTAAGAAATAAAAAGTTTAGGTATCAAAATAAACTTTTGTTGCTTCGCTCCCTTGTAGTGCAACTCACGGGTGTTTTGTGTCTAGGGAACGACTAAGATGTACAAAAATCTTTTAGTTTATTTTACTAGTCTTTTATCCACAGGATGTCATTTTAGAACCTGCTTTTATTTTATTTTATGACTATTAAAATAAATACTTGAAATAATTTCAATAATTTGACATAGCCATGATTTTATTTTATTTTATTTTTTATCAACGGCATGATTTTTAAAAATTCCTAATAATTGAAATGATTTAAATTTAGGAGAAAAAATATTATTTCTTTAGACAAATCCCTTTTTTTATTCATTCATTTCTTTTTTTTTTATTTTTTTGAACAATGCTTTTCTTGTTAGAAGCTTGTTTCTTCATAAGAAAACCTTATCATGACTTGTAATGTAATTTTCAACCCACAAAAAAAATAATATCTCTGTGATGGTGCAAAAAATTAAATAATTTGAGTTTTGCACATAATTATTTATAAAATAGCTGTTAATATTAGCAAAAGAAGCTATAATCTTATTTGGAGACCGTGGCATTATCAAATGATTTTAACAATTTTATTTAAAGATGATTTTATTAAAATATTAAAAAAATATAAGAAAAAAAATAAACAAGAGGTGAAGGGCAATCACGCCTGTTAGGTTGGTTGCCATTAATGTGCAACAACCATTTGGTATTGCACCAAACATGTGCATTCATACAAGATGTCAAAGGTTGGCAGCCACCATTGTTGAAGAAGAGTTGGAGTTGGCAGCCACCTTTGTTGAAGAAAAGCCTCCATGAATGCCTATAAATAGAGGCATATGTTAGAGAGCAAAATGAGAGAAGAGAATTGTGAGAATGTGAAGAGAGTAGAGAGGAAGAGAGAGCTGCAATGGCAGCAGCCTTGCTGCCATTGCAGCAGCTGCAAGTGCAGCAAAGAGAGGTGAGAGTTGAGTATGAGAGGGTGTAATCCTCCTCCTCCATGTATTTGTTTTGTATTCTTTCTCTATCTCTAAATATATTGACTTCTCCCGTGGATGTAGGCGGTTTTGCCGAACCACGTTAAATATTGTGTCAGTGTGCTTGGCCTCCTATGAGCAAATATCATAACATCACCGGTCGGGATTCCCCAACAATTGGTATCAGAGCACATGGTTTTAACGTGATGTTTGATTTTGCTCAAAAATGAAAGTTGTCAAAATTGTGTTTTGACCATACCATTGTGTAGAGGAGGAAGAGACGAAGCCACTGGTGAAAACCGCGTCGAAATCGGACGTCGGAAACCGCCGCACGCGCCGGCGGGGTGACTGTCCACGTCATCAGCCACGTCAGCAGTTCTGCACAGTCACCAGACACGTCACCTGACACATCAGCACTCTGACCAGTCAAACTGCCACGTCCTCTGCCATGTCAGTAGTTCTGCACAGTCAGCAGACACGTCACCTGACACAGCAGCACTCTGACCAGTCAAACTGCCACGTCAGCTTTTGTTGACCTATATGTCCTACGTGGATGACACGTCATTACAGCCACATCAGCTCCCTGGATTTTGATCCTGTGTGGCAGAGTCTACGTGCAACCGGTTCTGAGATTGAATCTGGGTCGTTAAACAGGCCAAAATTGTTTTGATCAAATCTTAGCCGTCTGAAGTGCGATTTGGACGATTTCAGACTTGTTTCCAGCTAATTTGATCGTTCCGGATGCAATGGTACGGTCCGATCGTTGAGATTGAGATCAGAAATGGCAGTGATGAATTATTAAAGAGAGATTGCCCGATCAGGAGGCATATGATGGTCATCATGGTGGTCGATGGAGCTGAAGAAGAAGAAATCACACATGTTTGCCCAATTACATGCGATGAACTATTACGTGGGGAATTTTAATTGCCTTAAGGGAAGGTAAAATTGGGACACTCTAAACACCCGATCATGTGGACAATTTGAGGTGGAGAGTGAAATTTGATGAAGACCAATCTTGACGAATCTGAGCACTGGTAGTCTCACCAGATGTTGAGAAATCAGGTATAAAACAAGGATACCCCAGATCACTTGTAAAGAAATGCCGCGACAAGGCTAGCAAATGGTTGTATATACGGAAAGACAGTACGATGGATAGATATGGCCTAAGAAGTTCTGTCTAGGAGATTGGGTTTTAAGCGGGACCGTTGTGACCCCTCCAATCTTTCCTGGGAACTTGCTTAGTGGAAGGATTATCCATACGGTACTATTTTCGTATATGTGACAGTTTGTTATGAAACTGTTGAAGACTAGCAGGATGACGGCACAAAGGAACAGTTGGGTTCCGTATGATCAAGGATCTGATGAAGTGATGATTTCTCCAAGAAAGTTAGATTCGGTGACTGTAATTTCTCGAGGGGAGAATTGATGAAGACCCTGATAATGGAAGAGAAATACAGCAAAAGGATAAAGATT
Source organism: Populus ilicifolia (assembly GCA_015708895.1). NCBI lineage: Eukaryota > Viridiplantae > Streptophyta > Magnoliopsida > Malpighiales > Salicaceae > Populus > Populus ilicifolia. The sequence continues at coordinate 122,799 of SRLM01000642.1, read as the reverse complement.
GACACCCTATTTTGACTTGGATAGATGTTGTGACAGGATGAGCTGCTGTCAAACATAAGCAAGGAATAGGGAGAAATCTGGAGAACCAAAATTGCACGAGAGCACACGAAGATTGTGTAGGAGTACCCGGAGGATCCAACGAGGTACTGTAATGAGACAACAGGTGCAAGGAAAAGAAGAGTTCCCAGATGAAGCTCAAAGCAGAGACTGTATGAAAAAGTTGTACAACAAGAAGTCTCTTGTGCTCTTGATAAAGGCAACAAACAAGGACCTTTCAATGCATGTAAAGATGGAAGGGTGAGCTGTTGTAGATGCACCTAATTGAGGGGGTGCAAACGCCTGTGATAAAAGGCGACCGCCTATGATGAAAGGCGAAGACACCAAAGAGAGTTGGTGTGGGTGGAGCTGTTAAGCAGAAAAGGCGTAGAAGCTCCAAACATAGAAATTGAGGTGGAGGATTGCGAGGAGTATACCGCAACTTTCTCTTTCTATGTAATTAGTGGCAGTGATCTCTCCCATAGTCCACATGGTGGTAGAGAATTTATGGAGCCACTTTGAAGCATCTCAGTTGAAGAAGGATGTGATCGCCTATGAAAGGCGAAGACACCTTAAAGAGAAGGTGTGAGGGCTATGAGAAAAGCCTATAATTAGACCGCCGCATGACGACGAGCGGAGACACCTCAGGAGAAGGTGTGAGGGCTATGAGATGAGCCCATGATTAGATCGTCGTATGATGACGAGCGGAGACACCTCAGGAGTAAGGTATGGAGGCTATGAGATGAGCCTATAATTAGACCGCCGCATGACAACGAGCGGAGACACCTCAGGAGAAGGTGTGAGGGCCGTGAAAGGAGCCCAGTTCAGAACGCCCCAGAGCCAATGTGATGGCTAGGTATGAGTGGACAGATGGATAGCCAATGAAAGGGCTATGATGAGTATGGAGATAAATGCAGGATTGACTTTCATGGATATTGCCCCCATGCTAAAGATCAATGAGCTAGAAGACATTTGCCTTGGACAATAAGTGGATGACTTGTGGAGCATTAAGACGCGGCTGCTATGAAGGTGCAGAAGGGCATGCGCAGGTTCCGGGAACAAGTTGACTCTTGTCAAGGTGGTGGGCTCGGTAATGGCATTGTAATACTCAGAGTATGAAGACAGATATGGATCAACCTTTTATGGGCTGCCCCCATGGTTAAAGGTGGAAAGCTACCTGGACTCTTGAGACTAAGAGTAGGAGACTCATGGAGAAGTAAGGCGTGGTTTCTAGGGTGAAACAGAGGGCAGGCGCAACTCCTGGATGAGTAAACTCTTGGAAGAGTGGTGAGCTTGTGATCATATTGAGATACTCAAATAATGACTGTCGCACTTGAAATATCCGTTTGAGGGGGTGTTGTAAGCCTTGATGTGAGGCTTGATGAATCATTCCGGACCGAGCACGCTCGAAGGGGAATGTTGTTCCAGAGACAAGCGTTAACACTATTCAGATGTGATGTGGCAGACCATCTGGTTATAGTGATCCTTTTGTGTGAGAAAAGGTGTGCTTAGGTTACTCTGATGATTGAAAGGTTTGGTAAGTACCTGTAAACTTGGCCACAAACGCTCTCAAAATGGAAAGCTTGGAAGAGCTGCAAGATGCAAGCTTGTGTTGAAGAAGAAAGAGGACAGTTGCCCTACATGAATGGCAAAGGGGGTGATTGTTAGGTTGGTTGCCATTAATGTGCAACAACCATTTGGTATTGCACCAAACATGTGCATTCATACAAGATGTCAAAGGTTGGCAGCCACCATTGTTGAAGATGAGTTAGAGTTGGTAGCCACCATTGTTGACAACAAACCAAGAATAGCTTCCATGAATGCCTATAAATAGAGGCATATGTAAGAGAGCAAAATGAGAGATGTAGTAGAGCCAAAGATGTGAGAAATGTAGGAGAGAGTGTGCTGCCAAGGGCAGCAAGCAGTAGCTGTCATTGCAGCACTGCAAAGAGATAAATAGAGTGAGGTTGAGAGTTGCTACAAGAGGGGATGATTCCTCCTCCTCTATTGTTGTAAATCTTGTTCTCTCCCTACATAATACAATGGTTTCTCCCGTGGATGTAGGCGGTTTTGCCGAACCACGTTAAATATTGTGTCAGTGTGCTTGGCCTCCTATGAGCAAATATCAGTACATCACCGGTCGGATTCCCCAACAACGCCTAGGTTCGGAAGGAATGGCAGAATACATGTAGTTTACCCTATGTTTTTATTTTTATAATTGAATAGATAATACATTATCTGCTTGAATAGACTATATATTATCTGCCAAACAACTTCTTTTCATCGTAAAACACCTAAAAATATGTATTAGGAACCTAGGTAACTTTCTTTACAATCCTAAAATATCATTTAATCACTTAAAAAATCATAAATCAAGCCAAAAAAGATTTACAGACCTCAATCTACCTTTTTTATCATAGTTTAAGGGAAAATACTAAGGGAAAATACCACCTTCATTAATTTTTTCACTTTTAAGATTAACTCATTAACACCAAGATCAATCTCTTTTATGGTTAACTAAGATACTTATTTTCTTTGTTTTTCAATGACTTTCTTTCTCTTTTCTTAAAATCTAGGAACAGAAATATGATGAAAATAAAGTTTGAAAACTAAAATGAACAAAACAAAAATTACATGGATCGAATATGAAAACAAAATTAAAAACTAAGTATAAAATGGGATAGTGTTTTGTTTCTTACCGAACAATAGAGTTTTCATAGGTTTTATCAATGCCTGAGCAATACCAAAGTCATGATAAAATGTCTTGATCTATCTTTTGGTATGGTTAGAGAGAAAAGGCGACGAACCCATTAATACTATGATTGATTTTATTTGGAATAAATACTAATAAGTGAGAAGTTTTTCTCTCCTTTCTTAGAATATAGGGTATGGAATATTATAAAAATGAAATTTGAAGACCAAAACTAACAGGCTTTAAACTAAAAGGACCAAAAAGTAAAAAATTAAAAGCTTTAGGGACTAGAGTGTACAGCTAATATTGTCTTATTTGCAGGTGAACAATGGAGATTGCTTTGCTTTTCTACGGAGCAATCCACAATGTCTTATTTCTATTCGAACAATATAGAGTTACAATAAAAAAAGTCTAGCTCTTTTAATATATTTACTAATTTTTTCCCTTGTACGGCGGTTTTCAAAATCTTTTTTCATCTAATTTTGTGGTAATTAAAATTAATATTTGTAAAAAAAATACAAAGATTTAAATTGCGGGGAAAAAAAATATTTTGTTAGGTGAGTTTTCCATTTCTTATTCATGTATTTTTGTTTGACAAGAACAGGTTTTTCTTTTTAATTAGTAGCATGTTTTTGAATAAAAACTAAAAATAATTAAAATAAGTATTCATAAAAATATTAATGATTTGAATTAAAAAGGTAAAAAATGTATCCTTTTCAATTAAAAATCACTTTTATTATTCATGTATTTCTTCTTCTTTTTCAGAAAACATGTTTTTTAATAGAAGTATTGTTTTTTTAGTATACAGTGGTAATAGTTAATGACAGTAATAATATGATATATCAGCCCAATATCCTCTCTATCAAACCTACACTGGCTAGTTTTTATTAGCTATTTTTCTTGTATTTTATCGTAAGTTGGATTTTTTTTAATAAAAAAATAAATCTATAACTTTTTAATTTTTTTAATTAAAATACAAAAACTTATATATACGTCTAATAAAATAAATTAAGAAACATATATATATATATATATATATTAATAAATAAATAAAAGTTATTAACAATAAATAAAGATAAAAACTAAAAAATTAAAAGTGATACATAGACCAAGATATTCGGTTTTGGATATTCGAGACAACTGTATTTAACAACTTTATTCACAAAAATCAATTTTTTATTTAAATAAGTGATAATAAAAATAGATACACATGAAATTAATTAAATTAAATAAAAAACATTATAGAAGATTGCACATATTAAAAATATTATTCAAAAATAAATATTTAATTTTTAAATAAATTTTATTTATATAAAATATAAAAAATATATAGATGAATTAAAGTAATCTCTCAAAAAATTAAATGCATATAAATAACTAAAAACTAATATTTACTTAAAAGAGTCTAGATAAACAAAATAAAAGAAAAATGAGGCATTATTTACATATTAATTTAAAAATTATTTTGAAAACATACATATACATATAAATATACATATAAAAGAGGGCATTAATTAAAAAAATATTTATAAAAAAATTAGGTCTGGCAAATCAAGTTTAGTGCACTTAACCATTCTAGTAGGGTTCACATATAAACCTAAAATACTAGACTTTGATACGTTTTGCTCTAAATTTTTTTAATTTTTTTTTATGGAATGGACGACATATTATGAAGTCAATTAACATATTGTCTGATATAGATCAATTTTTAGCCATCATAATAGCCAGAAAAATAGAAAAAAGAAATTAACCCAATAGCTAATCTATCTATTTTTTACTTAAGATACCTAGAAAATATTTTAGTCAAACTTGATAAACTCATTCATTACTTTAAAAAACCTTAAAAACCATCTAAAAAGCTAAAGTAAAAATCTTACCAGCTTAAGCATGATTTTCTAGACAATTTCAAGGTAAACCATTGTTTATGGTTAGAATTAATAGCAATGAAAATTTTATCTCACGCTAGATCAAGCAACTCTCTCTCATCTCTCTCAAGCTAGAAGTTAAAAAAAAAATTAAAATCAAAATTTATCTTGCCTGTAAATTCTAAAAACTAAAAGGATCAATATTTTTAATTTAAATCTCACCCAAAATATGTTAAAATCACTCATTCCCCATGTTTTATGTTTTTTACTTTAATGTCCGGTGTTTCAATCCCATCTTTCCCCTAACAATTTGGCCTATAATTTGGTTCAATAAGGGTCAAATTAAAAATAATAACAAAAAGGACAAAAGAAATACACTTAGATTTATAGTTAATGGTTTATAATAATAGTAAACGAGAAGAGTTTCTACAGCACAGCCTCAAAACGAGAAGAGTATCACTTATTCACAAGACCGACGGCAGAAACTAAAAGAGGCTAAGCCCCCTCATACGCATCCCAAGGAATGAAGTCCATCTCTCAGGCCCCAGGGAAGAGCAATCAGATCGACTACAGGCCCAAAGACCCAAATGTCCATTTGCTCCCAGCACAAAATTCGAATAACATAAATGCTGACAAATCTGAAATCCAATAACAGATGAAAATTTGCACATGCCTAAAACGAACTCTAACTATTACAATAATGACGCACAAACAGAAGGTAACAAGGCCGAAAGGAATAAGGTGTTAAGCTCAACCAACCATTAGACTATCACAACCGGCTTCCCATGGCTCCCTCCAGTTTTGTCCTCAAAAATTCAACATTACAGATTGGAAACCTCAAAGATATCTGAAAAGCAAATTGATGGAGCACCTTTAGATAAGCCTAAGCTCATACTCGCCAGCCATTGTTATGTATCTCACCCATGGGAGGGCCTGGTAACCACTTTTCTCAATAATCTTCAGGTATCGAACCTACAAAACATCAACATTTTAATAAGAGATTAAATTACCTAAACTTGCTAAAGCAGTATTTTTGGAAATTTGAGCATGATTTATAAAATGAACATTTAACAATATAATCGCTTATAGCAAGTTCCAAAATTCAAGCCATCCAGTGGACCAGTCATGTTTGAGAAATAAAACATTTTTCTTTGAAATCGTTGCTAACCTACACATAAACTACCAAGATCAAAACTCATCAATTTCAATCAGTTCTCTTTCAACAACGCCATAATAAATAAATAAAAATTCTGCATTTCAGAAAAGGAAATTTATTTATTTGTATTTATTGGAATACAATGTAAAGTTCAATTTAACTCATGCTCCACATTAGTAGGACATCTACATTTTCGATGAGAGAAACAGACGTTTTGCAGATTTAATGGTTATCTATTTGGAAATTAGAAGTTAAAAGATATAGACAGATCCTGTATTTCCCCATCTTGGTGAGAAATGATGTTGCCACTCGCACACTCTGGATTATGAAAACAACAATTCTAGATCCCATTACACAAGAATCCAAACTTTCAGGTACCACAATTCATAGTTTGGAGTAATCAACACTAGCCCTGATAAATCTTGGCCCCTTTAACGTCATCCAAATTTTGACAAAAGAAAGCAATTCCAGAACGCACAACTCCATGATAATTGGTAAGTCTTGTCTTAGTCGGAGAGACAGTGAGAAAGAGAGTTAAAGATATGCCATCCAACACCGGATATCATAAAATACAACAAACAATTGTGTTTTTGAAGGTGTACCTGTATTCCCGAAACAGTAAAATATGGTATTTCAAACTTCACTCGTATAGGAGCTTTTCTCTCAGGAGTTGCTTCTTCGGCAGTTATACTGGGAAGACTGAACTCTGCCCTCAACATGTACTCCTAAATCACATTTAAATGAAAATAGAATCCAAACAAGGGTGGTTACTAATACAAGCTACAGGCCAAGGTTAACAAAGACTACAAAATGATCCCATGTGTTTTTGGGAAAAAAAGAAAATACCTTCCCACCAGGAAAAGATTTAATTTTCCACAATAAGGCATCATTTTCAGGTGCATATGATGCAGACCCCATTGACGTCCGAATATTAGGATTGGAAACATCGACTGCCACCGGCAACTCAATCTCAACATTTGTTGCTGTACTGTGCAGTTAAATTTTTTTGAATACTCAGGAAATGTAAACATTAGCAAACCTAAAACACTGATCTATAGATTAAAAGGAGACTTAGTCACATATTAATGGTAAAACCTCATACCTACGCTCCTTGAACTGGCTCCTAGCCTTTACCATTATCTCAACACGACTTCTTGAATGCCTTTCAACTTGAGCTTCTACCCAAATCAGAGCCTTTACCTGAAACAAGGCATAATGGAACTCATCAAATGCTCAGACAAGTAACCAAGGCATCCTTTTCTTATTAAGAAAGATCTCAAAAACTACAGAATGAACCTGAGTGCTGAGTCTATATGTCATGAGATCAAAAGCCCCATCAGGTGGTATAAATGATATTGTCCGATCATTTTCAAATCGAGCCAAACGCACACACCTAAGCCAAATCACGTATTTAGTTTCATAAGGTCTAGACTGTAATGAGCAACCTTCACTCATAATAAATTGGCATCTATTTCCATGAGTAACAACTGTACAAACCAACACAAGAATTCAAGTAGACCAGAGAATTAAGCTACATACTGATGAAATTTGATGTCCTCCAAATCAATGGCCTTTCCCTTTGTTGCCCGTCCTTGGGCCTCCAATAAAACTCTATCATTTAGGCCAAGCTTACACTCAGGCATGCCGCTGCAACATAACCATCGAAAACTTGTAATTAAAGGTAAAGTTCTGTGCAAGTCACATCACACATTGAAGGTACACATTAATACATTTATAGAATGGAGCAGTCACTTCATGCAATATTGATAAATAGTGGAACTAACTCCAAAGTTCCCTTCTGAGACAGTATGGCCCCATAGAATTGGGTGACATCATAATGAATAGATGGCTCTGTTTTTAGAAAAGTGAGCATGTTCTCCCATTTCAACTGTGTTACCAAACAAGTTAATTGTTGCATTATATAACTTAATATATTGCAAAAGAAGAAAAAGTTGTGTTTTCCTGGAAAGTTTGTTGCAAGGAACCATGAGTTTGATTGACAAAAACAAGGGTCACAAAATACTACATTTGGAAACAATTTGAAAGAAAGTAATGGTCCAGTCACAAAATTTCTCTACCACATTAATCAACAATACTAGCTGGCATATTAAACTAAGAGTTCAACAGCAAAACTTACAAAAATTGTGTAGCACTTCAAAAGCAGCATCACTAATGAGTGGGACCAAAAATTCATCAATACAAATACTTCACAGACCAGTACTACAAATAGCTGCTTAACAAAGTAACATATATACTAAACAGCATCTGAATATCCTAACAGTTATCTTCACAAAACAAGCATGCAAGTACACTACCTTAAAGAATAACAAGCTAAACCGTAAAGGAACCAAAAAAAACTACCAGCAATGATTAATTCCAGATTACTGATTGTTTCTAACTGTACCTTAGATACGTTCTCATTTTTAAAGCCCCCACAACATCAGACCTAATCACTTGTCCATTGCTGTTGACAAGTATATTGACACTCTCAACAACATCCAAGAAAACCTGAGCAAATAATAACAAAGCTTCATCATCATCCAGTAATATTAATTATTCAATTAAAAAAAAACAAGTTGCTCTGACAAAAAAAAGAATGAAAAGGATGAGAAAATACTTCATTCTTCTTGTAATTTATCCCTTCGCTGCGCCAGGACACTGCATTAGTGACAGCCATGGGAGGCCTCTGAGAAGTTTCCATCCTGTAGGCATTAGTCTTGATAAACTCGCTAAGAATTTTTGCTTCAGTATACTGAGGGTAACCAAAGTCCATCATTTCATCCAGTAACTCGTACTGACAAATGCACAACAAGGCACCACCCCTGTCATTGCCTCAATAATAATGATAACAATATGTTTTGAATCAAATGAGCAACAAAATTCATTATAAGACCTACCACTACCACAAAGTTATCCCTGAGTGATTCCTCTTCTAATTCTTCAAAATAATGCTTAAAAACCTAAAAGAAAAGGGGAAAAAAATTATAATTAACATAGAAGTGAAATTATTTTATTTATTAAATAAGAAACGGCATGGAATTGATAATTATAATAAATTACGGAATTACATCAACAACGCGGTGGAGAAAGGAGAGGAGGCTGGCAGCATTACAATTCTGCCTTGATGCGGTCATTAGATAAACATTGCTATGTTGTATGTACATGTAAGAGACTCCATTATCATACACTACTGGATCTTGAGACTGCGGATCTCCCTGCACTCAACCATAACCATAACCAGATCCACTCATTCATTTAATTAATTAATCAGTTGGATTGAATTACGTGTAAAATAAATAAAGGAGAAAAGAAAAGGAGAGGAAAGAGACCTCCTTCTCTATGAGCTTGGTGAAGAAACGCTCGGCCTGAACGGCAGAGACATCGCCACGGTAGTCGCGCCACACAAGAACGCGCCCCTTTATGTCTAATAGAAACAGTGCGGAGGCTGCCCCGGCCATGATAGATCAGATCCGATGGTGAAGCTGCTTAATTATTTGTAAACTGATGACGATCAATGGATGATGGCAATCCAACTTCAGAAAATCTCATTTTAGGAGCAGATGCATTATTTAGTTGCTAATAACTTGAATCATCATCGCCAGCTCCATCTCTCTTTTTTGTTTGATTTTTTTTTTCTTGACAGCTGAACATGCTTTCTTTTCTACTGGCTAATTAAACCTCGTTTGTCGTTGCGGGTTTTTCATCCAAAAAAAAAAATAGTGATTTTGAATTGTTTTATTTAATTTATATTAAAAGTAAATTTTTAAAAATAAAAATAAAAATTACTTTTACATATATTTAACTAAAAAATATTTTAAAAAATAATATCTACATTACTTCCATACTTCAATGTACTCAATCTGCCATGCTATGTGTTTTTTTTTTCAAAAAAAATATTGAGTATGCAAAGCTATTTTAATGTATTGTTTTATATAAAAATTTAAAATATAAATAAATAAATAATCATCCATATAAATAAAAAAATATTATTAATAATAATTAAAATAAATTAAGATAGTCAGATATTTAGTTATGTTTACTAAACTTGTTTATTTGAATCAATAAAAAATATTTAAAATAAAAATAAAAATAAAATTGATTAAATAAACTTACACTCTTAAAAATATATAACTCAAGGTCAAACATATCATAAATATTATTTAAAAATAAAATATTTTTGTTTTGAAAAATAAAGTCTATTGTATACAACAAAAAATATTAGAGATAAATTAGAATATTAACTTAAAAAATTAAATACAAAAAAAAATTCTATTGAAAAATGCAAAGCTTGTGATTTAAATCATGAAATTAAAATAAATTTATAGAAAAGAAATTAAAGATAATACAAAAACTAATATAAAATGATAGGATAATAAAAAAATGAGAAGAAAAAATATTTAACCACGTTAACTTTTCAAATTTATGACATAGCTTATAAGATCGGAGACATTATAAAAAAAATTCAATTGTATAAAGGGATCTAAAAATAATTTTAATTAAAAGAATAAAAATGAAAATTGAGAAAAAAAATAAATTAGGGGGTGAAAAAAATCAATTGGAGGACTAGACTGGATTAGAAAATAACATTTATATAAAAAAAAACAAATCAAAAGAATGAGAGTTAAATTAAATAAAATAAAACAACATAAACTTTGATTAAAGGTTGAAATTGAAATACAAAAAAACTTTAACAAAAAACTAAAAACAAATAAAAATCAAAAGAATAAAAATCAAGATGAAGAAAATAACATATGAGAAATTGTAATTGAAAGATTAAATTGAAAAAAAATATTAAAAATATAATAAAAATAATAAATTAATATAATAAGGATTGAAATTGAAACATAAAAAACAAGGAGAACAGTTGTGCATTTTCTTAGACAAAAAAAAAGAAAAAAAATGATTACTAATAACAATTCAACTATTACATGCTATCACGGGCCATGCAATAAAAAAGATGACACATTGATGCTTCAAAAAAGATAATAAAAAGGCAAATTAGACTATCAAGCAGCATTATACTTGTCGTCTTAGTGCAGTTATCCTAATAAAAATTTTATAAATCAACTTAAAAAAATACTAAAATACTCCTAACAACCTTGAAAAAATACAACAAAAAAAACATTTGAAATAACAAAAGCATCCTAAATGCATACTTGTTTTTTTTCTTTATCTTTTTTAATGTCAAACATATTTCTACTGCATACTAAGTAGGGAAAAATCACAAAACTCTTGCCCAATTACTTTACATTTTGTTTACCCTAGCATAAAAAAAATATTTTTATTGTTTTAAAGCTCATGAAAAACAAAAAAACTCTTAGCCAACAACGCTAATTAATTTTTATCTTAGGCCTAAAAACATGTTTTTAAAATATAAAAAATTTAAAAAGGACTAATATATCCTAAAATAATCTTTAAATAACCGATAAACTTTTATAAAAGACCAAACTACCCTCAATACAAAGCCTTTCATTTCTTCATTCAAATGATAAAAGAATAATTTTATTATAGTAATTCATAATAAATTGTATCTAGTGATATAATAAAAAACACATGCCATATATATTTCATGTTAATAAATGAGTGGAGGTTGAAAACAAGATGAGACGAGTTATATATTATACACTAAATTATTGATTCATACTAAGACGTGGATTGGTTTAGATTTTTCTTTAAATGAAAGAAAATACTCAAATATACTATTTTTTTAATGGAAAAAAATTTAAACCTTATAAGGGTTGATTTAATATAACTTGATTGACTTTGTGGGTTTAAAAACAACTTGTACAACCTGTAAAAATATAGTTTGACTAAAAATAATTTTAAAATGATATTTTTTAATATTAAGATAACAATATATTAAATTAACTTGGGTTAATCTGAGTTAACTTGTCAAATTCATGACATGGGTTATAAGAATATGATAACCCAATAAAAAGTAAATCAAAAAAAATTCTAAAGTCTAATTTTTAATTTATCTCATATTAAAGGATACAATTGAAAAACACATCTAATAAAAAAAGACATAAAAAGTTACAAAAATTAGCATGTTAAACCCACGACCTAAATCATAAAACTAAGATAATCTCATTAAAAAAATCAATATAAATTATGAATTTCAATCTTTAGTCAACCCAACTTTGAAAAATGGTATCAAAAGAAGAAATCAATTAAAAAAACATAAAAATAACCTGAGTCAATCCACAAAACTCATGAGTTGAATAAATAAAATGAGATAACCTTATAAAAAAATTGATTTAACTCAGGTTGATCTGCTAAGTCTATGATTTGATCGTATGATTGAGATAATCCTATAAAAAAAATCAAAAAAATTATAAAGCTTAATTTTTAATGATCTTTGTCAGACACAATATTAAAACACTAAAACTCACAACCTTAATTGTGAGAACAATATATCTCCATAAAAAACAAATCAAAACACATTATAAAACTCAATTTTTCATTAACCTAGTGTTGAATGATGAAATTGAATAAAAAATCAATTAAAAAAGAACACAATAGACCCGATCCATCACAGTTAACCTATCAAGCATTATTTCCAAGTCATGAGTTGAAATCACATGATAAAAAGTAAATAAAACAAATCATGAAATCTAATTCTCAATCAATCCAATATTAAATACTAAAATTAAAAAAAAAATTGAGTCAATTAAGATAACTCGAGATCCATGTCATAACAATGTAATAATTCAATAAAACAAATATAATATTAAAAGATAAAATAAAAAAAATTAATTAAAAAAGGAGGGTGTATGATAAAACTCCATTCAATTTAATATCAAAAAAGAAAATTGAAAAGAAAAGAAAAGAAAACTAAATCAAGCGAGTTAGCTTATCAAACTTGCAACTCATGTTATAAAAGTGTGATAAATTAATAATAATAAAAAAAAAAGTTAACATTAAATGATAAAATTTTAAAAATAATTAAAAAAAACAAAATATAAAAGATGAAAAAAACAAACCATAATAGTACGTACAATAATAATATTTTGTTATCAAATCCCGCTTGCCGCTAGAATCTAAACAACACCATTTTCATTTGACATCTTTGTTTTAGTTAGAAATGGCGATGTTTAAGACATGTCCGAATCTAAACACCACATGATGAATCCTCATTTTCGTTTGACATTTTTATTTTGGTTAGAAATGGTGATGTTTAAGACATGTTCGAATCTAAATACCAGATGATGAATGCTCATTTTCGTTTGACATCTTTATTTTGGTTAGAAATGATGATGTTTAAGAAATGTCCGAATCTAAACACCACATGATGAATCCTGTATTTTGCTAGAACCTAAATGACGTAGTTTTTTGTTGCATCATTTGTTTGGTTAGAAATGATGATATTTATGGCTTGTATAGATCTAGATACTACATGAAAAAATACGAGATGGCATGCCCCCGCGCGCTGCCGCGGGCTTATAAAACAAATATATTTGATAGTGTTATAATTATTAAGCATCGCTAGATAAATAATGGAAACTAAATGTATAATAAAGCAAATATTTTATAACAGAAAAAAAAAGAAGTTGTGCTGGTGATCAAAAACTCAGAGACTGAACAAAATAATTTGTAGCAATTCATAGTATTTTATAAGGAAAAATACAATGCTTTTGCCACATAATTTAGTTTTTTTGTTAATAAAAAGGAAAAAAATTATAATGATAAATTCTCTACCAACTTAATATTAAAAAAAATAAAGATAATTTTAAAAGAAAAAAAAAACCCATTAGGCAAAACATTGTAGCAATTGACTATGTTTTATTAGGAAAACTACAATGTTTTTCCCAATAAAAAAAATCATTTAAAGAAATACTGCAACAATCTATATTATTTTGTGAGAAAAACTACAACACTTTTCCCATATGATTTAACTTTAGTATAATTATAATTCTTAATAAACTTAATATTAAAAAATTATAAAAAAATCACATGGAACAATATTATAACAATTCACAGTATTTTAAAGAAAAAACTTACAAAGCTAAATTCTTTATCAGCTCAATATTTAAAAAATAAAATGACATAGATAATTTTAGAAAAAAATAACAAAAAAACAAAAAAAAAAGAAAAAAATCATTTTGAAAACACTGCAGCAAATTACAATGTTTTGTGATGAAAACTACAGTGCTTCTCCATATGATTTAACCTTATTTGTAATGACTTGTTATTGTAATTCTTAAACAGTTTAATCTTAAAAATATAAAATTGACAAAAATAATTTTCAAAAAATTATAAAAAAAAACCCATATGAAGAGACACTGTAGCAATTCACAATATTTTACGAGAAAAGCTACATTGCTTTCTTCAAATGATTAAGTTTTATTATAAAGTTAAATTTTAACCAACTCAATATTAAAAAAAATAAGATCGACAAATATAATTTTTTTAAAAAATATTACAAAAAATGAAACACAAAAGAAACTAGAAAAAAACCATATAAGGAAAAACTATATCAATGTATAGTGTTTTGTGAGGAAAAACTTGTATTTACTTGTAATTGTAATTCTTAATCAGCTTAATATTTAAAAAATAAAATTGATAAAGATAATTTTAGAAAAGAAACATAACAAATAAAAAAAATCATATGAAAAAAAACACTATATCAATCCATATAAATTTACAAGTAAAGTTATAGTGTTTTTCTTACATATTGTAACTGTAATTTTTAACTAGCTTAATATTAAAAATTCAAAAAAAATCATGCAAATAATCATTGTAGCAATTAACAATGTTTTAAAGAAAAAATTACAAAACTAAATTCTCAATTAGCTTAATATTAAAAAATTGATAAATATAATTTTAAAAAATAAAAAATAAAATGAAAAACAATGTGAATAAACATGGCAGGAATCCATAATATTTTAAAAAATTACAAATCAAAATTTTTATGGAACTCAATATTTGAAAAGTAAAATAAAAAAATTAGAAAAAAATAGAAAATTTGAAAAAAAAGGAAAAAAAAGGGAAAGTACAAAACTAAATTCTTAATCAGCACAATATTAAAAAAATAAAAAAATAAAATTTTAAAAAATAAAAAAATAAAATAAAAAACTATATGCGAATACACTATAGAAATCTATAGTATTTTAAAGAAAAAAATTACAAAATAAAATTTTTAACCCATTCAATATTTAAAATGTAAAATCAATAAAAAAAAATTTAGGAAAAAAATAAATGAAAAACAAAGAAAACATATGAAAGTTAAAAAAAGAAAAGAAAAGAAAAGAAAAGAAAAGTAATTTTGAAAAGGAAAAAAAAAAAGAGGAAAGTTGAAAAAAAGAAGAAAAAATACAAAAAAAAAAGAGGAAAAATATACTATAAATTAATGTTGTAAACCACTGTTTATTTGGGTGAGAGGAGGTAGTGACCCTTTAGTGATATGCAAAATAATCAATTTTTGCCTTTAATGGTCAAACTAGGATGATACCTTTCTGTTTTGAACTGCTTGAATAATGGACTTAAGAATTGAGATCTCAGAGGCCATACCAGTATTGTGCATTCCGTTATATTTTTTACCCTCCGCGCGTGATAAATGGAGCGCACCATGCTATACGCAAAACAACAGCAACAAAGCTTCTCTCTTCTTCTGTATTGATTGCTTTGCCCACAAAAACTCAGCAGACCAATCTCCTTCCTGCTATTCACCCTGCATAATTGCAACGGCTGCCGCCATATCTTTCTTGCAATAGTACAAGTGAAAAAAAGATGATCACGATCCTTATCACCAATATTAAAGAAAACATTAAGAGTCGAATTAAGAACACTGTAGTTAAATTCTTTCAGTCATGATATAGCGATTATGTGGGTACAGATGCAGATTGCAGAGCCCCTTGAACGCAAGTTACTTCAGGATGGAAGCTGTCTCTGATCACTGTTGATCTTTGTTTTTTACAATAAATTGCGGCTGCTGTCTCTGATCACTGTTGATCTTTGTTTTTTACAATAAATTGCGGCTTTGTTATAGCTTTCCCCGTAGCATGTACTAAAAACCCCAAAATGCCATTTTCATGCTAATTTTGTTTCAATAGAGCTTAGAATGCAAGGAGACCGTTGGTTTCCCCCGATCCAGAGGTTTTTTCAGCAGCCTCACCTCAGATTTAGGACTTATAGTACAGATCTGGAGCCAAGAAGTACCTCTTTTGGCTATAAAAGTTTGGTAACAATCCCGTTTCTTTGGCTATGGATATCTCATTATCTGAAACAAAAGGGGGAGTCTTCTATGACTCTTGGCTGCAGAGGGATTTATGAAATTGCTTTACGTTTTCATTTTACACATGATTTAGTTATTCTTTTGAATTCAATTCGTCAGCAAAACTTCTGAAGTGGAAACACTTTAGAAGTGGGGTAAAAGAACATGGAAAAAGATGTTTTGTATGGAAAGGTCCAGAACCAAACATGCCATTTGGTTGTGGATCCTCCCAACTATTTCTCGTTTCTATCTGAGCATTTTTCTTTAAATCCTATACAGGGTAATTTAAGCAATTAACAAAGTATTCCAAAAGAGAAACAAAGATTTAGGGATAAGGTCACTTTGCACATGGCTTTTGGCGGTCTGTGGTGACTGGTGAGGATCACGTATCCGTGGGGCGCTGAAGAAAAAATTCTAAACACTGTACGTACTTCAAGAAGGCACTGGTGATTATAGCATCAGATCATCTCCAAGTTCATTGATAACTTTCTCCACCTTCGATAGCATATCTGGCAACGAGAAAAGAAAAATTGTGACAAATAACCAAAATAGTTTCCGTAAAGAAAGTGTTTACTCAAGTGCAGATATCACTAGCTCTCCAACTTGGTTTCTTTGCAAGGGCTAGTCCAAGCTAATAACTGTAAGCTAATGGCGCTTAGCGAGCTCCAAACAAGATGAAAAAATGGGATACCGTTAGGATATTATAATAAACTAGCTTAGGATGCTAATAAGCTTAAGTGGGGAGGACCAACAAGTGTTATCAGAGCAAACTTCCTTAAGCATGCTGCAATAATAAGAATGAACGCGTGCCATGGAAACTGGGAGCTCACAGAAGATAGATTCTAATTTGAGCACACTGAGAATTTAACTTACCTTGGAAGGAAGAATCCTCCATGTATTTCTGCAAGAAAGCAAGATTATTATCATAACCACTGTGGTGTATCGTATAACAGCGAGAACAGGAAATGATTATTATCATTATTATTTTGGAAGTGTCAAAAGTGTTTCGTCCATTCCAAGTCAAGATAAGCTCCAAAGCACCACATCTATTTCTAGCAACTAGGCATTCATATAGACGTGACAAAAAGTAAGAGAGAGCTACCATAATTTGGGATTTGAGATCGATTTCATGAGATGAACTTGGCTGGCCTGCAGAGAGAGCATTTCAGGTAAGGGAAAAAAACATCAGTGAATAGATTAACGAACGAAAATCATCAAATTACATCAGTGACAGCCTGTATACCTTGTTTGACCTCAGAACAGCAGTCGAGCAGTAATGATGTAAAGCTGGGAGGCATGGCTGGAGAAATTCCTTCATTGTTGTGATTCAGAGATTTTTCCGTACTCCATGATGCTTGTTCAGCTTCCTTGTTCCAACTCAGTTGAAGTTGAGGAGAATAATCTTGAACAGGACCCATCGTGCTCGATTCCTCCTCTACCCAAACTCTACAGACAGTAAAGTTTGTAAATCTTCAGCGGAGTTGATCAATCAAGTTAGGCAATGAGATACCTAGGTTTGTATCCATCAGTAGGCATGAACACAGACTGTGACGAAATCGCTGATTGAAAGTCGCTATCCAGACGTTCAGTTTCAATTGGATCCTCCAGGATAACCTGAAAACACAACCCCAAAAAAAAAATTCAGCATTTCAAGGAGAGGAACTTAGCCATGAGCTTCATGATTTATTAACAACAATGATTTAAAATATCTTAACCGCCCACCTTCAAAGCATTTATAAACGCTTCTGCTTCTGAAAAAGTTGAAAATCGAAAGCCAAACTTCTGGATCTGCAAACATGTGAAAGTTGAGCTACATTTTGACTTCAATTTCTATTCATGACAGAAAAAATCGAATATAATGTTACCTACCTCGTCAAGAGAATCCTTGAAGGTCACAAAGACAGCTCTGGTGCCCCTTGAAGGATATCCAGAAACGCACGAAACCTGAGGCCATGAGAAATGCAGCTTCCAAACATAGTGCTCTTCCTGCACCACCAAATTCAATTCATATTAAAAAAAATCTGCAAATAATCCAAAAAAAACCAAATTATTCGATACTTCTAATCGATTGCTTCTAAAGGAAGAGTAAATACTACTGACAAGGACGGTGCCGTTTAAAGAGAGCCCGATGATGGCGTCTTTGGTGTTGGGTTGGTAGTTGAGGAGCTGGAGAGAGGCGGTATCAGAGACGGAGGAGATCCAGGTGCCTCGGGTTGGGCGGTGCTTCCGATTGTGAGGGAGAGGAATGAGAGACGGACACGTGGAAGGCAGAGAAGGATAGTTGATGAATCGAGAGAAAGTCACCTGCCATTGGTCTGTTGGAATGACGGAGGGCACTCTTTGCTCTTCTTCACCACCTTCATGAAATCTTATTGCTAGAGAAGATCCTGCCTCCATGTTTTTCATTCTCTTTTCTTTGTCCCCGCGCTTCTTCTTCTTCTTCTTCAAATTAAGGGAGGGAAACCGGAGATTGTTGTTTGTTTCGTTTATTTTTTTCAAAAAAAATTATTCACTACTTATAAACTACCAGGAAGTTCTCTTCCGTGCCTGATTTTTTTGTACCGGCTGGAACGGCCCGTTATTATTAGCTCTTGATGACATGTCGTTTCTTAAAAATTAAAAACAGAAAGGAAATAAATAAATGATATGGAAATGCAAATGCAAATATTTATAAATAAAATAATATTAAATTAGTCATAACTAACGTTAGTTAAGAAATTAATTAATTAATAAATAAAATGAGTATAATTATTTAATTTATCTAGTAAAGTCAAGGAAATTAATTTATAATTTATTAATATATATATAAAAGAAAAAATATTTACTTTTTTCATAAATAAATAAAAATAAAATAATTATAATTTTAAATAAACGTGGATTATTATATGCTATTAAGTTAATTCAAGTGTCATCGTATAAGTCTATATCAATTGTTTTTATTAGAATATTGATATTTTCTAAAATATATTTTATAGCCTATATTATCATATTTGAATTTATTAAATTAACTAAATTATAAATTAATTAAACTTAACCGAGTCAATATTATGTTTAATTTAATTTAAAATTTAATTTAGATCATGAATTTTTTAAATTTATCTGTAATGCTGGTTAAATTAATATATTTTTATATTTTTTTAATTATTTTAATATTAAAATAAAATTTTTTTTAATATTTTTTAATTAAAAATTAAAATTTTAAAACCTCGCAAAACATCATCTCAAATTGTTTCCAGTCCGATTTATCAAAACCTGGAAAGCCACGCCCAGATCGCATTTGAAGGCTCCACCTGTACATCATTAAATTAATATTATCGTTGAAATTAAGCACATCTCTGCAATTTTTTTTATTGTTTGGCACAGTTGTTTGCATTTTTTAAATCAAACCACCCGCTCTTTGTAATTTCTCTTTATTTAATCATTTTTCTTTAACTCTTTTTTAAAAAAGCAGTAAGGAAGGAAAAAAAAATAGACAACCATGAAATCTCTACTGAGTCCACAACCTTCTCTCCCAACTCACATCAACGAATCTCGGACCAATCTTTCGCGTTCAAAAGTCACTTCCTCTCTAAGATTCGATCGTGACCGTTGGATTGGACGGAAGAAGTGTGGTTTGACTTTGAGCGCCGTGTTGGACCCTGCAACAATTGGTCAATTTGGGATTTCAGAATCCGAATTCGTAAATCCAGCTGTTTCCACTTCCTATCGGAGCTCCAAGTTGCCGAAACCCAACCAGACGGTCCTTGACGCTCAAGCTAGGGTTTGCACTGGTCCCACCCAGACCAAGCCTCTCAACGAGGACCAGGCTTTTAAAGTTTTCGACACCATTTTAAGATCCGGTGAGCTAATAATATTCTTTTCGCTCTCTCACCCTCTCATTTTTCGTTTCTTTTTTAATATTTTTATTCAGTTTAATATGATTTTATAATTATTAATTTAAGTTAGCGCATTTAGATAGACTGAATTTTGTATTAATTTTTGTTAGCTAGAGGGGAATTAAAAGATGAAGAGCAAGTTTCGAAAGCGCAACTTGGGGCATTTTTTGCTGCGATGACAATTCGTGCGAATGCCTTTCCAGAAGCAACCCAATGGAGTGAAGGTGAGAAGCATGCAGTGAACAATTTTTGGCCCCACCTAGTTCGAGCGCTACCATCGGATGTAATCTTCATTGCCGACCCTGAAGGCTCAATAATGGGAGTTGGAAGTTCGATTGGGCCCCAATATGTTGGGAATGGTACGAGCGATATGAGATTGGTTGGAGCCCTTAGGGAGGTTTTGGCAGGTGGTCACCTTGGATATGAGGAAGTCCAAGGTGTTCTAAGAGATGTTCTTCCTTTTAAATTTGAAGATAACAGGTGTTCATCTGGAGTTAGTGAGACGTTGCTTTCAGCTTTTTTGATTGGCCAGCGAATGAACAGGGAAACCGATCGTGAGTTGAAAGCATATTGCCTTGCATTTGATGATCAACTTGGTAGGTTTTGATTTAGTTATTTCACGTGCTGGATTTTAAGTGATGAATGGTTTGAATTAGCCTATGTATCTTTTTCTTGTTTAATGCAATTCTCAGTTGGGCATTAGGTCTCGCACCAGTTGCTGATGTTAGATCATTGACTCATTACGGTGAACCTTACGATGGAAACACTCGTTTCTTTAGGAGCACATTGTTTGTTGCTGCTGTTAGATCCTGTTATGGCGAATCGTCCTTGCTTCATGGTGTGGATTGGATGCCACCTAAGGTCAGCCATCTGCTTATTAAATGTTGCAGTGTGTTTGGTTAAAATTAAAATTTATCTGATCCCTGATTTTAAGGTGATGTTGATGATCTCTCCTGTGAATTTATGCTTCCAATTGCAAGTCCTTTTGGAAGTAACAATGACAAAATGACTTGTTCTTAATATTTCTGATAGTGGCATATTCATTCATTACTTGTAGTGGAAATTACTTCCAGTGAAACTTTTTTTTTTTTAGATGCTGAAAAAAGTATGGTAATACTATCTGCTTTCACAAGTTACGGAACTCACTACATCCCCTTTCTTGATTATTTGATTGGTCTAGTATTGTCTTTAGGGAGGCATAACAGAAGAACAGATGCTGAAGTTTATGGGAGCAAATACAAGATTGACTCCTTTGCAGGCTAAAGAGCTTCTTGAGGTCTGTCACATTCTAATTACACAGTGCTACTTTACGTTTGTCCTGTTGCTGTGTTGAAACTTTTTAACTGTTATTTCAGGATGAGGAGCTTGGTTTTGCTTACATAAGTCAGCGTGAAGCTTGCCCATCCCTGTATGCAATCTAACCACGTACATCTATTTCAACCCTTCATCTCCCTTCTTCGTTGCATCGATAGATATCTCCATCATGCCTGTTTTATCCTGTCCATGATTTTTTTGTGTTCCATTTTGCAGATATTCATTGATTGGGCTGAGGGAGCACATAAAGAAACGTCCTCCTCTGGCAACAACTGAAAAGGTTCAACAATTTGTGAAGGTGGGTCATGTTGTATATCACTATATTGATTGGCATATTTGCTTATCCGTACATCCAGACAGTCCTCTTTTCTTCTCTAAGAACACTTTGTTGGGTAGCACTTTATGCTAATAAATTTCTGTTTGCAATACCCTTTAAACGTACAGCGACTTAACATTTTTGGAAGGAGCTTGTTTTGCTCTTGTTCTGTTTTTTGTTGTAGTTGTTTTCTAAGATAATTTAGAGATGGACGAAGGAAGTTGCAAAGATGAGAGGGAAAAAAGAAGTAAGAAATATTTTGAGATGAATTGACAATTCATTACTTATTTCACTAGCTTACATCACACACACACACACACACACAAAAGAAAAAAGTATAAAATTACTTTACTACCCTTGACTTCACACTATAAATAATAAATGTTCCTAACAACACTCCCCCTCGAAGCAAACCCAAATGGTTTTTGGTGGGACAATATAGGACCAAGTTCTTGTAGGAACTCCATTGGAATTCTGAACTTAACAACTCTTAGTGGCATCGAGATATGTTGCTCCAACAACTGCATCTCCTTGGTAGGTTTTGGGCAAATTCCTTGTGAACATTAGAGATCTGGCAGATTGTAGTAAGTGCTTATTCTTTCGCTCGGCTAAACCATTCTGATTTGATGTATTTACACAACTAGTCTGATGCAGAATTCCATGTTCCAGCATATAGCTTTGAAAACCTCCTCCCATGTACTTTGTACCATTATCACTCCTTACGATCTAAAATTTAGCATTAAACTATGTACGGATCTTGTTATGAAACCTCATAAAGCAAGAGAACACTTCACTTTTATTATGTATCAAATAAACCTAATTAGTACGACTATAACAATCAATAAAAGTAACAAACCACCTATAACCAGATAACAAAACAGCTGGACTAGGACCCTAAACATCTGAGTGAAATACCATAAAACGTTTGCTACTATTATTAGTTGAGGAATAAGTAGCACATGTATTCTTAGCTAATTCGCACACATCACACTATAAGGTTTTTGTAGTAGATTGCTTAGATAATGCTGGAAAGAACTTTCTTGGAACTACAAAAGATGAATGCCTTATTTGATTATGCCATAAAAGTAATTCTTGATTGACTTCTTTAAAGATGGTCACCAGCCCATGTTTGAACTCACTTGTGTTTCCTAAACCAACAAAACCAACTTCTAGCAAATGTAAGCCACCATCCACCCTACCATAGCCAATCACTTTCTTTGTCTTTAGGTACTTGAACACATAATGAGTAGAGTAGAATGAGATTTTACACTCTAAATCTTTAGTTATTTTACTAATAGATGGAAGATTAAAAGAGAACTTGGGAGCATGAAAAACTGAGGTTAAAGATAAACTTGGGAACTATCAACCATACGAACTTGATAAAATTGGGAACCATCAACTATATGAACTTTATCTTTACCTAAGAAAAGATTGTAAGATTAAAATTTTTTTGAAGACTGAGTCATGTGATCATTAGCTTCTGAATCTATCACCTAATGATAATAATAAAAAAAGTTGGAAGAATTAAAAGCTATCATTAGTGTACCTACATGTGCAAACTTGGATGAAGAGGAAGGATCAAGCTTGGCTATTAGATGCCTAAGCATCTAAATCTTTTTCTTGGACAAATTTGGGGGTTTTAATTGACTATCAAGCATTGAACTCTCAATTATCTTTGGTTATCTCTAACACAAGTGTTTGTGTTCTAGGAAAACCTATTCTTTTCCCACCTTGAACTTTTAAAGGACATCCATGTAACTGTCAGCACGTCTCCCTAGTATGTTTGGTTCGTCCACAATAATCACACTTCATTTGTGCTTTGTCAGCTAACCTTGGTTCACTAAGACTTGTAAATCCCCTAATAAAGTTATTTTGATAGGAGTCAGGAATCATGGTTGATCTCGAATGAGTCAACATTGCATTTCTCCTAGTTTCCTCTTGTTGAACATGAGAATATGTCTGCCTCAAGGAAGGGAAAGGCTCTTTCCCCAAAACCTGAACTCTAATATGGTCATATTCAATGTTTAGCCCAACTAGGAAGTCATAGACATATTCCTTGTCAATTGAAACTTTATTGCATCACTTGGACAATATGCCTGGAATCATGGTAGAAGCCTTACTCTTGCTACAAACTACGTAGTATTGCTAAGTATTAGGCTACAAACATGTCATGTTGCTGGGCATCATGAACCTTTTTTCGTTTCTCATAAGCCTGAGCATCATTATCCAATTGTGAGTATGTCTGGCTGGTAGCATTCCATATTTTTGAAGCAAAATCTAATAAAAAGATAACCACGAGCAATCAAAGGTTGCATAGAGTTGATGAGCTAGGACATGACTAGAGAATCTCTAGCTATTGGTCTCTTCTCTTCTCCTGTGATGTACCCATACTATCCACGTCCCTTGATAAACAACAAACAAGATCAGGACCAAGCTAGATAATTATTTTCATCTAGTTTGAAATGGCTGATTTAGAGGGTAGAATTCTCATTCACAACTCCAAACTGACTCCCACTACTATCACCAGAGGCGAGATTGATTTTATCAACTGAATTCTTCTGTCATATTCACAACACTACCGAGAACTATATATCTGATGGCCACAAGAACCTAATTAGTCACTAACTGATAACCATTTTATATGAAATTGACAGCTCAAACAACAACAATTATTGGTGAGACATTAGGGCTTTTGTTCATGAAGTCAAGAACTTGCTAGATTTGTTTGTTGTGCTTTGATACCAAGTTGTTTTCTAGAGATGGATGAAGTTGGAAAGATGGGAGGAAAAAAAAAGAAGAAAAAGGTTTTGAAGTGACAGTTTAATTTCAGCCTCTACTTTTCTTCCTGAACAAAAGTGGTGTTTATTTTGGTGTGTAACTTTTCAATTGTGTTTTTCTGAATAGGCTCGGGGGAGAGAAGCAATTGTTACTGGGTTTTATCATGAAGGCTATGAGGAGCCTCTTTTAATGCTTATGAAAAGAAGAGGTGTTCATTCTGGTTTGGTGGTGAAGGTATGGGCTATGCATTTGCCATTGAACTCATAGGTTTCCCAAACATTTACCTTAATAAATCTGTCTTAAGAGAGACTTTTGATTTGAAAACAAGTACAGTTTCCTCAAATGGTTTGCTCGCATTTGTTATTTATCTATGGAGAAATCATCAACTCAGTAATCGAAACGAACTACTCGTTGTGCTTTCTCACTGTGGGGTGTTTAATTTAGGGCGAGGAAGGGGCCCTCTCAATGACAACAAAATTCCGATCTGCGAATGCATCAAAAGGACTTCCTGTGAACTACTGTTCAGGCTTCCGTTCATTGAGCATGGATTCTGCTTTTGAACTTGATGGTATTTGTTAATATGTCTTTCTTATTTCCTATAAATGATTGTGGTCTTGTTAGTTTGTTCACGTGCTCATTTATATACAGTCTCATAATAGGATGTTTATGCTTTGGTTGCACACAAGAAAAATAACTAATGCCCCACTCAAATATCTAGACTGAAATACCTGTAAACTGTATTTTCCATAGAAACAGTGTTTTTACTTATTTATATTTGACCTTCAAGTTTTGGTGATGATGATGTGGCTAAGATAATAACTAATGCCGTGATCTTAGCAAGTGCTCATATGTCAGTACTAGTGGACTGAGCATGTCAATCTTCAAGCATTAAAATTGAAGCCTTTACTTACGATTTTTCAGGGGTGTCACGTCAGAATTTCAAAACTGAAGTTAATGCCAAGGACTTCGGTTTTGAACCCACTGATACTCCGAGAACTGATAGATCGGTAAGTTAAGTTTGTGATTATTTTCTTCTATCTTCTTTGGTTGTCTTATCCTCCGAGATTGTGATTGATGGTATTGCTAATGCACGCTGCTTTTCCAGGAGCGCATTGTTTAAAACTATTGCTCTTTTTTTCACCAGAGGAAGAACTGGATGGTTCAAGGGATTTCACTAATCATGTCTCATGTGAACTATTTATTTATGGATTACAAATTTCGTTAAAAACCCACAAAAGGAAAAGAGTTTACATTCTCTCACACACAGGCTGTATGCGAGAAAATACCTAAATTATAACATACGAACCATGTAGCCTTTGGGTACTGTTTTCGAGTGCAGATCTTTTTTATTTTGCTTTCTGCTTTCAAGTATATATGATGCCTTTACTTTAGGAAAAGAATTGCATCAGTCCAGGTTTTATGATCCTATATGCGTCTCTCTCTCTCGCGCGCTCTCTCTACGTGTATAGAGAGAGTCTACCCACCAAACCGGTCCTTGACAAGCCAATCCAATTCCTGCCGCTGCAGCACTGAATCAAACTCACAAATCCTCATTTCAAGTGCACCAAACTAAACGTCACCGCGTGATTGACTGATGCACGCTGGCTTTTCTCTCTTCCAAACTCCTGTAGCCTCTTTTTTTCCCCCTTCTCACAAGCCTTACATTATGACACATTGTTTTTTTTTTTTTTTTCTAATATTAGGTCGCCAAGAATATTGAGTTGGGTTTAGGAGCTCTCCATGGCCAGAAAGGACCAGCATATGATCGAATTGTCTTAAATGCTGGAATGGTGGATCACCTGCTAGGATGTGATGGTGCAGAGGATGTATCTACAGCACTGGATAGAGCCAGGGAGGCCATTGATAGTGGTAAAGCTCTTAAAAAGCTGTTAAATTACATAAAGGTCTCGCAGAAAATGAGGTGAAAGATGACCAGCTGGTGCATCTGATGAAGATGGGAAAGCAATAATTACTGGCTTGAGAAGAAATGAAAAACACATTGCAGGATTTCTTGTTTCCTTGCGTTTTTCCCTTCTTCTATCTTGACCTTGTTCTTTTCTTTTCTTTTCTTTTCCCTTCATATACCTTTACCTTATATAAACCTTGCTGGTAAGACCTTGCTGTGGCCAGAGGAAAACAAAGCATGCTTCTGGTATAAACTGGTCATGTCACCCAAGCATATTTCATTTTTATTTTTTTTTCTTATTTTCTTGTAACATGAACATCGGATTAAATAAAGGTGTATTTTTGGTGTTCTTACTTGGAGATGGGAAATTACAACTCTCTGGAGAAATGATTTATCATGGTAATTATGAAACTTGAAAATTTTTATGGCGCTTAAAGAATATAATTATAGAATCATAGGTAGCATGTTCATTATTTTTTTATTTAATTTTTTATGAAAGAAATAGATACATGAAAGGCAAAGAAAATTAAATCTATGACTAATATAAAGTCGTGAAAATATATAAATCTAAATATATTTTTTTACTAGTGTTTTTTTTAATACAAAAAAATACATTTATTAAAAAACTAATAAAATAACACGTGTAAACACAGTAAAATATTCAATAAAACTAAAAAAACATCTTTATTGCATTCCTAACTCAGCTCGAAAGGCTAAAAACAGTGCTCAAAATCTTTATTCTGCCTGGAAGTTCCTGTTCTCATAGTTTTTCAAAGACCAAAAACTTGACATCAATCCCGCATGTCAAGATGAATGAAACATTAGTAAAACTGGAGGAGAAAAAAGAATTGAAAAATGAAAAGAGAAAAGAGGTGAGAACAAAATCGAAACTCTGATTATCAGCAGTTCTCACTGCTTTGACACCATCAAGATGATTAGGGGGGATTAGAACAACTGCCCGATTTGAAGGGCGGCTGCTATTGAACCGGCAAGACTAAGAACTTCAAATGGCGGTTTGTTCATCACTTCCTTCACTGTCAATGGGCATGAGTCTGTAATCCAGAAGTAGGTTAGTCCTGCCCCTGGGTGGCCTGTGTAAAAACAAGAGAAACAGTCGAAAAGGGAAGAGGAAAAAGCATAGCGACAAGGATTACAAGATCAACTTTGGAGGAAATATCATTTGATCAGTTCCATCTCAATTCTCAAAAGCAAACGGGAAGGATACACAAGTTCAAAGGCATCAACCAAATTAGAAGGGCAAATCACCATGAAAGTTAGTTAGAATGGAATTTCGGAAAAGAAAAATCCTACTTAGTTCTTACGAAGGTTTCTCACATCATGATGGGTCGCTTCAGTGTCAGTAGCCCAAACCCACCTGCAATTTGGTGTGTCCTGGACTGGTATAATGCAGTGCCGAATGGTGCTACAAAGATTGCACACAAAATTTCTGCTTGAGTAAAATTTACCCTTTGAAAACCCACATGCTTATTGTCTACCGAAAGATGATGATGCATAATAAGATACAAGTTCTTAATGGAGAAATTGTCAAAAGAACCATGGCAACACTCCAGTGCTACTGCCCCAACAGACGTGCAAATTTGGACTAGCATCCCCGTAGCATCAGAAAGAGGACCTCATCTTCGGTTAAATAATCCCAGAGTAGTGGCAATTGGACCCGGAATCAATTAAAAGAAGTTTCATTTACATACACAAGGAGGAGGGTTTGGTTACTGTTTCAGTGTTTCAGAATTGAAAGGTCAGAGAAAAGTAAAGACATAAATGTATTCAATTAAAGATGTAAAATTATAAATATAAAAATAATGCAATATTAGCATGAATTTTTATACTAAAGAAAATGTTTGCAAAGACAATAGTTGTATTTGTTTATTTTTAAAATATCATTATAAAAAAATCTCGTTTCTAAAATTATTCAGCGAAGACAAGATAAAAATAATTACCATAACAGTTTTCAAATCCAACTCAGGAATTGATCTGGACCATGGCCAAAGCCATAGTTTGAGGTTGCAAACTTGGGTTGATCCAAGTTAACATAAAAATAAAAGTGATTATTATCGTAATTTTAAAATTCAACTCGAGGATCGACCTAAGACAATGTTTGGGGCACATGTTGACTTGAATAAACCCAAGTTAAATCGAGCCAATATATAAATAAAAATAGTTATTATCGTAATTTAAAAACCTGGCTTAAAAGTCGATTTGAGGCAAGGCCCGAGTCATAGATTAATGTGAGTCAAACTAAGCTAGCATAAGAATAAAAAAGATTATTATCATAGTTTTAAAACTCAACTTGAGAGTCGATTTAAGACAAGACTTGGATCACGAATCAAAAGAGTCAACTCAGGTTGACTCCAATTAGCATATAAATAAAAATAGTTATTATCATAGTTTTAAAACTCGATATAAAAATCAATTCAGAGCAAGGCTTGAGTCATGAGTCGAGATTGACCCAATTTTTTTATTAAAAAAAATCAAAGAAACCTAGTTTTGACCAAAAAAATATTTCAAAAAAAAGTCAAGATTTTTTACCTGTGTTTTATCTTGGGTTAACCAGAGCTTTAAACCAGGTCAGATCGAATCTATCCTTTGCTTTTTCTTAAACTCAACCGGTCTTGATCCCGAGTCCCAGCTCAACCCACTATGCTAGGCCTAGTTTTATAATTAGAATTATTATAGTATTATTAATTTCAACACTCAATATAAACTAAAGTAAAAAAATATATTTAATCAATTTTATTGTTTTCCATCATAACCAAACACAATATAAAGACAATTGCACTGTTTTGTATACTATTACCAACTACAATTTTGTTCTTGTCTCATTTTTATCTTGTCTTCACTGTCTCTTATTTTTTTTATCTCAGGACAATAACCGAATACCACCTTACAAATACTATAAATGATGTGGGAAAATATTGTTCCCCATGCACTATGGTCTAAGACTTACAAGCATCGTGGACTCATAGTGCTCATAAGTTTTTCTTTCATCCCTTTTTCCTTTCAAGCTTTGCCCATTGAAGGCTTGATTGACATAAATTATTAAGGAAAAACAGAAGACTTGGGAAGATGGGTGGTGTTTTAATTTTTTTTGTGTGAAATGTTCACCTTAGTTCTAATTCTTTACTAATTATAAGAATTGGGTCCCTCTACTTTTTGAAGTTAAAAAAAAAATGATCCGAACTTTTTTTTTAATCTTTGATTTCAGAGGAAAGATAGAACGTCGCTAAATTCCAGTGGTAGAAAGAGAGAAATGATGCTAACACTATTTTGGCCATCAAAACAGCTAATTTGTGTCAAATGGTTTCATATGATAAAGGATATGATAAAGAAAGTTCTACTTAGGTGTGTTTTTTACCTTGAAAGTGCCTAAAAAATATATCTATAAAGTTCTACTTAGGTGTGTTTTTTACCTTGAAAGTGCCTAAAAAATATATCTATACTCGGGAAGATTTTTGTTTTCAGTTGATTTCCAATTTTAAGGTGGGTTTTTGAGTTTTTTTACAGCTATGAATTGATTTAACAAGGTTTCTAGGGTGGTTTTGGTAAAAAATGGATTGAAAAATAAGTCTTTAGATTAAAAAACATTCAGTCTTGATTATCCAAACACCACAATAGCGAGAATCTAGCAAAAGTCAAACAATGTGTTGTCTGACTAATTTTTCAAAAACACTTGGGGCAAGCAACATTGATCATGTCATCTGCTAGGACAAAAAAAAAAAAAAGCCCAGATACATAGACCCTTACTAAATGGGTAAAATACATTGGCATAGCTAACCAGTCCCCGTAACACCTGGTTTTTTCCTCTTTTTTTTATGTTTTTTTAATTTATTCCTTTTTATGTCTTTTTTCAAAATAAATTGTTAGTTGAGATTAAAATTAGTACCCCTCCTCTCTTTTATTTTGTTTATTTAAACTCTTTTAAATAGTGATTATTTTTAATTATTTTATATGCATTTAATTTTTTTAGTAGATTATTCTAATTCATCTATAATTTTTTCTTTATATGTTTTATATAAATAAAAAATATTTTTTTTGATAATATTTCTATCATTTATAACCTTCCATAATAGTTTTTTTCCTTATATTTTATCCAATTAATTTGACTATTTCTATTATCATTTAATTAAATAAAAATTAGATTTTGGTAAATAAAGTCATAAAACACAACTAGGTCAAAGTTTGTATTGCAAGGTCAAATATCTTTATTTATATGTATCTCTCGATTTTTCTATTTTCTTCTTCATTTATTGTTAATGACTATTTTTTTATATTTATTAACCTTCATAGTTCTTGATTTATTTGATTATAGGCATGCATAAGCTTTTTGATTTACATTTAAAGTTTTTTTTTATGAATAGGAACATGTGGGAAAAGCCTGCATGTCTAATTTTTTTGGTACAAAAGCAATATCCAACCCACAACAAAGCAAGTGTCAAGCATCTAATATATATATATATATATAAAGCAAAAATGAATTATGAGAAGATATAGCAATATATTATAAGAATTTTTTTAAAAAGAAAAAGGTTATTTTCAGAACACTGGTATGTTTATTAAATTTAAAATGAAGATCTACCATTTCCAGTTTTATTGCCACAAGAAAAAGGTTACCGTAGAAAAATAATTTTGTTTTCATTTTCAACATATCTATAAAACATCATGTCAGCTTGCCAACAAAAGGAAAAGGAAAAAACATGTCAGTAAAATTTAAAATATAAATGACTATATGCATGCTGTACCTCCATTATCAGATTCAAAGCGTTCCCACGATCTATTTGGAAAAATCCCATGTGTCACGTAGGCACTTATTTTTTCCGCTCCATGGTTAGCCAATATTTTCTACAATACATGAGGACCATGAGAATGGATCAGCAAGTATTCTCTTTGAAGCTATATATACAACAATAAATGAAAAAAAAAAGGTATGAAACATACTTTTTAGAGTGCTGGGGACTGTGCAATGAACTTTAAAACAAAATGCGAGATATGATTAGGTAAAATTGTCGATCACCCTAAGAATTCTCATGACCGTCCAAACCCGAGTTCATATAAATTCATTTTCCAGTTTAATCCATATGAATAAAGCAGTTAAATTTTAGATCTAAAATGATACTTTATATCTACTCATATTTGTAGGTTTAAGAAAATTCAACAAACTGTGTTGCATGCAATATTCCAAACCTGAAAATGAATCTTCATGGGATATTAAATGCAATTAAAGATCTTAAGCATCTAATAATAGAACTAAAAAGTGCATAAATAAACTCGATGATCTGTTAAAAGCAATATCTCAACCAACACATACATTTCAGAACTTAGTAGAGATGTTAGAAGACCTTTCCAGTTTCAAGACATAATAGAAATATCAAGAGATGTTTCTTCAGTTTACCAACACCTGATGGAAACATGTAAAAAATGCAATACGTTTATATGCTTTTTAAAGGATTCAAGAACACCCCGTCATAGCATGCCAGTACATATAGATGCAGCCGTAGAAAAAGAAGTTTCTGAATTACCTCATTTGATGTTCAGTTCTAAATATTTTAGTCTTTTTGGTAAACCTAATCTATTTACTTGGAAATCTTATTATTGTTTAAGACTTTTTTATTTAATTAAGAAATTAGGATATTAATTAAGAGGTTTCTCTTATGTGTGTTATCCTTTTTCCTGTTTGGATTTCTATTTTCTATTTAGTTTGGACCTATTAGGGCTTTTGGTGCCTATAAAAGTAGCAGCTAGTCCATGAAATTCAGGAGAACTTTTGATAATGCAATTGTAAGGATTTTGGTTTAATTTTGAAGGCTACACCCTAGGGCATCCTCCCTTCCTCTGTTTTTTAACACTGTAAATTCCTGATTTCCTGTAAAAAAAATCCTTGATCTCCAAACGTGGCTCACCACAGATCCTTTGGGTTGCAAATTTAAATGAAGAGAATACTAAAATGAAGAGAGTGTGAAACAAAGCAGCTGATGAAAATCAACATGGAGAAGAGGGGATTATATAAAAATATTAGGTACCTGACATTCTACCAAAGTGCCACCCGACTGAACCAAATCATCAACGATAACGACATGACGTCCTCGAGGGTCTCCCTCCTTGATACGCACTATTCTTTGGTCACCTTCCCGAACTTTAGCACAAATGATCTACATATCAGAGGGCAAAAATTATGCAGGCAGCTCAATGCACATTAAAAGCAAGTATGATGAAATAAGAAAGTGAAAGACATGAGAATCCCTGACATAAAGATGGTGTGATACAGTTGAATAGTACTTAGATGCACACCTTAAGCTGATATTGCTTGTAAAATGTATAAGATTCGATTAAATGATTCATCTATTGTCATCTCTAGAGATAAAGCAAATGAAGCATGCCCATCCATGTTAATTATTTTCCACACAAGTTCTCCAAAAACATTTACTACAAAAACATGCTCAGCCCAATATAACTCTGAAAACTAAGCCACTGCTTGTCGACAGTTCAGTATGTCTAATCTGTAATAGCAGTGCTTCTTTTACATGGTTTTGACTCAGTCAGTGGTTTGGGCCTGTCTCCATTTGTTCGGTTCGCTGAGCTTACCCACAGTTGGAAAGTGCTACAGAAGCTTATACAGTTTCAACATTCTTGGTGAACTCCAGTGGCATTATTTTAGGTTGTATAGTAGAATTCTTTATGTCGTTATGGACGTTCAAAAACTAAATTCCAGTATACACCTACTTTATGGAGCTCCTTTATGGGGAACAAATGCAAGAGAGGGGTGTGCATTCCTACATGAATTCTCACGTTTATTACCGAGCAAAAGTGGATCTTGATTTTCAACAAGAACGTAAGATGCCCAAAGATTTCTACCAAGAAAAGCAACCAGTTTCCAAATTCCAGTTCCATCGATCAATTATTATGGAGCAAATAACGAAAACAGACAAGGAGAAGCGACATGGATATCTATGCTGATACTCGTTTGGATGCCCAGATGTATGAGAAACATAATCATGAGCAAATCATAGTGTTTGAGTAACACAGACAAGGTATTACCGTAGGGAAATGTTGCAGTTGTTTATGAAATCGTTTCCATGCACCATCATCAGGAAAAGCAATTGCTATCTGAAAAGTGAAAAAAATAACATACACACCCTCAGAATGATGATTACTTTAAATAAATAAATAACCAGAAAAAACATCAAAGTCTTACTTTGTCAGAATCAGGGAGCTCCTGAAGCCTATTTTTAAGCAAAGGTATTCCACTCTCAAAGCATGGTAAAATATTATCTCCGAAGTAAAACCTCTCCTAATTAGATGCAATAATAAAACAAGAAAAGCAAATTAATTGAGTCACAAAATTAACTCTTTCAAAAAAAGAAAGAAAGAATCGGAGCTTATTGACTTGCTAACAAACAATAGCAGCAGCAGCAAAGCCTGGGGCAGGCTGTGTAAATCCTTTGGCCTCGATCAAAAGCCAAATCCTAGCTGACTAAAACAAACTCAAGAGAAAGGGAAGGAAAGGAACCTGAAGAGCATGGATATCAAAAGTGACCAAGCTAGTAGGACCTCCCCTGGAAGTTGGTATATGGGACAAGATCCTAGCAAGTGTGAAGGCAGTGGCAACATCTCCTTCGTCCTCCATACGCTCCGAGGTTCCAGTGGGAAAAAAGGGAAGGACGAGGGTGAAGGAAGAAATGAACAATTTGGGCAAAGCATATATAATTGAAAGCTGCTCAAATATTACTTTGGGTGAACTAAAAGAAGCCAGAAAGGCTACATGCTGACCCCTAATTCCTTGTGCATTTGGTATAAATAAATTCGGAAACCCATCATCAAACGTCCTGCAAAAGCAATTAAGAATAATAAGAATAAGAATAATAGAATTTATCAAACGATACACGAAAAAAAAAAAGGTGGCAAAATGACCTCCAGGAGATGGAGCGGAGCTCAATTGAATCGGACTCGGCAGCGATTCGTTGAGCTAAGGGTTTGGTTTCAGCGCAGTAGAAAAGGCAAACCTTTTTGGAAGGAGAGGACTCCGATGAGGAGGAGGAAGCGGAGGGAATTGAAAAGGAGGAAGGAGAAGGAGAAGAGTTTTGGATCGAGTGAAGATGGTGATTGGTTGCCGCAGATGCATACCCACCACTCCAATTTTGGGCGTCGCACCTAATCCTAATACTAATAGTAGTCTGTGATTTGGTTTTGAAGAGGAGAGAAGGGGGTTGGGGACATTTGTTGTTATAGATGTAGCTATAGTAAGAAAGATTTTTGCGTGGGGCGGTGGAGGAGGAGGAGGATTGGAGTGGTGGTGTTGCCGCCATATCTCAGTTATTGATTTTATTTAACGTTGAATTGGTCTCTCAAATTTCAGACATAGTTAGTTAAAAACTAGTTATATTCTCTGTCTCTGCTCTCTCCTCTCTCCACCTAGTACAGTGTCCTGCTGATGCTATTCTGTGCTGGCCTTTTTTATCTTTACTTTTAAAATCATGGGCTTTTTTTATCTGTACTTTTAAAATCATGGACTCCGTGTACCCATTTTATGTTTAAAATTTATTTTTATATATATTTTAATAATACTGTGCTAATATTAAAAATATTATTTTAATATATTAAAAAAAACACTTTAAAAAATTATTATTATTATATTTTTAAGCACTGCCTAAATAATAATAAGATAATAGGATACAAATAAACAAATATGCAAGACTGCGTCCCTCTTTGCGTTTAATATTAATATTAATGTTATTTTCAGGGTATTTAAGAGTATAATGATAATTATTTTTTATTTAAAATATATTAAAATAAAATTTTTTATATTTTAAAAATTATTTTTAATATAAACATATAGAACTACTTAAAGATATAAAAATAAATAATTTTTTTAAAATATATAATTTAAAATGCAAATTCTTAATTAAAAATAAAATAAAATAAAAATAACAACCTATATCTTCGTATCTACAACTATAACTGCAATTGATTTTATTCCTTCAAAAACACTAACAATTTTTTTTCCTACGATGACTACTTGAGTACCTTCAAAGCAAGATCAAGTCTCCCCTGAATTAATTTTAATAAAACACCTCCCATATCATCCTATTATATTATATTTTAATGAATTTAATAAGTTCTTCGGACAGACCTCGGGATTTGGAGAAAAAAACCTGACAAAACACTTTTATAAATTATATATGAAATACTGCCTCAAAAAATAAATATGAATGTATTTGAAACTTAAAAGTATAAAAATATGATTATAGTTGTTTTTTAAAATATTTTTATATTAAAATAATATTTTTTATTTTTAAAAATATTTTTAAAATTGATTTAAAATATATATAAAAATAAATTTTTGAAAAACACAATTTACATTACATTCTCAAATATCCCATATAAACACATCTCACACCAAACAAGAAGAGATGATGATAATCGTTCAAGTTATGATACCACCCCGTCACTCCACCTTCACCCATCAACCTCTATTATCATAACGTATTATTATACTTTTTATATAATTATTTATTAAATATTATAATTTTTTTACTAGTAATTTTTTTGTATGGAAAAAAAATCAAAGATAAAAGAGGGATTTTTAGACCAAAATAAACGGTTGAAATCACGTGATAAGCAGCTTAAAAAAAAGATTATCTCATCCGAGGAGTTATCAGAATATATATGCATTATGTTCTACTTTCCCAATCAATATTTTACGAGCTTGTAGCTTAACTAGCATTTACACAATATCTTCTCTTCAGAAGTTCTTGGTTATAAATCTCTTTTTTTGTTAAATAAAGAAGAAGAAATCTCTTGTCGTGAGATTTTTTTAAGAATAAATTTTCAGCTGGGAAAAAATCCATTAAAAAGAGTAGCTACTCGTAAATGTAGGCCCGTAGGCCTCTATCGGGCCCGCAGGCCTCTATCGGGCCTAGTTTCTACTGGTCCAGATTCATACCGGGCTCAAACTACTCTAGACAGCCCACCTAAACAGGAGAGTAGCTCGACGCATCCCATGGAAGGCCTCGCCCAACTCATCCTCGTCCAGGTCTCTGACTTTTTCCTTGCATGCCTACAACTTGGCCATGAGCTCTATAATTTATCGCTTGTTGGTTGGAATTATGTTCGCCTTTGCACTAATTCAAAGGCTGGAAGGCTTACTTGCTTTTCATATTGTCCTTGCTAGGCCTTTAAGCACCCCGTGATCAAATTATTTATATTATCACCACATTACTCTGATTAATCCATTAATCATGCATTAAATCCAAGTGAAATTTGATCTGATTTTCACTCAATTTGTTTCGAGTTTAATTAAATGGTATCACATATTTTATTTGGTTAATATTGTGATAATAATTGTTTTTAAATTTTTTTAATTTAAAAATGTATTAAAATAATATTTTTTATTTTTTTAAATTTATTTTTAATGTTAACATGTAAAAACGAAATAAAAAAATAATTTAATTTAAAACAAAATAAATTTTTTAAGGTACAGAAATATACAGACTCGTGAAATAAAATGAACCTCAATGAGTTCCAACCCATCAACTTGTTAAAAAAAAAAATGCAAAATATCAATCATATCCACAAGAAAGAGTTCAATCAAGGAATAAATATGAACCACTACAGGAGTCGAGAGGGACCACTGCTCAGAGAGGGTGTATATAAAAACGTCTAAACCGATTTTTTTTTTTTAAAAAAAAATTCTGATTTTTTTTTTTAATTTTTTTTAATATTTTTAGATTATTTTGATGAGGTGGTATTAAAAATAGATTTTAAAAAAATAAAAAAATATTATTTTTATATAAAAACTACTTCACGACTTCAGTATACCATACACTCTCTAACTCGTGCCAAAATAAAACAAAGAGATATAACAACAAAAGACTGTCTCATTACTTATCTACCAAGAACTCATAGTTCGAAGCTACACCACACTTGTTGAATCCTGATAACTTTATCCCTTCGTGTTAAATAAAAAAAAAAAATGAAGTCGAAAATAATCCAAATTTCAGTGGCTCTGGTGCTTGCCAATATTATGTGTGTGCGCTGCCGCATGGTTGTAAATATATATAAATATCCTCACACCCAATTTAGTTGACACAAAATTGGAAAAATTCTTCCCTTGTGCGTGCAGCACAGCTCCAGCAGAAAACATACACGTCAGTCTTCCCATCCCAAGCAGCCAGTGTGACAGACAGGTAATTTCACTAAACTATTTGATCTTTTTGTTTTTTTTAATCTCTCGAAGGAAAATCTATTTGGAAATGAATTCAGTCGTTGGCCCATGTCACCTCTTAGATTCATTTATTTGTTGCTTGATTATTTTTGTTTAGCAAAACAACAGTGTGCTTCTTTTGGAGTTTTGCCCAGTTTCAGTGCTTCGCATGCGCCACCATTGTAATTTGGTTTTTTCTTTCACAATCTTGGGTTTGATTTCTTTTTTTTCTTGTCCCTTTTGACGTTGTGTTAACATATTCTTTGTCTGATTCTAGAATCTTAATTTGATGCTTGTTATTGAAATTTCTGACGCATTTGCTGAATATTCATTGGTTGCTGTAAATTCGTAGGTGGAAATGTTATTGTTAGATTAAAATTCTGACACTTGGGTGTATTTTTTTCTTATGATTAGAGTGGCCATGTTGGTGTTTCATTTAATGCTTTGTTTTGTTTTCATTCCAATGTTTACCGATGAAAATTGTTGACTAGAAACTGAATTTTCTCTCTTTCCTGATTTTTCAGACTGATTGAGAAGGTAGACTAACCATCATGGCACCTAGAGCATTAGACTATGAATCGTTGAATGAAAACGTCAAGAAGGTTCAGTATGCTGTAAGAGGCGAGTTATATCTTCGAGCTTCTGAGCTTCAAAAGGAAGGGAAGAAGGTATTTATATTGTATTATATCAAGTCTGATCAAATTTTCTTCAGAAATATTGTTGTTCGTAATTTAGCTTATGATGTTTCGTGGATTTGAAAGTTAACTTAAATAAATGTGTTGAAATTCTACTGAATTTATGTGGATGCAACAACTGGAGATTTTTAGTAGATTTTCACACCTATCAGCTGGCCAATTTTATTACTAGTACTGCCATCACTGCTTCTAGTTCCGGTTGCTGATTCCCTGTCTTCCAAGTTTTCACATACGTCACTGCCAATTCCTTTGTTGGATGTGCCTCTTGTTTGCGTTCTATTTATTTTTTTCGCTTTTGAATTCATGAAAGAATTAGTCAAATGTAATGCACGCTTTTCATTAGAGGGAGGCTTTTTCTCTCATCAATTGTGAAAACCTAGTCCTATGGGAGATGCATATTCAGTTATATTTTGTATTCCATATAATTTGTATGTAAAAGTACAGCATGTTTTGCCACTACATGTACTTGCATATTTTGTAGCACAGTCATGAGCCTAGCAATATATCCTCCATGATCTTGCACTAGGCAATCAATGATAATCTTGAATATTAGACCTTCTAATATGATTCTAGTGCCTTAACCTGTTACTTTATGTGTAAAATCTTACTTCACATGTGATTTAATTCCTTGTAAAACCATGGGAAGATGTCTGTATTTTGACTTTAAATCAACCAGTACAAAACATTTAATACATATATGAGTGTGCGTGTGTGTTTTATGTATGTATTAAATGTCATTATCCTTTGCCTATTTCTTCGAGTCTCACCGCTTCAAATTTATCCTGTAGATTATTTTCACAAATGTCGGCAATCCTCATGCTCTTGGACAGAAGCCACTTACCTTTCCTCGCCAGGTAAAGTTGCAGTATCTTAAAACTCTGTATATGTATCTTTTGTATTTACTGCGTAAATGAACTGTTTTGAGTTGCTTATGGATTCTTGTCTATATAGTTGAGTTGAACCATGGAAAGTTCTATTGTAGGTGGTTGCTCTCTGCCAAGCACCATTTCTACTAGATGATCCAAATGTGGGGTTTTTATTCCCTGCGGATGCTATTGCAAAAGCTAAGCATTATCTTGCTATGACTACTGGTGGTCTAGGTATCTTCTTTTTACCTGCCTTTCCTTGCATAAGTTTTGGAAAGGGGTTGAAACATTATCAAGTGCATTGGGGTATCTTGCATTTACAGGTTGGTCAGTGGAGGGTTATTAAATCACACAAGTACTGAAACATTAAGAATATTTTTTAGGTGGTTGTATCCTAGATGCTTCACCTTATGCCAACTCCACATGTACATTGTCATTTCATTGTCACCCATATTCCTTTCTTATATGTTCCTGCCTTGAGAACTTTATGGTTTTCAATAGCTTGATGCTCTAGCTAGTTAAAGAGTAGTACCACTGTGACACTGCCATCAGAACCTGAAATGCAAATTAAAGTTACTCTTGTCCACATGTTTAGGTGCTTACAGTGACTCTCGAGGTATGCCCGGAGTTAGGAAGGAGGTAGCAGATTTCATTGAAAGGCGTGATGGATACCCAAGGTGATGTTGTTATATACAATGGTCATTTTTTGCTCTCTCTATCTCTCCGTGTGCGGTTGTGTTTTGAATAAATAGTTGTTGTCTTTGGTCTGCAAGTGTTACACTGAAGTTCACATTGCTGCTCACTTTGTTGACAGCGACCCAGAACTCATATTCCTCACTGATGGTGCCAGTAAAGGTGTCATGCAGATCTTGAATACTATTATCCGTGGTGAAAGTGATGGGGTAAGTATACTTCCCTGCAATGAATGCAAGTACTAGTGTCTCCTTCTTTGATTTAATGTAGGCTTCTTCTAAATCTTTTCCCAGCCCCTTCTTTCTTGTTGGTAATGATAGAGGTTTGCTTTATCTTAGTGTCATTATCATACCATTTACCAGACAATGCCTGTAATAAAAATATCATGCATTTGTCAGGTTTTGGTTCCAGTGCCACAGTACCCACTTTACTCTGCTGCAATTTCTCTATTTGGCGGTTCCCTCGTTCCATATTATCTAGAAGAGACAGTAAACTGGGGTCTTGATGTTAATGACCTTAGACAATCAGTTGCACAAGCTCGCTATAAAGGAATAACTGTTAGTATGCTTTGACTCGTCTTTGTATATATCTCGTATACATGCAATTGCTTGATATCTATTTGGAAATTGGAACCTTAGAATTTAACAGAAAACTGGAAGAACAGAATGGATAGGGTATTGATTTTAACTGTCTGGATTTTACTTGTATTGGCCAGTTATTTGGACGATTACTCTCGGAAATTCTATCTACTTGGGAAGATTGGTCTATTGTCCGCTTCTATCTTAATATTTTATGTGCATGCATCAGCTACTGACCCAATGTGTCTTATAATGCTCATTACCACAAACTAAATCTTTAATATATTTGATATATGGTCAGGTAAAAGCAATGGTGATTATTAACCCAGGCAACCCCACTGGTCAGTGTCTTAGTGAAGCTAATTTAAGGGAAATATTGCGCTTCTGTTACCAAGAAAACTTGGCTCTTCTTGGAGATGAGGTTTATCAACAGAACATTTACCAGGATGAACGTCCATTTATTAGTGCTAGAAAGGTAATTATTGTTTTGCCTCTAAATTCAAGTATTTGTTACTGGAATTACAACTGGTATTAAATTATCAATAATATTTTTGCTGCGACTTTGAAAGGTTTTGATGGGCATGGGCCCACCCATGAGCAAGGAAGTCCAGCTTGTTTCTTTCCACACTGTGTCCAAAGGATATTGGGGTGAATGCGGGCAGCGGGGTGGATACTTTGAGATGACAAACATTCCTCCAAAGGTTTGCTTTTTATCTTATTGATATTTGCATCCTTCTTGAGTTGCAAGCTATGTGTTTCTTGCAAATATTAATTTAGGCATTCATACAATAAAAACAATTAGGTATTCATAACCACACAAAATATAAAAGAATTACAGAACAATATAAAATTTACAGAAAGCTGGGCCGGAAAAAAAAAAGAAAAAAGATGTGTTTGACTAGAATACTCTTAGCTTATATCATTTCATATGATTCACAAATTCTCTTATCTTCATTCTATCTTTCGATAAAACAGATTTCTTTTTTTCATAATAATTGTTCAATGTTTTTCATCCCATGTGTTTTATGACATGCAATATGGAAATTAAACATCAGAAGGATCTTTCAATTCGAGCAGTATTTGAACTACAAACATTCAAAAGTCATCTTTGTTTATAATGATTTATGCTGCAGACTGTTGATGAGATTTATAAGGTTGCATCAGTATCACTTAGTCCAAATGTCCCTGCACAAATATTTGTAAGTAGCCTGCACACTTTCTGCTGTGGTAATTTTATCTATTTAGCTGGGAGATCCAGTGCTTGTTTCTCGTTAGTGCTTCAGTTCCTGTTGTAACAAATTCTAGCTATTGACAGATGGGGCTGATGGTCAACCCGCTTAAACCTGGAGATATTTCATATGAGCAGTTCATTAGGGAAAGGTACGCCTGCTAAGATTTAGTTTCTGAGGAGTTAATTCAGTATCCATGATGATAAATGAAACTGAACCAAGGACATTCCCCTTTGATTTAGAACTTTGCTAAACTGTCAATCTGATTTCCAAACTAGTTAATGGATACTATTAATGTCCATTGTCAATTAAAAGAATTGTCTACTTTGAGCAAGGAATAACAATGTTTTATGATCAAAACAACGCAGCAAAGGAGTCATTGAATCATTAAGGAGAAGAGCAAGGATGATGACTGATGGATTCAACAGCTGCAAAAATGTGATATGCAATTTCACAGAAGGTAAATTGTTGTTTCTTAGCTATTTTAACATCTTGCATTTTGTGATCTCACTCCCAATCTGTACCTGGACGTTGTATGACATTGTAGAATCTGGTTTTAGGTGCTATGTATTCATTTCCTCAAATACAATTGCCACCTAAAGCAATAGAGGCTGCCAAAAAGGCTGGAAAAGTTCCTGATGTTTTCTACTGTCTCAAGCTTTTGGAAGCCACTGGCATCTCCACAGTCCCTGGTTCAGGATTTGGACAAAAAGAAGGGTAACTTCTGATTTTTCTTTTTTGATTTAAACTCTGGATTTAGCTGTAGCTAAATGCCATTTTCCTATTGCATTCTTTTTAATAGTT
This sequence comes from Populus ilicifolia, assembly GCA_015708895.1. Lineage (NCBI taxonomy): Eukaryota > Viridiplantae > Streptophyta > Magnoliopsida > Malpighiales > Salicaceae > Populus > Populus ilicifolia. Next base: position 80,568 of record SRLM01000642.1, on the reverse strand, counting down.
TTACAGGGCTTGAACACACAAGCATGCACGCACAGACACATACGAGACAAAACAAAAGAAAACTGTCATGAAAAGTTCAGCCAGTTCTCTTGGCTTTGTTTCTCTTCACGTGGATTGATTTCTTGTCACATACTGATTATTTTTTTTATATATGTTCGCATCATAATTTGAATCATGTATTTATGAAGATTACGTGCATGCTTCTGACAGGTATATGGAGAATTATTTTTCTCACTTCTCTCCTTTTGTTTCTGAAGGGGGTTTTGCCCGCCCCCCTCCCCCATCCTTTTCCTTTGTGGGTGTGCAAAAGCACGTCTCTAGATGAGTCTGTTCCTAAACTGTAATTAAATGCTAGTGTCTGATTGTTAAGCTTTCTTGCAGGGTCTTTCATTTAAGGACAACCATTTTACCAGCAGAGGAAGAAATGCCAGAAATCATGGCCAGTTTCAAGAAGTTCAACAATGAGTTCATGGAGCAATATGATGACCGCAGTGGTTATTCAAGGTTGTAAGAAATCCTTCAAATTCTGCAAATTGTATCATATTATTGGGCAATTGCAAGCTGTTTCGTATATGCTTCCTTGAATTGCCTGTATTTGGCTATTTAAACTAAATTCTGTTGAAGACTCATTCTGCTGCTAATCATCACTCAAACATCAATTGACTGGATGAATGTGTACTTAATCTGGCGTCTAGTACTGTCGTTAATAAAGGTGAAGAAAGCTCAATCTTCACTTAATTAGTCTGATCAGCTAGCTACTAAATTGTTGCCTACCTCTGCCTCTTCGCATCAATATCTTGCCCTAAGCAACTGATAAAATAAAACCATTAGTTTGCTTTGGAATTTAAGCGTTTCGTTCCCTTCTACGCTCAACACAAATTTGTCCTCGCTTCTTGTGTGCTTGCTTGCCTGCCCTCTAGGTCTGCCACCCTTTAATGCTGCATTCCCTTCATTTTGACTATGATATAAACAATTTTTCATTTCTCTATTTTTCTCCAGGTAGCTAGCCATTTATGGCTTGGCAGTGTTTGAGAGTTCATTAATAATTATTTTTTGAAATATTTTTTATTAAAATATAAAAAATAATTTAAATATTAATATAATATTATTTGGACTGCATTGTCAACCCGGTGTAAATTATGGCATTTGAATTCCCAATAAGTATAAAGAGGAGTATAGCTAGATGTGATCCTCCGAAATCTGAATGTACATGAGATGGAAGACAAGGAAGTAACCAGTGCAAAGGGCAGAAGACTGGTAGAAAAAACATGATCAGCAAAAGCTGCCAGCAGCACCTGTTGATGGGGAATTGTTCATGGTAGAAGTGAAAGGGACCTGAGCCCCTGCTTGCTTTTTCCAGCAGGTTGCATGTCTGAAATTTCAAAAGCGGAAATCAACGGCTACACGGCCTTGCCTCTAGCTTGTAGCATGTGGAATCGAATTTTCTATTAATAATGTAAGCTTCAAAACAGTCTCAAGTATCATGTGGTCAATTAATGTTCTAGTCCAAAGCAAAACGAGGGCTTGTGAAATTTTGAAAAGGGTCTCTAGTTATTTAATTTTCATACTGTTCACTTGATTTTTCATTAATTTCTTGTTGGGTAACGATGTTAGTGTGAAATTACACCGAGGAACATCATAAATTTAGAATAAACTATTATTATTATTATTATTAAAAATTTATAAAAGAGCTTCATTTTATTTTTTTATAAAAAATTATTTAACTCAGATTAATTTACATTAACTTATTAAATTTATAACTTAAATTAAAAGTGTTGGTGGATATATTTGGGTTGAGTTTGGATTCATAATTATAATCAACCCCTCTTCTAATATTGTATAAATTTTCAGTCTAACTCGTTTAATTATTTTGAACCCGAGTGAATTGGATATAATAAGTTGATATTATTTTTTTTATGTGAATGGCACATATATCCTTGGATCTTGGATGAGTATATATAATTTTTTATTCTTTAATGATATTTAAAAATACATTTATAAAGATAAATGATTGAATAAATTACTTTATCAGTTATATTTAAATTTTTTTTCTCAAACCAGTAGAACGCCTGTCTATAATATGCATAACATAAAAATAAAAATTATTCAAGTGGCAAAAAAAAAAACTATATGAAAAAAACCAAAGATGAAATTAATAGTTGCTGTCCTAGGTTCATAAGATGCATCACACTTCTCTACTTTCTTATTAATATTTTATAGCTAGGTACCAAGAAAAGTGCTATTGATACCAAGAATTTTCTAGCATTTAATTAGCTATAAATGTTGAGGAGTTAACCTAGTTTTAAATATTTTAAACCATGATATCTATCTATTTATTTTTTTATTTACCATTATTATAGTATTAATGTTAACTAATTTTAATGGATTAAATTTGGTTAAATAATATAAATTTTATTAATACCCTAATTTTTTAAATACATCTAACTTAAATCACATCCATTCAAATTTGATAACTATTATTATATTGCAACATTTCAGTATAATAATAATAATAATAATAATAATAATAATAATAATAGTAATAATAGTAATTAAAAAAAAACACTAACTTTGTAACGTCCTCTTCGAAAAATTTTCACAATTGGGTGCAATAATGGAAGAAAAGGAGGCAGTGGTGATTGATTGATGATCGCGATGTGATGCCCGAAAGCTTTGGCGCCAAAATCCAAGTCAATATATCCTCTAGGCTTGTTTCACGGGCACTCCCCTCCCCTTCTTTCTAGTAAGCTCGCTTATTTACTAAAAAAATAATTTAAAAAATAATAAATAATTTTTTAATATTTAATAGTATTATAAAAAATAAATTAAAAATATTTTAAATGTT
>SRLM01000642.1:1146-77360 GCA_015708895.1 Populus ilicifolia | reverse complement strand
GTAAAGTATTTTTTGTTAATAAACTTTTATAATAATAAACACATATAAAAAAATTTAAAAATAATTTTTAAGAAATTACTTTCCACGTAAGAAAATGCCCTTAAGTTTATTTTTATTTCAAAGTATATTAAAATAATAATATATTTTAAAATATATTTTTAATACTTTTTTTAAAAATTTTAAAAAAATCTGCTTGAAATGTTATTTTAAAGAAACACTTAGTATATATTTATTATTGTTTTTATAATTATGCTTGAAAATGTTTTAAAAATTTAATCATTTTAAAAATATACTAGATTAATATGTTTTAGTGTTTTTTCAGTTATTTTGATATACTAATATCAAAAATAAAAATTATATATAAAAAAATTATTTTAATATAATTATAGTAAATTTGTTTTTTCATAAATTACTCACTACCACCTATTGAGAAATATTATCTTTTGATTTACATTTACTTACTAAATAAATCTTAAATAGATCAGCTGATGTCATGAGGTTCGTCCTCGGGTTCTCTTTCCTTGCTTTTCTTTCTCACTCTAGCCACGAAGAATCTGGTTGATATAAACAGCACATTGGACATCAGTGATCAGTCTTCATCCGCATTTAAAGCTTTTTGCTTAGCTAGAACACTGCCATCCTTTCTTCCATTTATTCCTAGCTCGTAGCTTCTCTAACTAGCTTCACAAAGACTCTTTCACGAGAATCTAACCAAATCTCCTCTTTCATCTTCCCTTTACAACTTTTCTTCTGCTATTCACTTTCCTTCTGGTTTCATTTGATTCTCTACCGATCCCCACACAAATCACGGAACCTCTCAGCTTTATTTATTCTCTGTGTGCTAGCAAGCTTTATTCCTTATTCCTTGTTGGCTACCTAGCTACTCCTATAATAATACTGTTGGTTTGTGCTAGTTTTGGATCCAAAACATACCATATGGGGTTCTCGAAGAAGCCTCCAGCCGTGGATGGTGGCTTGGATTTAGATGGTAGTAAGAGATGGGTTATTGCTGGGATTCCTTTAAGAGCTCCTTTAAAGCCCATATCTACAAATCCAGTTGAGAAAGAGATCAACGAAGATGATGATCAGAGTAACTGTACTTCTGCTTCAACAACGCCTACCAGTGAAGAAGCAAGAATTCCTTCTAGACTGGTGTGCCCTCCGGCTCCCAGGAAGCGAAAAGCTACTTTCAAGTGTAATTATACGAGTGGTGTTAGGGAGTTCTTTACCCCCCCTGACTTGGAAACCCTTTTTGTACAAAGGGCAAACTGATCGTCATTGATTCATTCCTTCCAAGTTCAATTTGCCTCCTCCTCTACTCATGATTTGCTTCTTTTTTCTTTTTAATTTCCTTTGTTTGATCCAGTTAGGCAGGCGCCGTTAGCTTTTAGCAGGAGGATCTTAATTATTGTTTGTACAGGTTTCATAAGTAAATAAAATCTGGAATAATTCACTGACATGTTTCTTTGTATGTTTAGCAAATTAAATTGTTCTCTTCATCATCATTTCTTTTATATTCTTTGTTCTAGCAGTGGCTTTATTTGACAATCATGTTCAAGAGAAACATAATAACCAAGGTAATATTTGTGTATTTTTTAGGTTAATTAAAACACGCCAATGTTTTGTTTTTTGTTTTTATTGTAAAAGAAAATTAAATACATAATGTTTTAGAACAACACATCAGCATCAGCTGAGTTGCAACCACCGAGTAACAATAGTTTCATTTTGTTCTCTTCCTCTGACACAAGCTGTAGATATCTTTCCGTCTCTCTGTATGGGGCTGTTCATGGCCATATGGGCCAAATATTGACACATGCAAGTCAACATCTAAGTAAAGGTATATCCTTTTCAAAGATAAGAAGATGCTCCATGGCCTGGTCGACCGAGACAGTCCCCTCAACGCTTGCTGCCATTGACTCCTTAATCAAACCTTTTATGTTTTGATTATCCTGTGATTTTATATGAATTCTACTAAAAAGTTCCCTTATAGGAGCTTAAAATTTATAATTTTCTTTTAATTACATCATTAAAAACTATCAAGATATGAAACATACTGGTTCTCTTAGCTAGTGACCCACCCCACCACCTTGAACTCTCACGGTAGTGGGGCTGGCCGGGAAGGTTCTCTCCAAGTGATTTCTCCGATATAACCATTAAAAAGGACAAATAAAATATGGATCGGTAGATTAGAATCCTATGCCAGCAGCAAGTTGAGGGGACCTTATTTAAAATTCTCAAGCTCAAGTTTGGCATGTCATGCCAATAATTGACGAAGGCACTTACGCACAAACTTATCTAGTCTTATCTAATCCTAATAATCAAGGACACCCAATTGTTTACTTGGTACAGAATATTAAGGATCATCATGAAAGCAAAGCATACGATACAACAGCAACAGCATGTATAGATAGCTGGCTAGGGGACGCTCACCTAATCTTGGGTTTCTTTTAGTGATATTAAAGAAAGCTTTCTCGGGATCGGAGCTGTACCGAGGCAATGGATTTGCACCACGTCTGTGTAAAAGCTGCGAGTCTGTCTTGGCACCTGGTTAGATAGCAATAGTTTATCGCCTTTGTTTGAACTTAATTTTTTTAAAACAGTAGAGAAATAACGTTGATAAATGTTGAGCTACAAGAATGAAGTGTAACAGAGATGAATTTACAAGGACGAAAACACTGTTCATCCTTAATATTGATTTATTGAGCGGAAGCATAGTATCTTCATTGGAGATCACATGGAGCGCCCTCCATGGATATCATATGTGATTGGCGGTTAGTGTAAGCTTGCATATTAATTAATGTTCAACTCTCGATAAGTTTTCTATTTTACCATTAAGCTAGACAAGAGAGCAAAGTATTTTAATCGGTGCATGAGACCAATTATGCAAGCAAACATATGCCTAGGGATCGAGTTTGGAACTTCGGATTTGGATGTTAATTCTCTAACCACGTTAAGTTTTTATTCTTTTAATTAACGAGTTATCCTTTGATTGGCATTTTACAGTTACCGGAGCTCCATCTGTTCTGCTCTGCATCTCTGTTATGATGCAGAGCAGAGAGAATATATATTTTCAGGACGTCGCCCTGTTTTCATCATGCAATGGTTAGTTTTAGTTTTTGTTTTTTTTTTCTTTAACTCAATATATAATTTATATTAAATTTTAGTTTTTTTTAAATAAAAAATTTAAATTTGTATAGACTTATCCTATTTTATATTTAATTGTTATTAAATAAATAAAAATAATAAAATTTAAATTCATAATTACTTGATCATTAAAACTTTAATATTATATTAAAAAATTATTTCAATTCAATAAATTAAATTATATAAAATTTTAATATATAATTTATATTATTTTTTTAATAAGATTTACAGGCTTTACATATATGAAATCTCTTGAACTACTAGCATGGAAACATGGGAAACATGGTCTTCTCCTAGCTCGAGATCGAGGCCCTAGAAGAGAGTCCTGTGTAACTCGGTTTTTCGGGAGGCCATTCGCTTGGTTTACAAGGACCTAGTTGATTTTCATATATTTAAAGCTACTATCTTAGATATCAGAAGCCTCCTGACTGAGAATTGGGAGGTCAGCATTTGTCATTTCTATTTTGATCACTTATTATTGTTTTTGTCAAGTGTCAGCATAGTATAATGTAATAAATATTAAATATTTATCCAAAACATAAGATCTAGAGGTGGAAGTTTTTTCTTAAAGGAGAAATTGATTTTAAATAAGGCGTTTTTTCTTATAATTTTTGCATATATATTCAATGAATAATCGGATGCATAGAAAAGAAAAATTAAATAGCTTCCTTAAATTTTGATTTATCTATTTATTCAAAAGATTTATGAAGCCATTATTAAGCCTTTTAAATCCTATTCCGACAATGAACAGCAAGAAGAGGTTGTTTAATTATGAAACTATCAAATTGTACGTGCGTAATCTGGTGGTTTAATCCTGGAAATTTATGAAGTGACAAGCTTTAATTTATTTATTTATTAAAAAAAACAGTCATTAATTTTATGGTAAATTCAAAGGGTCAACATTTTAAGGTCTGATAAGCCGAAAGAAATCCTGATGTTTACAGAGTTGATCAGCGCAATCCCAAATCCATGCTATAAGATAGCGTTTTCTACAATGCCTCTGGGATTTGGTGGTGTGATAATCCCTTCATCGAAACAGCTTTCCTTCTTTCTGAAAAAAGGTTTTTGTCCCCGGAAGTGGGGTATGCTTCCATATTATCAGCTTGACGTTGGATTTTCTATAGTAACACCCAGAAAAAGGTTTCCAGTTTTGTCGTGGTGCTGATCACTGTAAGAAAGAACGCCATCTTCAGCTTAAGCAAGCAGTACATCTTTCCTCGGAGAAGGTGACGAGATTTTATTTCTGGCATGCGGTGATTAATTGCACGATCCTCAGGGCACTGCACCAGTTTAATAGAGTAAAGAGCACCATCACTTGTCAACATCTTCTTGGCTCTGGTAAGCTTGTGGGGTCGTGTACACTGGGATGTATAGTTGAAAATGAGGTACCTCGAACAGTAAGTTCTACCGACCATAAAATTCTAGTGGCCGACGGCAGATGATATTTCTTAAAGTTTCTTTTTCTAAAAAGATATGTTAAAATAATAGACCGAAATACTTGTGGATTCTATGGGCCAAGCCTATAGTCGTGTTCATAGTTTTTGAGGAGCCGAGCCATCAAGTTTGACTGTCTATCTTGTCCATTCCAATTTTCTTCAGAATAACGATTGATTCCGAGCAATTTATGCCTCGGATTGATTCAGAAGTTTCCCCAAATGAAGTGGATTCTACATGGAATCGCCTCATCCAATAGCTGGAATAAACTGCTTGTGTAGCATCATGATTACTGCTAATCAAATAGTTTAAACTGAAAATATTACAAATTACTAATGGCGCTGGCTTCATGCAAGATAAGAGGCAATGCTTAGTGTGGAATTTGCCTGGAGCGTCATGATTCAACCTTCTGATATGGAAGATATGCCCAGATGATAGAAACTAATTTTGTAAAATACAAGGATGAGATAGCTTCCATATACTCATTAATTTATTATCGAGGAAAATATATCTTTTTTTATTATTTATTTGATGGGCAATACTAGACTGCAAATAGAAGATAAATAAATTCTTTTTGCTTATAATAAAAAATATTTATGGATCAGTTCACATATTAATCTATAATATTAAGTTGAAGAAATTATCAAAGTTTGTTAAACTTTACCTAGTTAAAGATCCGGTTATGGAATATATAGAATGACCGGCTAATTAAAATAATATCACTGAAATTTTTATTTTTAAATAATATTATTTTAAATATTTCAAAATTCTAAATAAATCATAAATTTAAACATCAAAGTTTTAAATTAATTTTTTTTATAACCCAATAAAAATCAGAAGTGGAGTTGATATGCTAGACCATGATGGATTTAAAACTCGTTTGAAAATATAATTATAGTTATTTTTTAAATAATTTTTCATGTTAAAATATATTATAATAATTTTTTTAAAATAAAAAAATTATATTTGATATCAACACATAAAAATAATTTAAAAATACTAAAAATATATTAATTTAAAATAAATAAAAAATTAATTTTTTCTTAAAAATATTTTTAAAATATAGAAACAAACCTACTTATTAATTAGTGTGTGGATAGAACGTAGAGAGATAAATATTTTTTTTACAATAAAAAATTCACATATTAAATTATATTGGTCTAATGCATTGATACAAATGGTGGCATGTGGTGTGACTTCAAAAGTAGTTCTGGAATGGGCTTAGTTGCCATGGAAAAAGCCCGTCAGTATTGTAGTTGGCGTTATTGATGGATCCAGGCCTTTTGTATGGTTGGGCTTGGCCTCTTGGGTGATGAGACAAATACAAATCTTTTTTCTGAGGTTCTAATTCCATCATAAACACAAGAAAAAGGATATTCGAGAATGTAACTTCCCCCAGAGCTCAACGGCCCCACTTGATCAATGACGTAGCTTATGAAACGGTACTCGTATCTACCCTCCTCAAACCGTAACAGCGTTTCTCGGTGTTCCGTTCCTTTCCATCAGAAATCTGGAGCCCGCTTCAGTGTTCACACTCACCACTTCAACCGAAGAAGATGAAGCAGAGTACGTGGCCTGGTCGATCAGACGGCTCTCGTTTCAAATCGCTCCCGATCAAACACCAATTCCATCAATCAGAGTTCAAATCTACCTCCAAATTCTGGTCAACATCATCAGCTTCTCGGCAAATAAGATCATCAGATGGTGATTTCTCGAAACTTCCCTTCGATATACTAACCAAAATAGCGGCATCGTTCACGCTGCCTAATTTGCAAGCGGCGTCGTTGGTGTGCAAGTCGTGGAGCGAAGGGCTTCGGCCGTTGAGAGAAGCGATGTTGTTCTTAAAATGGGGAAAGCGGTTCAAGCATGGGCGAGGAGGTGTGCGTCCTAATTTGAACAAGGCTCTCGAATCCTTTTTAAAAGGTGTGGCTCGTGGGTCCACCCTAGCTATGGTTGATGCTGGTCTTCTTTACTGGGAAATTGGCGACAAAGACAAGGCAATTGCCCTTTATGAGAAGGCTGCTAAGCTTGGAGACCGCTCTGGTCAGTGTAATCTTGGACTTGCTTACTTGCAAGGTATCTAATTCTTAATTTCTTTTCTGTTCATTTTTCCTTTGTTTCTGTTTTGTGCAATGCAAGGGGAGCAAAAAAAAATGTAGAAAAGTTGGAAAAAGGTGCTAAATTGAGTTGTCAAATATTCGTTTGAAAGGTAGCGAGTGGCTCTCTTGATTGATTGATTCCAGATAATATCTAGTCATGACATGAACGTTCTTTGTAGTTTTAATCGTTTTTAAAATAACCCAGAAAGGGAAAAACATTGATAACAATAATAAATAAATAAATAAATAAAAAGGTATGGCTAGTAGCTTCCAATAAAGCAAGATCTGGTCATGAGTTGCTAATCATGTGCTTGTTATGATTATTATTGTATGTGCAGCTGAACCTTCGAAACGTAAGGAAGCAGTGAAATGGTTATTTCGGGCTTCAAAATCTGGTCATGTTCGAGCTCAATACCAATTCGCACTTTGTTTACATCAAGGTAGTGGGGTGAATTGTAATCTACAAGAGGCTGTAAGGATCTCTCTTCTTGTCCTTCTACCATAAATATGTGGATTAGCTTGTTCACTTCAGAACTAGTGAGCTTTTCTCTCATGCAGGCTAGGTGGTATCTAAAAGCGGCTGAAGGTGGATATGTGCGTGCAATGTACAATGTTGCATTGTGTTACTCTGTTGGGGAAGGTTTGGCTCAGAGTCATCGACTAGCAAGAAAATGGATGAAGCGGGCAGCAGATCGTGGTCATAGTAAAGCTCAGTTTGAGCATGGACTTGGACTCTTTTCTGTATGTTATTGCTGATTTAACCTATAGTTATTTGAATATGCAGGACAGACAATGAATAAAGTAAATTAATTTAATTTGTTCTCTGAAAGGTTGCATTAAGGTGGAGATTATAACAAATGTGGATGGGAAGGGCATAGTTGAGAGAGCAGGATACTTGCACATTTGACTTGCATGTCTGTTTTGCATTCTCCCTTTTTTCCAAGGGTGCCCACCTGGCATTGTGTTTGTTTGGACTCGTGTTTTCAAGTTGTGATCTTTTTTGCTTGCTTTCATCTTTTTGGTGTTCTCTCTCTTTTTTTTTCACGTGGAAACCTGTGATTCGGAAATGAATGAAGACTGATGCTTTGTCAAAATACACGTTGCCAACTACCCAAGCATAACTTTGCAATCCACCCTAAGAAAGCTAAAACCCAATGTCGAAGCCCCATGCTATCTTTAGAGGTCACGTGGGATAGGGCTAATGGTTCAACAGTTTCTTTCCCCATCATATCTGCAACTTAGATATGAACTATGCAGATAGCACTTCTATATTACTTGTTGGTTTGTTTAAGGATCTTATGGTGATATTTTGGGCAGGAAGGAGAGCAGTTGAAAGCTGTAGTTTATCTGGAACTTGCCACTCGTGCTGGTGAAACAGCAGCAGCTCATGTCAAGAATGTAATTTTACAACAACTATCAGCAACTTCACGTGATCGTGTCATGAATCTTGCTGATAATTGGCGTGCTTTACCTTCATCTCGCTGAGGTATTCATCCGGGTTTGTAAATCTTTGAATTATAGGCTTTTCCTTCACTTACATGCTTTACAAGAACTTGTCCTTATGCCCTTGATCATGAAATGTCATTCTATTTGTGGCATACTATAAATTTACTGGCTGTAAACTACTGTATTGGAGACATAGGTTGTTTGTGTTTCAATATTCTGTAATTGAAAAGGAATAATAAACTAACAAGATTTTTTCTCAAGTCCCATGAGCAATGAGCAATTAGAGAATCGAACTGTATGCTTTCTTGAAAATGAATGGGGAAGGTTTTGCGATACAAATTGTTGTTCTCAGGCCCTTGCAATTTAAAATTAGTGGCAGCATAAATGCAGCAATCACACAAATTGGCTAAACATTATAGTCGCTTATTCCAGCATCAAAGGTATATAAAAAAGTTAAATTGAGAGTACAAAGGATTAATTAATTAATTAGATACTATCTCTTGAGTCCTTCAAAATTTTGATTTTGATTTTGTTTTTTCATTATGTATCTCGTTAGAACTTTCAACCGAATAGATTAGAGATTTGTTTTAATACACTTAAATTCTAATCATAAATAGACATCTTTTGTTTATATTTGCAAGAATTACTGGTTAATATAAGACGCCTCAATGTGTGCATCTGTATGAGCATCTCGGTTGACTAATTGTTTGATTGGTTTTGCATATCAGGATAATCTCATGGCCTGTTGGTTGCAAGACATTAAATTTAAAAATCCCAAGGTCAAAATTAGGGGCATTATCCAACTATGCGGACAAATTTCAGCCTTTGCTCGGATATCTTGGCACACTTCCTCTCCATTTTTGTGCTGTTTTCTTTGGCGAAGAGGGAAAATGTTGGCATGATACCATGGAGAGCAATTATGCCATTGAGCGTGGTTAAAATGTCGTCTCCGCTGCTTGTTCTTTCATCAGTTGAACTTATGTTGCTCTGGTATGGCAATTCATGAGACAAAGTCCTGGTTAGCGGTCACCTTTGATAATTTTGCAAGGTTATGGCTACGACGAGAGTGTGGAATGGATAGGTGTGTATGGTGGTGCGCCCTGTTGAGTAAACTGCTATGTGCTGTGTGCCACCAGGTATGGGAGCGTGGGGCTTCCACTATTCTTCTGGTCATCGTAATGACCACCAAGAAGATTGGAGAAAAATAATGTTGTCTTAGTGGAGAGTGCAACCAAGATTATAAAATCATTGTGGGAGTCCAATGAGAGTCCTGTTCTTGTAGATAGCATTGCCGTCGATGGTAAAATTCTGTCTGGCGTCCTCTACTGGTTAAATGTTCATGCTTGTGGGATGTTAGCTCTGTCATTTTCTTTAAGTGGCGCTAACCTTCTTTTTTTTTGTTTTTTTTTTTCATTTAAAAAATAAAGCGAAATCATTTCTAAAGCATAACTTACCTTCACATTTTTTTTGGTCGGGTAAAAGACCGAGTATGTGCCAGCTAACTGGTAATTTCCTATCGATTATAACAGATCTTTTTTTCCTACGAAAGTACCTTTAACAACGAGAAGGATTTCTCCATTATCGAGACTTGGACACCTTAGAAAAATAAATACCATGCACTTGACTGAAACACATTCAAGAGCTCTTGCTCCATCCACTACTGCATCCTGGTTGTCAGTGTCAGCAGATTGATGTTTCCTCTTCGTTGGAGCATCATGCATGCTTGCTAATGAAACAAGGAGTAATCAAACAAATGATAGCTGCTGTTCTCAAGCCATTTCATCCTCGGAGGCTAACTGATATTATTGAAGGCTGAAGAAGTTGAGGGCTTCAAACTAAATATCAGAAATCATTATGCCTCAAGCGATCCGAGAACACAAATTTTAGCCTCGACAGTGTAACTTTTTTGGCCTCCATTAGTAGCAATCCAATACTGTAAAGGAAGCGGCAAACAAAACCCAGGAAGCAACGCACAGTAGGGTTTTATGTGAACGATAAACCATATTGATGGATACAAAGGGGATCAACTTAGAAAAGGGACCAGGTAAATTTATAACTAATTTGATTTATTTGCAAGGCATGAACAAATTGTATTAATTACCAATAATATCCAGAAAACTCTGTTATGATGACGTGTTTCTGTGTTTCTATATAAACCAACTCTGTTTCTGTACGAGTTTTTTTAAGGGAATAACCTGACCGTGCTATGAACAATAGGATAGTTCTACCAAAAAGTATGGTGGATACCCTAACTCACAGATTTGGTGTTCAAGGCACATACAGCAGCCTTTGAGAATGCGTTCCGGCGTGATAGAGATTGATGTGATATATTGCCTTGGACACCAGTTCTTTCAAATCAGGAAACTGCGCAAGCATTTTCTGGTCCACTCCCTCAAGGGCATTCAACACCCTAGCCTGTTCCAGAGCCCCACTATTGCCAGCATGTAATGCAAGGTAACAGAGAAGAATCAACCCATGCAACTGCGCCTGTTCATTTCCCCTAAGCAATCTCATCAAAGGCGGTACACCACTGAACTCGATTATTGCCTTTGCATGCGCAACACACAGAAAATTCTCAGGAGTAGCAAACTTCCCTAGTGCTATGGCAGCTTCTGCTGCCACTTCTTGGCTCCTGTTGCTAAGGTGGGCAACCAAAGGGCCAACTACTCGAGTCTCTCTAGCTGGGAAAGTCCTGGCCAATGAACCAATCGATCTTATAGTAGGAACTTGCAATTTAGGACTATCCAACTCTTTAATCACCCTTAAGAGCTGATCGACAACTGCCTTGGCAGCAGGGGAATTAGCCTTAAAAGCAGCACGTCTAAGGTCCGCATTGGACTCAGCTGCAGCAGTTATCTCCTTTATCGTCATCAAACAATTGAACTGCAACTCTCCCTCTCCCTTCTCAACCAATTTAGCCAAACAAAGAAGCCCTTTTGTTTCTGTTATCCTCTTGCTATTCAACACACTATCTCTGGCAAGCATCCACAAAGCCTCCGCACAACTAATTTTCAGCTTATGCTTAACTTCAGGACTCTCATTCTCCCTCTCTCTCCTATGATTACTTCCTCCCCTACTACTCCCCTCCGAACTATGAAAACTCGAAAAAGAACTCACATACGGGCGGTAATGGTGATTATTCTTCGAATCAATTAACGATTTTTTCTCCATTTCTTGGTTAAACTGAACAAGGGAATGAATACTCTGCTTACCCACAAAACTCTTTTGATCATCCATGAAGGTCTCGAAAGACAACAAAGTCACCAGCGGTCGAATCGCATTCTCCCTTGCAAAATCATTCTGAGCAATCGAGTTGCGCTCCGCCATTCTTGCCACCAAATGCGCCACCCAAGTTTGAACCCTCATTGGAGAATCCGCAAGCACTTTGACAATAATGGGAACCCCAGCTTCATCCAGAATAGTCCCCACCCTCTCCTCATCATTAGACAAGTGATAAAGCGAAGTGGCAGCAGCAACTTGAGCATCAGGTGAAGCAGACTCATTTAAAAGCCTAAGGAAATGGGGAACACCCCCTTCTTCCACGATGATTTGCTTGTTTCTATCATTATCATGAGCAAGTGAGGCAAGCTGATTAGCAGCTTCAATTTTTTCAGGCAAAGGTCCCATGTGAATGGAACTTATAGAGGACCAAACCCAAGCCAGAATCGGATCGTTGCTAGCAATGGGTGGAAGGGTTATCACAATCCCGTAGATATCATTGTTGGAGTCCAGGATACTGGACAGCCATTTCATGTCACCAACCGAAGCTTCTAGGAGATTGATCACTTTCCGAAAATCGGTGGCGCTGATGATGGTGACTACACGGCGGAAGACGTTACGGCGCTTGCACTTGCGTACAAGGGTTAAAGCGCGCTCCATGTTCTTGCAGACCTCCGCGACTATGCGGCGAATGGGACGCTCGTAGAAGGATTGGGCAGAGCGGACCTGAGCACGCAGCTTCTCGACGATGGTGTCAACGTGCTTTCCCACGAGGATGCACTCGGCCTTGAAGGACTCGGCCTCGTCGACGGCGGAGCGAACCCGTTCTGCTAGTAGGATCGCACAGGCGAGTTCCTCTTCGATTCGTTTCTCTTCAGCCATAAATAAACAGTGACTCAGTAACTGAGTCGTGGGATCGAATTTGGTGGCGTTTGTTTGGTTGATTGCCTCACCTGAATTGAATAACTATCTCTTCTTTGGATGGGAGCTGGTGGTGGTGTGGGTTGGGGACGAAGACCATGATGACTGGCCCCTCCCTTTTCTTAACGTTTTCAGCTGTTTGGTTTGTCTTTTGAGTAAATTATAACTCGGTCCCTATACTTTAATATAAATAATTAATTAGTACTTACAATGTCAGAAAATGTACTTACTATTCTTAAAACTATTTATGAGAATATTTCATTTCATTTTAAACTTTGAAACAAAACGAAAAGCAACTACATTGAGGATGATCAATGCTGATTGAGGGACGTTTTCATTATTAATAATACTATAGGGATTAATTAATTAATTATAATAAATAACATGGACTAAGCTGTAATTAACTCCTTTTGGGTTCTTAAGCTGAGTTGGTTTATTCTTTAGCCGCATGTTTGTGTCCTTGTTCTTTTAGGTCTTCTTGGGAATTGTGTAAGGAGATGGTATTGGAAAGCGCGTGGACTGAGATGCTGAGAGCGCGAGAAACGGGTCAAAAGAGTCTTTTGATGGAACCGTCGTCGTTTGTGTCGTCGAACTGACCATTTGTCATTTGAAGGAAGGAAGTGAAAGTGTAACGGCAGTTGCTTGGAAGGAGCGTGGAACTTCTTCTTTTATTTACAACGTATTTATCCATTTTATTTTATTTATTTTTCAAGTTACTACTGTTACTGTTGCAAATGTTTTGTAGAGCTGTTATATGATTGTTTTTAAAGTGTTTTTTATTTAAAAATATTAATTTAAAATAAAATAATTTAAATATTTTTAAAATAAAGAGGAAATACTTGGAGAGATTAATTTGTAAAATGTTTTTAAAAGCTTTTTTATTTAAAAATATATTAAAATAATATTTTTAATATAATAGAATTAAAAAAATAAAAAATTAATTTAATTTTTTTTTTTGTCAAATGGTGTTTTCCTTTCTTACATTTGTAGTCATAACTCGAAAAAACAGGAGAAAATAGGTTAAAGAATTGCTTCTTCTTTAACTTGGTGCCAAATCTTTCCAACTAGACCTATATAAAAAGAGTTTCCCTACTCGAGAGATTATGTTAGGGCCATCTTATCAAATAATTCTAGCTGTCGGGCAAGACTGCAAGCCAGTTTTGGTGACCTTTGGCACATAGTAAACATCGATAGCCCGAGACACCTTTTAACTCGAAAGCTAATTTTTTTTTTTTGATCACGTATCATAATTAATTTTTATAATTTATTAAATACTCTGTAAATTTAATAAATACGTAAAGTATCACGAGATGACAGGTATACATGCCAGGACTCGAAGCTAAGTATAATAAAAAAATACAAGTCCTTTCCACCACTAACCCAAAGTTATTCTGCACTAAACTAAAAATAAAAAAGACAATGTGCTGCCTTTGATTTTTCCAATGAATGGAACAATCTTAGGTTGAGAATTAGGAAATAATCCTAGGATGCGCGTAATAGCAAGAGCAAGTTAAATGCATCTCTAAACTACCCTACCTCCTGCTGAATCTAAAATAATATTTTTTTTTAAAATATTTAACATCATTTTATCAAAACAATTTTTAAAAAATAAAATTTTTAAAATACAATTTTAAACAGATCCTTTCCTGATTAGGACAAAACAATGGGGGGATCGGATGAGATTTTCAGAGATAAGGAGTGGAGATCTAATTTCATCCAATTGTTTTTCTTAAGAAAACAATGGATTTGCTTCTCTTTTTTCTTTTTTATTTGAAGGAAAATGCTTCAAAACAAATGGGTGTTCTTTTGTCTCAAGTGACACCCTTCTAGGATTAGTGGATGCAAGATGGTCTCCGAGTTGATTTTTTTTTAATTTTTTTATTTATTTTGAGATTTCGAACACATCCATTCCTTTTGATCACGTATCGTTCGCCAGTCAAAGTGGGGAATATTAGCCATAGTGGCATCGCACTCCTGCAAAATGGTGCCTTGCGTGAGCTTATCGACCAAACCACTTGCATGACAACGCCTCTTCTTCTCATCTTTTCCCAGCCAAATGATAATAATAGCTAACACACTCATTTTCCACCCTTCAAATAATTATAAATTTACTTCTCTTTTCTAATGAACAGATCCTCAGATAGACCCCTCCTACGTAGTCGAGGCCAATGCATGTGTTGAGGCCACGTCTTTTTTTTATATTTATTTTTCAGCTATTATTTTTATTCTCTATGTATAATACGTATAAAGACTTGTTTAATACATCTTCAAATGGAGGACATGACCGCTTCTAAAACAACTGTACTCGAAAATGAGGAAAAACAAAAAAAAAACAAGACAGAAAACTCAGCAATGGACCACTGCATATTACTTAACATTTTAAGAATGTTAATTAATTATGTTTAAAATCACAGTCACGCTAAGCCTTGGAATTAAAAACCGACGATCAATCTGGATTCCAGGCATTAAATTAATCAGTTAGCCTTGGAATTAGAGTACAATATTAAAAATTAGAGTACAATATTTGACAGTCTCACTGAAGGAAATTTTTTACTATATTTCCGATAGCGATCGTCAAGAGATTTATAAACAAAAATAATTTTATTATTAATTTATGGTTTGTTAATAAATCTATAAGTAATAAATATACTAATAAATTTATAAATAGATAAAATAAATCACAAAAAAAATTTACCACTTTTATTCTATTGGCATCTGCATCACTAAATATAACAAAAATTAATTTTTATATTGAAATTAATTTTTTTAAAAAATAAAACACCAAAATAATATAATTGATGTTATTTCAAAAGTTAAAAAATAAATTTCTGGAACGCCACCTATATTTGATACTTTTTTTTATTTTGATTTCTGTTTTCCCAATCCCATCTTTAAATAAAAAAAAAACAATTAACTTTAAATTAGAATTAAATTGCCTGAAATAAAGCTACGAAGACCTAGATGAATTGATGGTGATCTATGTACGCGTGAACAGTGTTGATATTTCTTGTGAACATCCCACACGTTTTAGTATTTAGTATAAGTTTTTAGTATAAATGTACATATAATTTAAGTCTTGCAATACTAAGGAGAATTTCATCGTGCAAATTACAAAAACTTGAGTGTATAACGTATCCACATTCCAAAATAAACAAGAGCCAACAAAAGAGAATTTTAGAGGTTAGAACCACAACACACTCATAAATAAAGTAGATGGTGCCTTTACGGATTTCACTAGTGAATGTGCTTGCGCTCTACACTCTTTTTTTTTTTTTAATTAACGTGGGTGTTTGGGCCAGCTTTCGCGCACCACGACTAATCCCACGGGCCCTGAAGTTAACGACCATGTAAGCCTCCAGTGGCTATCATATGAGCAACTAAGGACTCGAATCTGAGACCACAGAGGGAGCAAACCCCTTGATCTCAAGTCCTTACCACTTAGCCACCACCTAGATGGTTTTGCGTTCTACACTTGATCGAATTAGAAGTTGATTGGAACATGCAAAAAAATATATATTTTTTTGCATGATTGGAACATGCAAAAAAATATAAATGTGCTGTTGATTTTTTTAATATTAAAAAATATTTTAAATGTTAAATAAAAAATTGACCAATGTGTTTAATAAGATAAATTGATAATAAATTATATAAAAATAATAATTTATATTTTATTGAAACAAAATAAAATATATGATGTGATTACATAAAGTTAAATTCAGATTTTAATGTAAAATTTCTTACCTTTTAATTTTATGCTATTGAGCATAATTTCAAATCTAACTTTTAGATTAAACTAAATTTTTTTAAAAATTCTAGATGTATTTATTTATATTAGAGTAAAATTTTAGGTGAGTCGAAGTTTATAAAGGCTTTGCCATATAGGCATAAGAAGTTGTATGAATTTTGTTATTTTTTTTCCTTACTTGTGAACTTTTTATTTGGTAATGAACCCTTTCCTACAAGAATGTGACACCTTGTTTTGAAAATTTTCTACTTCTATAAGAATCTTTAATGAACTACAATATATTTTTCAAGTGTAACAATGATTCATTAATGTTTCAAAATCTTTTTTTACAGGAATTTCTTATTCATCGTAGCTACACAAGGAAAGAAAGGTTGATGTTGTTTAATGACAGATTGGTTTCTAAGATAATTGGTAGCATTATAGGCTATAGATAAGCTTTATATGTGACTTTATAGTATTTTCTTTTCTTTTTCTCTTCTTACAGGGGCATGAGGAATTAACTTATGAGTTTTATTTTTATATTTCAATTATATCTCAAGACTTGTTTTGGCTTCATAATATTTTGTTTCAGTTAGGATCTAAGACTTGTTTAAATCAATATTTAAGCATATTAGTATACATTATGAGTCAATTTTAAGTGGGTCAATTTAACCCAGAAGGGTAGATCCATTAAGACTAATTTTTCAAAAGTACTTAAACATTTAATAAATGTCAATGTAATCTCTTCTTCATTTAATAAAAATAAAAAAATAGTAAGAATAAGTATAAAAAAATTATACTATCTAAAATCAAAATAAGAAAGGTATCCTTCTTTATTTATCTTTTTTAAGAAATTTTTTTATATAAAAAACATATCATCTTATCATAAGTTTAAATTAAACAACAAAAAATATTCTAACAATTATAATGCAATTGTGTTAAAAAAAAATATAAGGATAAGACATGTATTATCTTGAAAATTTTTATGAAAGGATTGCAGTAGTATATTGTAGTCATTCAAGTATGATCCCTCAAACTCTTTCTTTGATAAATTCTTCTAAATTCCTTGTTGTCTATGATTTGTTTATAAAAAATCTTGATTCTTTAATGTTCCCTGAGTTGTCCAATTTCAATGGCAATTTTGTTAATCTTGGTCTGTCTTATAACAAAATACAAGGTTTTAATTATGATTCTTACAAAAATATGATCTTTTTTAGGAATCTAAATCGACAACTTTTCAAATCATTTGCACATATATAGCTTATGTGTATTAATATCATTAATTACATCAATGCATATTTATTAATAATTTCAATACTAATAAAAGTTTGTATTTCATAATTTTAATATTGGAATTTGAACATAACATAACAAGAGGGTAACTCTGAATTTATGTAAAGGAAAAAAAAAAGGATTCTATCAAATTCTTTTACTCAATGTTTTATACCAAAATGTTAGTAAAGTAGTAATTACAACATATACGTGGACTTCTAACTATCAAAAATAGAGTTCATGGTTATTAGAACACATTTTATTGATGACAAATGGAAATTGCAAAGTGATATTGTGGTAAACTTTCTTTAAAATATATTGTGATTAGCTTTTCTAATTATTTTTTATGCATAATTTTTATTTTTTTCACATATCATATCCACGTAAAAAAGAATGTTAGTTGAAGTTTTGATTGATTGGAATGTCAACACTAACATGTCAATAATAGGTTTCAATGAGATTTATTATTATTTAAATGATAAATTAAAATATGCAAATAATAGAGATAAGAATTTTTTAGCATTAAATAATCAATTTAATTTTTCATATAAAATATATAAGAATATATTAATTACAAAATTTCACAATTATTTCAATAACAATAATACTAGTTATTAGAAAATAATATAAATTATATCTTTAGACCTCACCTAATAGTTTAAACTATTGAGTTGAATTGATTCTTTGACATGGTATCAAAATTATGATAACTAAGTAGTCACATGTTCAAATCTCATTATTTATATTTATTTGATAAAAATTAAACATAAAGTAAAGTGAACTTGTGCAATTTTCAAGTTTAAAGAGATTTCACTTGAGGGGGTGTGTTAAAAAATAATATAAATTATATTATAAAACCTCATATAATAGCTTGAGCTATTGGATTGAATTAATTCTTTTACTAGTTAAATTTATTTCACAAATCAAATATGATAATTTAATTGGGTATGCAAGACAAATTAAGAAGATGTATAAATTAGGATACACAAATAATATATAACCAAGAAATTTTAGAGATCAAATCTGAAAAGAAATTATTAAAACAATATTATTTATTACATCCAATTATTAAAAAAATATTAAAATGAAATCTTTTCTTTTTTAAAAAAAAAAGAAGAGGTGGCTAAACTTCTATTGCAATCCTCCCTCGTTTATTTCCATCAACACCATCTATGGAAACCCCTTTGAAAATACTAATATTAGATTTTCTTTAGTCACATGAGAAACTCTCAAAAGTACTGAAATACTTCAAATAAATATTATATAAATATTATAGATAATAATGATGGGTTAATCAACTAATCTGTTCTAATATGTGAAGCATATTCTAAATATTATTTTATAAATTAATATAAAATCATATTGGCTTGACTGAATTTATTAAACCTATAATATGTTGTCAGCTTTTTGTTTCTGTAATAACTTTCATATAGAATTAGAAAAATAACCCTTCAATTGAAATTTCACAACATAAAAGCCAAACTTACTGGGTAAAGTAGGTGGAATGTCATGGCTAGTTGTTGCAGCTATATCAAAAGCAAATCAAATATTTACCTAAAGAGATGTTAGAAATATTAGAAGAAAAAAAAAATATGATCAAAACACATTTCATTCATATAATACTACTCTCCTAAAAGAGGAAGTCCTAGTATACTTGAACTTGGATTACAATACTTAACATATGTATATATATTAGCTTAGAAATAAATTAACAGACTTAAAAAGATAAATACTCTTTAATAATTATACATATATATACAACAACTAAAAATAATTTTTAATGAAGATTTTAGAATTAACTTCAACACTCTTTTTTAATTTTAAAAGTGTCGCAATTCTTGAGTCTAAATTGTGTTGTAGCTACTGTTTTATTATAGTTGGATTAGCTTCTCGTCACTATTTTTTAGGATTTTTTTTCTTATCTTATCTTGAGAGGATCTCACTTGCATCTTTATCCTAGAAATTCCTTTCATTATTCTTAGCTAATGGTATTTTATTATCATCTCTTCAATTTCTTTTTCTTTAGTAATTATATTTGGTTAAAAATAAGTCAAATTACTTTTATCATCACGAGGTTATTGTTATATTTTTTTTATTCAAACATTTTTTTTTCAAGATTTAGTTCTTCATGCAACTATTTTATTTTGGCTCACTCTTCATAAGATTGACGTTTTTTTCTTATCATGGCTTCTTAGCCATCTTTAATCTTCTTCTATAGGAAGGGTCTTCTCTTATCTTCTTTATATGTGATCCCTTTTGTACCACATCCCATCTCTTGTGTAAAAAGTCGTCAACTTAGATTAAACCTTTTTTTGAGGCTTTTTATATCTTTCTTGATGCAAGGTCCTAATTTTATTGCTACGTACTATCATTTACACCTTCATTTTTTTAAAATATTATTTGTTCATCTATTTTATTTTGAGATTTCTCCCTTTCATCTACACACATGTTTTAACCCCTCTAAGCTTTTATTGGATCGAACTAACTTTGATATCATGTTAGAAATAATTAATTTTGATATCATGTTAGAAATAATTAAAGAAAAAGCACGGAAACATGGTGGAAATATATCTCATTCATGTAATACTATTTTTCTAATAGAGAAAATTCCAATATACTTGGACTTGGATTACAATATAACATACGCATTTATACTAGTGCAGGAATAAATCAATTGATTTAAAAGGATAAGCACTCCTTAATAGTTATACATGCATAAAGGAAAACTAAACAACACTTTAAATGAAAATTTTAAAATTAATTCCACAAAAGGAAGGAAGGTTAAGAGCAAGCCGCTTGAGACGAGAGGGCAACAGGGTACTAACAAGAGGAAACTACCGGAGAGAGGAGAGCATGATGGCAATGAAAGAGAAGCCACTAGAAAGGAGAGTATAAAGTGTTACGTTAAGGCAAAACCCTAAACTTGTGTGTGTAGCTTAGCATAAATGTAATATTTATAAATTTTAAGGTTTTTATGCATTTTAGGTCACGATTGGGCCAGGTAGAACAGTATCTATAACTTACTTGAAACCTTCGAGTTTTATCCAAAACCCAGTCGGGTTAAAAAAACTCCAATCCATCAAGTCTATATCTATCAGATATGGGTGGAATTACCATCCATCAATGGGTGGTGTAGTTAAATGGCATGACGGGAAATGTATTGATTATGGTTTGCTGGCTTCGATCCATGTTGATTGTGCACTGGATGTGTTGAGATTTTATGGCTTGGATACCTGATGTGAACGGTGGCGGTGGTGGTGGTGTCATTACTGATTGGGAAGACATGAGCTGAGCTGGGAGGTTTCTCCAGATAGTGTTAGCTGCCGGAGATAAAAGGCACGTGAAGAGGCTTTCCTTGCTTTGTCCTGGAATTGAGTATTTGTACTGTTTTTTAGTGGATGCGTTTGACCTTTAATTTTGATGGGTAACTGATTTTGAGGGGACAAATAATTACGTAAAGAATATCAGTAATTTTGATGCTTCCTCTTGCTTTGCTGCCGCTCTTTAGTCTCAGTATGGTTGCATTAAAAAAAAAAGTGTAGGAATATAATAATAATTATTTTTTAAAGTGTTTTTCATTTTAAAACATATAAAAATTATATTTTTTTAGTGTTTTAAAAATTATTTTTAATATCAATATATTAAAATAATTTCAAATATAAAAATATAATAATTTAAAACAAAAATTAAAAATTTTAAAATTTTTCAAAAATACTTTCCAATTACATTATCAAATACTGCCACACATTTAGGATTTTACTTTTAATTTGACTTGTATGGTATATTTAATTTTTTTGCTTTTAATTTGACTTGTATGGTATATTTAATTTTTTTCCTTGCTTGAGCTTAAATTTTTTATTTTATCAAATATATATTAAAATAATATTTTTTAATTTTTTAAAATTTATTTTTAACATCAATCCAAAAACATTACAGGACTACTTCATATCAAAATAAATGTTTTAAAAACACAATACCACCACAAATACAGGCATTGCCTAACTATTTCAAAGAGATTGTTTTTTAAAATATTTTTTATGTAGAAAATATATTAAAATAATAATTTTTTAATTTTACATAATTATTTTTGGTATTAATGCACTAAAAACAATCTAAAAATATATATAAAAAAATAAACTGAAAAAAATGAAATTTTGGATAACCACGTTTTCAAAAGGTGTCTGCGTATCTAAAAGAGACACCAACGGGCTAGTGTTGGTCAATTTGACCTGCAGGCGGCGACGGCATGTAGCATTCTGCGTGTTGCGGCACGCTAGTATCTGGATATGAAGTTGCTCAAAAGGCCAAAAAGGCACTAACAATGACATCTGCCCACAATGAATGATCTTATTAACGGAATTTCAATATATAGAAGTAGTTGTTCGTGGAGATGCGCCAATGACAAAGTTATGCCATGCCAAGCAACGGTGCATATAATAATAATAATAATAATAATAATCAAACAGCACTTGCTAGAAGTTGGGACAATCGCTAACTTATTCAAGGAAAAGAAAGTGGCATCCAACTGTGTTCAGAGCTTAGCGAGAAGCCCATTCTGGATTGGCTTTGCAGCTACCACATTGTCCTTGAGATCCAGATCAGATGCACTTGGAGGGACATCAACCGCCGGTGAGCTATTAAAGAACCCATGTGGCTGCATCACGAACAGAATCAGAGCAGCAGGATCACAAGTTTGCCTCATTGATAAAGAACTTGTACTTAAAATCCATAAAACATGCAATAGATGCTGTTATTACTGAAATGAGTAAAATACCATAAGCATAAAACCAATTCGTTCCACTGGCATGACAGGCCAGTCTTCTAGCCGAGGAATGTGTGTAACACCAAATACATACCTGCAATATTTGATATCATGATCAGAAAGATCTCTCATATGCGAATAAACCAATAATCTGATGTATTTGCATGACAAATGATGCTTAGCGTGCTGTATTTTTTAACACTTTTGGTAGTTCCTTAATACCCTATTGTATTATTTATCCAAGACAAAGTGTATGCTGCTGCATCAGATACACAAAAGCACGTCTCATATCCAGTCTAGAGTTTCGTGATAGAAAATCAGGATATTATTTCCATAATCAAATTGATAGTGCCAATACAAAATGAAATTGTTTCTCTTATAGAAACAAGAAATATCGGTAAGTGGACTGACCAAAGAACTACATCAGTTTCTTCAAGTGATCGATTTTGCTTCACCCAAGTAGCCAATCCCTCACCAACACGTGGATTCTGATTAGGAAACTCGCCTCCAGGATACATTTCATCACGTGCGTATGGCGTAACCCAAAGGTTATGTTTCAAGAAAGCAGCTCTTCTCAAGAATTTTGCCTCAGAACCAGCTAATGGTAAACAGTTTGAACCAGGCATCAGCTTGAAACCTGTTAGCTGCCCGCTCCGGTTGACAGTTCTTGTGTTTCTGATCTGATTTA
This sequence comes from Populus ilicifolia, assembly GCA_015708895.1. Lineage (NCBI taxonomy): Eukaryota > Viridiplantae > Streptophyta > Magnoliopsida > Malpighiales > Salicaceae > Populus > Populus ilicifolia. The sequence goes on along the minus strand of SRLM01000642.1, from coordinate 54,651 downwards.
ATGAAATGCGGAGCACAAACCAAAGCAATCAAAGATGGGAATAAATAGTAAAAGATATGAACAAGTCCCCCCCAAAAAATAGACCAAGAAACAACAGTTTAAAAAAAAGAGTTAAAAAGACAGTAGCAAAAGATGACATCCTTTCAATTTATACAACTAGAGCAGCTGCAAATTAACTAAACGTTAGCATGCATTGCAACCTTACAGGAGACAAAAGTAACAGACATATTGTTCAGTCAAAGCAAATCTGACAATAGAGCATTTGCACGTTTAAACACAAAAAATTCATGCACAGTCCATTTTTTCAAATGAAATGTGAAATTCCAAGACAAACATCATGGCAGTATGAGCACTAAAAGTTGTTTGACATCGATACAGGATAACAAGTGAAGCAAACCAAATTCTCCCAATTTACACCCAGAAATAAAAAAAAATAAACAAATCATTATGGAACATAAACCAAAGCATACTTTCATTAAGGATATAGCCTGGTAAGCAGAACATCTGCTTCCCCAACAGTTATGCTATTTGAAAATAAAATGAATTGTGCATAGGGGCCATGCTAATCTCAAGACATCGCACCAATCCAATCAACCTTACCATCCTGGGGCATGTTTAGGAGTGTGGTAAAAGTTGTTTTTCAAAGTAATTTTAGCTTATAAATGCATGAAAATAATTTTTTTTATTTTTTAAAATTTATTTTTAACATCATCATAACAAAACGACCCAAAAACAAAAAAAAAAAATTTGAAGCTGAAAAACAATTTCAAAATTTTCGAAAGCACAGTTGGACTACAATGACAAACAAGGCCTCATTCTCTGCTTATTGCCAAAATCAACCTTCACTGTGCACACTATGACCATATGACAAATATTACAATTTACCCAAAATGACAAGGAGAATCACAATGGTGACAGAAGCACTTACAATCCAATGGCGAGCAGATAATGGATTACAATCTCGCATTGCTTGTAACTCAGATCTGAGCAGTTCCTCTTCAGCATAGAATGCATTGTTATGGACATTATCCTTTCCTGGTTCTTCAATTTTAACATTCACCTCAACAACCTATAAGAAGTTAGATATAGAAAGTAGACATCCCTTAGCGCGCATGAAAACATAACAGCAGTGGAGATTAATTTAATCACTTAGAATACAACTCTGTAATGGGACAGAAGAAGAAAACAAAATCTATTTGAATTAGTTAATTTTCTTTTACTTTGATATGCTGTACTGCCACTTGGTCTTCATCGCACATTTTTTAATGATATTAGATCATATAGCCTGGAGAGAGGGACCAAAAGAGAAAAAGAAGGGACATGGATAAAAAAAAAATCAAGACAAGCCCAAATTCTGGTGGACAATTTCAGCAAATGCTAAGCATAAAGAGTTCGAGAAACCACAACAATAACAAAATATCCAAAGATAGCCAATGTAAGAGAGACCTGATATTCTCCCTACTGAAAAGAACCAGCATCCCTGTTAATAAATCAGGAAAGCTGCTCGAAAATAAAACTCAAATATCAATATTCCAACCAATAACATGTGTCCATAAGCCATAAAATTGCCTAAAATTTACCCTTTAGCACCCGTGTGATTTTTTTCCCTCTCAAACCACTCAAATGAGGAAGTTACAAACAGACTTAATCTTGAGAACCCATCTCGCACAGCCTATCTTGACCAACAAAACCTAAATTAACATTAAATCAAGAAAGAATGACCAACAGCCTTCAAGAACGCTACCACTATAGAACATATTGATAAGTACTCAAATGACCTCCCAGAAGAGCAACTTATGGGACAGAGATGAGCCAGAATTAACTAATCCTTCAAAGTGTCAGAATGCAGTAGCTCTTATTCACAAAAGAAATAAGGATTTAATTGATCATAAGAAATATTAAAATAAGCCTATCACAAAAATTGCAATATTACAGTGGATCAAAGACTTACCTGATTGAATGTTTCACCAGGTCTACAATCAACAGCCATATCCATACGTGCCACAAAAAAGTGTTGATGGACAGGTGCGTACAATCCTGGAGCAATTGTTGTTCCATATTTTCGAGTTTCTCCAGGTGGAAGTGCTCCTAAGCTAAGAATTCCAGTTAGTTTAACCTCAGCTTCAATTCTTCCATCCTGAAAGAAGGAATGACTACAGGAATTATGAATACATTAAGGAACTATCTTTTGACAGCCTCAAGGAAAAAACTCTAAAGAAGATAGCAGTAAACTGTAAAAGCACTGCAATACTCCTCACTTGAAAACAACCCCATTTTTCCATCAAGATGGCACCAGAGCATCACAGCCACATTCAAAGAGCTTTTCATAACACATAAGATAAAACTACTATCAAGAAAAGACTGCACGATCAAGGATTTATGTAAAGCAAGCAGATTATATCACCAATTGACTGACTTGCCTGATAAAAGTGCCAGAAAAATCCATACTCGTAATTAGCAACAGTGCACACAAAAGACACTGAAAGCCTTCTTGAACGTCGGACTTCTGCTAATCCTGTTCTCCAATCCTGATGCTTCCATAAGATCCCATGATCCTCTTCATGTAAACAAACACAGTTCTCAATTGTTTCAACTCCTCCGGTGAAATTTGTAAAGTGTGCATCGAAGTACTTTATATAGCCTAAACAATCACAACCCTGCAACGTCCACTTTATTCTGTTATTGAGTAGCATAACATGGATTCTAAAATTTTAAACCGATGCAAGAAAACTAATAGTAAAAAGGGAGAGGAAAGAAGAAAACAATTCTCACCTTCTTAAGAGAATGTGCATTTTTACCCAGTCCATCTTCTCCAGCATCAAATGCATTCTTCCTATAGTGTGGGTCATTAGGATCTCCATACGGGACCACCATCTCAACAAAACTTAACCTGTGAGCCACAGGTCTCCGACCTCGACCATCATCAACATATGCAACAGAATAGATGATTAAGCCCTCCCTGGGTGTGAAACCAATACGAAAATTCCACTGCCAAGGAAAATGAGAGCAGAAAAGAATACTGATCAGTTGATTAGTAGCACTTGGAGAGTTAGTTATGTAGCTCTACAAACAGACAAGCACCTTCTGCCATTCGATGAAGTGTCCACTGACACGAAAACTTGGACCTTCAGGTTGAATGATCTGTAGAGGTTTAATATCACTTCTATCAACACCTCCTCGAGTTTCGCCTGAAGTATAATTTCTCAATGGATCAGCAGGCGGTAAGGGAATCAGTTTACGGTCTTCAAACTCAATCACGACCATATTTTGCATATCAACAAGAACATGGATTCCTTCTACCGGGCGGGCATAACCATTTTCCATAGGGCAGTCACTCTCAGTTCTGCAAAAGATAAGAGGTTTAGCAAGCCTGCGGCTAGGGGCATCAGAATCACTGTGATATCCAGCACACCTGGAAAAAAAAATTGGTAACACCCAAAATATTATAATGATTGCGGGGGGAACACTGGAACATAATTTTACAGAGATAATTGGTCAGTGCCAACAAAGAAACTAACCATGGGTCCACCATCACAAGATCCATGTCGTCAATACCCCTCTTTTTCATTGCCTCGTGAAATGGAGGGAAATCTTTCACCACAGCTTCACATTCAGCATATTCCACAGCATCCTGTAATTTTGAAGCAAATGAAAAGGTAGAATCCATTATGTGTATTATTCCATTTAAGATCAGAGCAAAAACTACCTCAGATTTTTTTTTTAACAGGATTCATGCAAGTACCCCACTGCCGCATAGCGATTTCAACAGACCCTACTGGGACTTTCTTCCTATTCTGATTATGTTATAGCCTTAACCTAACGGTTGATCATTTAATATGTAGCCCATACAAGAAGAGTGGTCGTTAGAGACAGGAGCTGTCAAAGATGCATTACAAAATCTTTTTTAAAAGGCCAGGCACTCCTGTAAAATTCAAAATGTTTCACATAATTCAACCTGTTTTCAACAAATTTAAATTTATGTCATTATCACAGACAAGTGACAAAACTTAACCAAGTATAAAATTCTTGATGAAAATTTCATTTTTTTATCACAGCAGCCTAGGCTTAAAAGGGGTACTTCACATACCATGGGAGGCTGAACATTCGGAACAACTTCAGATGAAATGACTTTGCCCCTGTGGTGGCCACCTCGAGTTGTTGCACGAACTTCTGCCAGTTCAACAATCCATATGCTTGTCTCATTCGACCTTTTGTTGTAAACAACAAGTCTTGCTCGTCTCGGAGGAAGTTTAGTGGGAATCACTGGTCCACCTTTCGTTCTGGGAAGTAATGAAGGCTGGAAAGGAGGAAAGAAATACGCATCTGCCAATGCAACCACGTGCTTGACAGGCTCCACCAAAACTACTTCCACAAATCGCATGCTATCCCTCACCTGCCAAAAAAAAAAGGAGTGAAGTAAACAGTTAATAAATTCCTTTATGAAATCAAGTTAGTATAAGTCGTCAATTTAGTTTAATTAAAAACCTCAGGGGTTGCTCCAGCTGCCCTAACAGTTGCCACTGCAACAGAAATCTCAGCAGCAGTTAGTGGTTCTAAAGGGTGGCAGGTTTGCGCCCTCGTCATTATCGTAATCCCTGTCCAAAATAGATTAAGGTTGAGACGAGAAAAATGGAATAATTTTCAGAATGCAAGTGTGTTGAGTTACCTTTAGTGTTAGGATCAGGTGAGAGGGAGGAAACAGGACGGATCAGGGAAACCGAGGTGGGTGATCTCTTGGTGATGGGATCCTGGGAGGGATCGGACCAGCTCTGCAAGACCCCATCTGCTGCTGCTGCTGCTTTTCCAGCAGCAGACGCAAAGGAAGTAGGCGTCGCCTTTTCCTGAGTTGTGGCCATTGTAAAGGGTTAGCAAGCTCACCGTAATAACTATCACTGTAGTATTTCGCTGTCATACAGCAAAAATATTCTACAACTAAAAATTGTGTAGCTCTAGCTAGCTAGCAAAGGTAAGGTAGGATTCAATTAGTTGAGTGATTTGATTCTTCACCTCAACTGTCTTGACTTCTTGTTCAAGCCCTTTCCTTCTCTTTTTATACAATACCAAGAAAGAAAGAAGATGGATTGGTGCAAGGGAGACCGAGTTGAGTTGAGTTGAGTTGAGTTGAGTTGATGAGAGAATAAAGAATGATGAGGAGAGAATAAAGAATGATGAGGATTGGGTTTTGAGATTTAACTGCCTACAGTGCCCCCACCCTACCTACCCCTTATAATACTAAATTTTACACTCTGACCCTGGCGCGTTCCTGAAAATCTAGCCGTGTCCTTTTTATTATTATTATTTATCATAGTATTTAAAAACACAATTAACTGCACCACATCGGCAATAAAAGAACCCATGCATTGAGCCTCTTGGCATGGTGATGGGAGGAACTATATATATATATATATTTGTTATTCCTGATGATTTATATATTTACTAAATTTATAGGGTGTTTAGTAAATAGTAGAATTAATTATAATATAGGTAAGTTAGTTCAGATATTCATGTAAATCAAAAGGGAATTCATACATATTATTTGCAGCAGCTTGTTTTATTAATTTTTATATTTTTTAAAATTAAATATTTTAAATTATTAGTATTAAAAATATTTTAAAAAATATATTTTTAAATAAAAAATATTTTAAAAAGTAATTTTTAATCTCTATCACTGTCTAAAAACTTTTAAAATTGCTTTTTGTTCTTGTATTCAGTCTCATTTATATATATATATATATACTNTATATATATATATATATATTTTGTTGGGAGTGCTGATCCATTTTTATAATCTTTCACGTTTAAAGGGAAGCCACTTGGGGACATTATCATGTGTAGCTAGGCTCCATCCAGGAAAACGGATTATTGTCGGTGAATTTGGCATGACATTTATGATTCCTCGCGTCAAAATTCAAATGTATAATTGAGTAATGGTCAAAATTCCAGATTTCAAACCTTAAGAGCCATTGTTTCCGGGACAAAACCTCAAGGCTACGTGGCTAACAGGTACAATATCTTGCAGAAATTAAGGTTACGTTTGATTACATGTTTGGTTAGAAACAATTTTTAATTTGTATGAAAATCTTGTTACAAAGTTATGTCAAAAGTTGAGATTTTTGACTTTCAACTTGTGAATTATAACTTATAATACATTTAAAACAAGTCTTTTCAAGTCATTTTTACTAAATATATTTACAATTTATTTTTATTTATAACTTATTTTTATCATAAATTATTTAGAAATAAATTTTAATTATGACTCCAGATTAAAAAAAACATAATTCAAAAACAATATCTAGTGGACCTTAAGTTAAGATTATCACTCATTTAAATATTTTAAATATATTTTTGATATCAACACATCAAAACGATCCAAAACCATAAAAAAATTAATTTGAAACAAAAATAATTTTCAAAAATATTTTTTGAATGCGAAAACAAACATTTTCTTAGAGTCTGTTTGTTTTTATGATTGAAATTTAACAATTATATTTAAAAATATCATTAAAAATATGTTAAAACTGTTTAGTTAAAGTTGATGTTATGACTTAAATTACCTACAATGACACTAAGTTTTTTTTTTTAATTTGCATAGCAATTATAACATACTAGAATAAGAACAATAAAATAAAAACACACTAATTTTATATAAATAATCATAACATATTACTTTTTGTCAACTTGTGATTGGACCATAAGTTTTAGATAGTACTTGTTTAGATGGTAACTTTCACATCTAGATACCTTCCATAATTTTAATATGTTGGACTAGCTACAATTAAAACCCACAAAAACTTGTGTTTCAATTATATGCTATGCAAAAGCCAATCAAGCTTGTTTTTAAATGTGGGCGTAAATTCAAAAAACATGGCTTTATTTTTTTTCTTTCAAAATAGCCCTATTTAGTCTTCTCTTCTTATTGATCTTTCCTTATTCTTTTTATTGTGCTTCCCTCTATCATTCTAACCTCACACAGACTATACACTGTCCTTTTTTTTGTAATTGATTTGAGATCTCAGCTATCTTTAAGAATATTTGAATCTGTTAATAGATCTGCTACCTTCTGCTCTCATCAATCTTTCCCTGCTTTCTCCATTGTGCTTCCTTTTTTCACTTCAATCTTGATAATAACCTCACACACTCACCTTGTTTTGTAGCTGATTCACTGCTTATGCCACCATTCTTGCCTCACTCATTCCAACCTCACATAAACCATACTCAATCACTTCTTTTTTTAGCCGATTTGAGATCCCGACCATCTACTAACAAATCTACCACCTTCTTCAACTCGTTTTTACAATAATGGTGCTTCTTCATAACCCAAAAATGGTTAAAGATGCGCTAATATTATTATAGTTTTCAAGGTAATTTTCTTATGAATTTATTTTAAAAACTTTATGTAACACCAGATCTGCTACAATAACTATACCTTTCTTCTTCCTTTTATAAACTTTGTCTTGTTCTGTTTGGATTTAGGAACCAATAAGCTCAATATCTTTGTATCTAGAAAGAATAACAAACTCTGGATATGTGGTTAGACGTTCTATTTTCTGTCAAGAACTAGAGAGGGCTTGCAAATTTATCTCCTAAAAAGTACATCAAACACCTGATTTCTATTTCAGTTGATCCTACAAATCAAAGTTAATTTTTTTTGTTTTTCTAGTTACATATTATTAATTTTTAAATGGTTTTGGGATAAAATTATAGTTATATTCTTATAGATTTCTTCATGCACCGCCATTGGATATCGAGTGTATTAGTATTATCCAAGTTAAATTGTTTAAGGTTTAGATTTTTTTGTTTGTAATATAATGAATTGTGTGCTACTTTTGTATGGGATCTTTCTAATGCACCGCCACTATATATGTCGATATTAATATTATCTACATTAAATTGTTTATGGTTTTAATTGTTTTTTTGTAATATTATTAATCATGTGCTACTTTTATGTGGGATTTTTCTAATGCAATGCTACTATATATGTCAATATATGTATTATCTAAGTTAAATGGTTTAAGGTTTAGATTTATTTTTTTTAGTATTATTATAATTTATGTGTTGTTGTTATGTGGGATTTATCAACAGTTTAGGAATAAATTAACTTAACTATGTCTTTATGCTTTAGTTTACTTATTTTATAATCACTTTTCTTAAATTGCATGCTTTATTTTAATTATTATTTGAAGAAACTTGGTTTAGTCCTTATCTATTACATCGCCTCTAGGAAATTAACCTATTAATTGTATGTTAGAAAAAATATTTTAAACAAAACATGGAAGATTTTTCATCACAAGATAAGGCTTTTTGGACTAAAGAGATGTTAAACACATTTTGTAATATTTGTATTAAAGCAATTGAAAAAGGTATGCGACCAAACACATATTTCGACAAAGCTAGTTGGAAATATGTTTTGAATTGTTTTAAAGAGCAAACTGGTCATGCATTAAGGAAAGTACAATTAAAGAATAAGTGGGATGAAATAAAAAAGGAGTGGAGAATATGAAAAACGTTGATCTAAAATGGAAGTAGATTGGAATACTGAACTTGAAATAATTTTGGCAACTGACAAGTGATGGAAATCTAAAATTAAAATCTGTTTTCTTTCAACACGTGTACAACTGCAATAAATTATGTTATTGTTTATTGTTACAATAATTACTAAGCATTATATCTTCATTGTCCCTTGTTATAAAAGATACGAGAAGCTAAAAAATTTAAGCATATTGGTATCAATCTCGTATTGTGTTGTAAATGTTTTATCATGTTTACAAGCATTATGGCTATTGGTCAGTATGTTCAGGCTTCATTACATGCTTTGAATTATGATGATGATGGTTTTAATGAAAGGAAAAATAATGCATCTAATAAGAATCCACATCTAAAGAAAGGTAGTGGTGATTTAAAAGAGGATACTTTATCAAATTTTTTAGAGGATGTCAATAATATAGTTGCTAATATAAATTTTATCAATAATATAAGCAATCATAGTAAGTAGTGGTTTAAATTTTTTAGAGGATGTCAATAATATAATTTCTAATATAAATTTTATCAATAGTACAAGCAATTCTGGTGGTGGTGATGGTGGGAAAAGAAAAGGTGTTCAACTATGTATACAAAAAAGTGGGAAAAAAAAGGTTCGAGAATGAAAGTGCAACTGTTTTCTTATTTAGATTAATGAGTTGATAGTGTATGTACTAGAAGTTAATGCATATCAAGTGGTAGGGATAAAAAAAAGAATATAACATAGAAGAGGTCATGAAAGAGTTTCACTCCATTAAGAAAGTTGTTTTTTATGGTGAGCTTTATTATTTTGCAACTGAATTTTTCATGATTAAAAGTAGAATGGAAATGTGGATAGCAATTGAGATAAGAAAAAAAAATCAATGGTTGAAAATTAATGTTTGAGAAGAGGTCAAACGTAAAACCTTGATGTAAGTGTAAATCTGCTTTAATGTATTTATATTTATTTATACTTTATTTCTCAACAATTAAAGTTAATTGTGTTGTCATATTTTATTTTATTTTTTATAGTATTACATGAATTTTATATTTCAAGTGAATAGTTGTTAGATTGTATATAACATTGATTCTGTCAATGTATTTTATTGATTTATAAATATATTTTGGTGTTATATGTTTTGACAGTTACAAGAGCACAATATAAATCTTTATGCTGATTTGTACTTCATAAGTTGTTGTTGATGCTATTGTGTTGTTATAATATTCAATGTACGTGATTAGCATTGTTGTTTTTTAACATTTCTAATTTGAAACATATATAATGCTGATGTATTGCATTTTATTTTTATTTGTTAGATAATGGTTGGAGGAGGTTTGAAAATTATGTTAGAATGCTTTATGTTAGAAGTTGGAATTGTAGGTGTTGAATATGATTTGAATGGTTGTAAACATTTGGGTTGTGTTTGCTATTTTAATCTAAAATTTGATATTGAAATGTGTAAGTTTGAATGGTTGTTAACATGTTGATTATTAGCTTTTGGTGTTTAGAATTGTTGATGTAAAGTTGGTTTGAATGGCTGTTAAAAGTTGTCATTTATATGTTTGTTTCTTCATGTCTTACATAGCTTATTTAAAGCATAATTTGAATTACAACACATTCATTTAAGTTACCAACATATAACAAACACTGTTATTTAAATTATATTATTTTACGAAGATTAGTTGTTGGTTTTAAGGTTACATAATAAATCAATTTTATGTACAATCATAACTTTGTGTTCACCTTCTTTTTTAATATTCTCATTCCTCCTAAATTAATTGCTCTCATTACCGCAAACTTAACTAAATTCATAATTGATACGCATGTTTGTGATGCATGCAATATTGTATTAATTAATCATTATTAAAAGATTTATAATAATTTGGGAATGCTTTATAGTTATTGTTTTGGTTTAAGTTCAAGTCACCATGAAATTTTAATATTCGAAACAAATTCCTCCATCTACATGTATTTATGGTAATTTCATATGTGAAAATCATGTTGTGTTGTAAATATGGATATGAATTAGTTTAATGATCTATTTGATGATGAGTATGATAATATTTTGAATAATGTTATTCAGTATGTGTTAAATGGTTTTGGTGATACAAGTATTGAAAGTGGTTTTGAATGTGGTAATAGTATTGGTAATGAAAACAATACCTATGATGATGACAACAACAACGATGTAAATAAACATGATGAGGAGGAGGAAGATGATTTTTAATAGCTTAGAGAGTATAATCACAATAAATTAATATTATGCATAGTTGGAGCACTTGTTTTGTGTTATAATAATTATATTTACAAAAAAACATGTATGATTTCATATAACACGAGAATAAGATGATTGAACAAAATTTTAAATAGGTATTAGGTACATTGTGTTAATATATTTCAGATGGATACAAACACATTGCAGAGTTTGTGTGTTGATTTGAAAACATTGTACTAGCTAAAGTAATCTAGAAATATGAGTGTTATTGAAAAAATATATATGTTTCTATATACATTAACTTTATGAACTTTAAACAGGGAAATTCATAAGAGATTTCAACATTCAGGTGAAACTGTAAGCAGATATTTAAATGAAGTTCTCAGGTCAATATGTTTGCTAGCTTTTAATTTGATTAAACTAGTAAATCCAAAATTCTCAACAACACCAATAAAAATTGAAATGAATCCAAAATATATGTCATATTTCAAGGTGAAAAATACTTTATCTAAATTGTTAAATAATTGAAAAGGTTACAAATAAATATTTATGGTACATTTAAATTGATTTGTAAAATTGTGTTAAAATGATTGATGGAACACATGTTCATGCTTGTGTATAACTAAAAAAACAAATATTGTTTATTATTAGAAAAGATGTATCAACTAAAAATATAATGATAACTTTAACATGCAATTTATATTTATTTACCTGAGTGGGAAAGCAGTGCACATAATATAAGAATATTTCTTGAGATGATTGACAATCCAAATATAAGATTTATAAAGCCATCAGAAGGTATTGAGGAAAAAAAAGAGTGTTTTTCAATTTGAATAATTTTATTTTTTGTTTGCAATAGAAAACGAGTTTTAAACTATCATTATCTTGATGCAAAAAAAATATTAACTCATTGATTCGGGATATCCAAATGAATATGGTTTCTTGAAGCCATATAGAGATAAGAGATATTATCTTTCATAATTTCATCAATGAGGACAACCATAAAGATAGGAAGAAATATGTAACCATGTTCATTCATCGTTACGATGTATAATAGAACGTACATTTAAAGTTTAAAAAAAAAAGGTGAAGAATCTTGCAAATTTTAAAGTTTAAAAAAAAAAGATGAAGAATCTTGCAAATCATGCTTGTGTTTGCTTACAAAACATAAGTTCAAATTGTTGTTGTATCAATGACACTACATAATTGCATTCAAAGAAAATCCATCTAAAATGTTGCATTTAACAAGTTTGATCGTCATTCTGATTTTGTTCTTGCTAATATTTTAACTAATATAGTTTCACAATCACAAACATATAGGCACCAAAAGGCTTCACATATGAATTATATACGTGATAGGATTGTAACAAATTTAATGGGGCAATAATTTTTATTTTTTTTAATAAAAATCAACAATTTTCTTTTTATACCCATTATTATTTTTACTAAATTTTATTTTTCCAATTAAAACAAATGATAAATTAATTTACATTCTTTTCAGTTATTTTATATATAACATCAATTTTAACCAAACATATCATGCCATAATTTTTAGCAAAATCAAATCAAATCATAATTTTAACCAAACACATTTTTTATACAAACCAATCACAGCGAAAGTAATATTTTTAAAATTATCTTTTTCAAATCACAATCATAATAATTACTACAAAAACAAATATACTCAAAGTTTAGTTGTGGTTGTTTTTCAAAATATATTTTACTCAAAAATATATTAAAATATTTTAAAAAAATTATTTTTAATATCAATGCATTAAAATGATCTAAAAACAAAAAGAAAATATCAATTTGAAGTAAAGAAAAAAAATAAAATAAAATTTAATTTTTTTCAAAAATATTTTTAAAGCATAAAAACAAATAGGTCTTATATCCATAAACACAAACATGTGTTTCAAATGTAACTAAACACCTTATTTTCATTGTTTGTCTCGATAATAAAAGTTGTTACAAAAATAAATACAATTTTAGATAGTGTTTGAGATTACAGCAACGACTATTTTTTAAAATATTTTTTACTTAAAAATATATCATAACAATATTTTTTTTATTTTTTAAAATTCATTTTTAACATCAATTATCCAAAAATATAAGAAATTTACTTTGAAAAACAAATTTTAAAAATTCTCAAAAACATTTTCTAACAAGAAAAACAAACACAAAAAGCTCACCCTTTTCTTCTTAATTAACACGTGAGCAAAACTTTACCTTGTGATTGAAAAAAGAAAAATGTATTTTCTAAGTTTGGAACACGATAAATTTATCCATGCATCTAGTAAGATCCTCTCGCACGAATCTCCAATTTATTCTATCTTTTAATGGAAAAATCATTTAACAGTTTATCTGCAAAATACGCTATTCCCAAATTAAAGGTTTATCATCTCATGAGTTTGTTAGAGGAAAGTTATTATTAAATTAAAGAGATAATAACACGTGTCAATATTTATTTATTTTAAATAGAAGTGCAGACTATTAAAATTATAACAATCAAGTCGAATTTAAAAATTTGTCGGATATAACATGAAAATCTTGCTTAGGTGTGTCGTTTTAGTAGTTTTAAAAATGAATAAATAATATGAAAAGATTCGAAGAGGGGAAAAAACAGTTTTTGGAATAAAATTATATAGAATTAAGCATGCTCAACGGTTATTAACAGACTAAGTAATTAGTTTTTAAAATCAAATGAGCTACTTGATTTGTTCTGCAAAACTACAAGAACTAATTTATAACACACTTCAGGAAGGAACATAGCTTTTGAGTGCCAAGTTTTTTCCAATGTTTAAATTAAAGTCCAGTGTACTTTCATTTTAACATTTGTTATTAAACAGCGAAAGTCCAATACACTAAGATTTTAACATTCAATGTTCCTTGAGACACTAGTTCCTGTGGGGGTGGTATTTTTACCCCATCTTATGTACACTAAACCGAACTGATCAAAATAATTCTTTAAAAAACTTTAATGGTCATTAACTCGTAAATTAGGCACCAATACCCAACAGGGTATTGTCTGAATATTCATGTAAGCTAACAACCGCAATATCTGTATGTTCAACCATTTTCTTGTTAGCTTGCTTTGACAGTATTGCTTGCTATTCACTAAACTGATCGACCCCTGGCAGAGCTCTGCATTCAATTATTAACCTTACAATTGCTTTGAGTCTCTAAATGCTGGTTTCCGTCCTAAATACCTGGGAGAACCCTCCACGGACAGAGGAACCCTGACATTCGACAACTATAATTGATTGGACCACCATGATAATATTTCATCGCCTCAATTTGAATTCGTTCACTTCTATAATGGCTAGTGCAACTTCAACCTCGATTCCCACTAGAGATGAACAAATCCTTTTGATAAAACCAGAAAACATAATGCTATAGAATCTGACTTTCACTCCTCAATCCCCCCATGTATAATACAAAAGGTATTTCCACAATGTAGGATTCGCAGCTAGAAAAATTAAAGCAGCAAGTCCAATGGATGAAATAAGACAGCTCTGAAAACACATAAAAATAGGCCAAAATTCAAGTACGCCAAAGAGTCAATGACAAGAGATGGATACCAAACTCTATGATGGAAGAATATTGCTGGCAGGCATGGTTAGAATGCCATGCCAAAGGAAATTTTACAATCACTCGAGCCAAAGAGTCAATGACAAGAGATGGATACCAAACTCTATGATGGAAGAATATTGCTGGCAGGCATGGTTATGATGCCATGCCAAAGGAAATTTTACAATCACTCGGGAGTGATTTAACGGACATAAACAGAATCTCCATAGAGCACAAAACACCAGGGCCTTGACAAAGCAGGTGGAACCAAATTGCTGATACGCAAGTACAGGTGATAGCAGAAAGTCATATTATAGTCCATGCACAAAAATTCCTAATAACATATTAATTTACCAATAAAATGAGCATTCGTATTTCTTACTGATTGAAATGATAAACATTTGCAAACAAGAGATACCAGAACATTATAAATATAAAACAATATTTGTGAGGAAAAATCAGCAAGCCAGAATGTCTTCACACTATTGTTAAAATCTCCAGTCACTAACGCTAAAATAAATACTGCAGAAGGAACATGAGCAATAGGTTTGGTAGAAAGCCCACCAAACAGCATTAGTTTATTGAAAAATGAATTGCAGGTGTGGATTCGTAGAGTTCCTCAAGACTACTGCAATGAGCTAGATCAATACATGACTACTGATGTTCTATATCCTTCCCGCAAGCAAAATGCGTCATGATTGGAAATCAAATCTTAGCAAATTCCTATAAGAATCTTGTAAATAAGACACTTAACGAGAGAATGTGACAGGGCATATCCCAAAAGAAACCAACTATTGATAGAACATGACAGGGCATATTCCAAAAGAAACCAGCACTGAGAAATAAATCAGATCAAATTGCATTTTCTTGCAATGCATATAAACTTCAATTGCCTGATTGGAAACGAAACTTTCAATGGCAGTTTCATTAGCAATTCAACTCTGTAAAAAATATTCACTCAGTAAAAAATTGAATGGCAACTAAAGATTTTTATATCCATGGAAAAAAGAACCCTCAAAAACAAGTCAGCATTAGGAAGAGTAAGGTTATATTCACAAAGCACCACAGTGAAATTAGCATCATCAAACAATCAATTCAATTCGACCCGTCCATGAATGCAAGAGACAAAGCCATAAATAAGCCAATACCAATAGATTTATAAGAAAAACATAAAGTATCCATAATATCAAACGGTCCAACAATATCACTAATCTCTTGAATTTAACAAAATCAAGGACAGCTCAAAATCTTAAAACCCTCACCTAAGCAGTAAGCACAACAGCTCCACCAGCCTCTTTAATCTTCTTCTCGGCAATCTTCGAAATAAGCTTGGCCTTGACAACGATTGGTTGCTTCTCAGGCAAAACCCCCTTCCCAAGAACTTTGAAGCACCCGAACTGAGTGACATCGATCATCGGCACACTATCCTTGGTTGCCTTGCCCTTAACATCCTGAGGGACCATGGACCAGAGCTTGTCGATGTTCACGATCGGACAGTGGAACTTGTTGCGGAGCTTGTGGAAGTAACGCATACCGACTTTTCCAAAGTAACCAGGATGGTACTTGTCGAATAGAATCCGGTGGTGGTGCATTCCTCCAGCATTACCACGACCTCCTGGGTGCTTCCTGTGCTTGCCGATACGTCCATGGCCAGCACTGACGTGCCCTCTCTTCTTACGGTTCTTCTTGAAGCGGGTCGTCATTTTTTGGTGAGAGGGGTAGATATCGGTTGTCTAGGGTTTGAACGGCTGCGGAGAGACCAGAGCAAACGGTCTTAGGGTTTGGAAAATATATGTGTGCGAAAGAAAATGTGTGGGATTTTTGGTTGACGATTTTGTCCTCCGGTTTTGGATGTGGCAGCGGCAGCGGCAGCGGTTAGGGTTTCAGAAAATGGGCTTTAAATAACTGGACCAGAAATTCTGAGCTGGGCTTCCCTCTCATGCTCGTTCCACTTCTTTTTCTCTTGCTTTTTCTTTATCTTTTTTTTATGCTCACAGTGATTAAAGTTTTTATATTTTTTTTACCGAATACATATCAAAAAATTAATCAGTTAATTCAAATAAATAAGGATCATTGTTCATGGACTGGTAAAGGTAGATTTAAAAGACTCGGTGAGTCTGATAACACAACTACAAGAAAAATATTTAAAATCTTTAATTATATAGTTTTTATTTAGATAAAAAAAAATGTTTTCCAAAATTAAATGTTTTGTTGAGATCAATTATTTAACACGTAAAAATATATACCATCATGTTTTATATATATATATATATATATATATATATATAATTGTAGCATGCTCTACGTCATTTGTAATTAAAACGAGGGATATCATAGAAAAAAATATAATGACTATTTCTTTACGAAACCAATCATTTTAAAATTCATAGAATTTATATCAATTACTTATTGATTAACACCTTAATTTATGTATAAATTTAATATGAAATGTTTGTAAAAAAAAATTATTTTTTTGATAAACCAGTATTTTTAAATTAGTTTATGTATATCATAACTAATTTTAGAATCCACTGAACACCTTATAAATCTAATAAATAGATAAAATATTGTAAAGATAATAGACATACAGAGAGAGAATCGAATCCAGATGCAGAAAAAAACAAGTCGCTTTCTTTATTTGATCACGACATTAAATGTATTTTTTAAAATAGATGGGAAGATGATTATCTCTTTTGTAAGACTCGAATTTGTTTTTTTAAAAAATAATAAGTTTATTCACTCGCCGCTAAATTAGTTCAATGATATTATTAATTAATTAGTTATCATATACAATTTTAAAAAATAAAAATATTGTTGATTTTTATATTATTCAACTATGAAATATAATTGCTAGGATGCCATGATCTAATAAATATAATTATTATAACAAATAAAAAAAAGGGATTATTACACTTAGATTTGTCAATTGTCGTAGTTTTAGCTTGCCTGCATTGATGGGTAAATAGGAGGAAATTTTACAAATATTGAAATAATACAAGTTCGGAGATATCAATCTTAATCCAGAGTAAGTTAAATCCTTAAGAAATAGGAGGAATGTTTTGTCCTCACAAGAAAGAATGAAATGTTTTTGTTTTTATGCTTTGCTGAACAGCCAAGGTTAGACCCGCATAGTTAACGAATCTTCATCCTAGCTTGGGTTCCATTGTAGAATCTTCAACTTCACCACCGAGCCCTTTGATGGCCTCGAGTCATGTTATTACCGATCACACAAAGGATATCCAATCAAGACTCGAAAACGACTAAATCATCATTAGGCTATCAACAATACTAATTTTTATGGTACCGATATCATCTGAAATAGTAATATCCGGACCAAAGTAATATTTGACATCAACGTATTTTGTACTCTTCAGAAATATTTGACATTTTTATTAGATATAAATAACAATATAATCATCATAATACATTAATTGATGATATCTTAACAAAGTGTGTATATCAAGAGAGATACAAGGATATAAATATTTTTTTACTTTAATTATTTATATTACAGGTAACCACAAGAACAAAGAACCTTATAATATAATAAAAAATTCAAAAAATCTTCAATTTATATTTTTTTAGGCTAAATGAAATATTAAGTCTAGATCTCATAATTTACTATTTTAAACTCAAAACATGGCTAACCCAAAAGATGGTATGTATGTATATATATATATGGACTTAGCGTATTTTATATTATCACTCACTCATATTTAGAAAAAATATTGGAGAATTTCCTTGAAAATATATACAAGTCTAGTGCCTATACTTAAAATTTCATACAGGTCCAAAAATCTTTAAAAAATTATTGAAAATTTATATAAATCCAACGCATGATTTTAAAAAAATATTTATCAAATTTTGATAGGAATTAAGCTTTAAAATTTAACAAACCTTGAAAGGATATGCTCCTTGCTCGGAATCAAGAAGAAATCCATGTTGTTAGTGTATCTTTATATTTCTAAGGGATCATTGAGATAGCGTCGGGATTATATGGAAATTGATGTTATTATATTGCATAGATGAATTCTTTTCTTTTTCTCTGGAGTTGTGAGGTTATTATCATTTTTACTGTTAAGGCAATTTTATCCCATTCTTGAAAAGTTATATAATTGAAAGATTATATTAATCATTTTCATAGTAAATTTTGCAATTATAAAGATTATATTAATTATTTTCATAGTAAATTTTGCAATTATATTAGGAAACCATGTAAATCTTTTTTATGATTATTATCACATATTGAAGTTTATTATATGAATATTATAGGAAAATTTTATATTTTTAATGTGAGATTAAAAGCTTGTTAGTATATATATATTTTATGTTCACAAGAAAAAAATTATGCCAATATGGAATAAAAAATATTTTTAATTTAAATACTTTAACTTAAAAAAATAAAAAACATTTAGAAATAATAATCTTTTTAATTTTATTATTGACAATAGTTTTACCTCAAATCCAAATTGCTTTACCATCTTTATAAACAACCCTCGTGTTTCCCATTAAATTAAGTCTTCTTATTTTATAATTAGGGTTGTGCTTCATCATAAATATAAAATGAATACCATTTAGATAATAAAAAAATCAAATGATTTTACATGAATTTCATTGAAAACTCTTTCTTGGACACTAGTTAAGAAAAAAACTATATATATATATATATATAAATTACAACCATAAAAGTTATAACAATGCTAAATAATACTAATAAGTTATATTTTTTTTGCAATTCAGCCGGTTTTAAAAAAATCTTGATTTATTTTGTTTTAAATTAATTTTTTAATGTTTTTAGATTATTCTAATATATTAATATTAAAAATATTAAAAAATTATTTTAATATGGATTAAAAACACTTAGAATTTTTTTTTATTAAGAATTAATTAAGAAACACACGTGCTAATAGCTGCAGCGCGCCCGAATTTTTGGCACCTCTCATCTAAATAGCAGGCAGGCATCGAGCTCTATCAACAGTGTACGTATAATCCTCTCTTTCTAATGCTCCTGGTGTCCATAACTCCACGACATCAGAACATATTAGCAGTAAAAAACAGCAACTAAAAAGCCCCCCCTTCTTCCTAAAAGTCGAGAAGCCCTAATCTAGATGTCGAAACCAAACGAGCCACAGAGATGATCACTGGTTCACGGAGAAATTAATTAAAGAATAAAAAATTGATTTGGAAAAGGAAGAAAGAAACACTTTACAAGGGGCTACCACCGGCTTGGTAATTAACCAGTCTAATAACCTCTTTATTTTTAATCCGATGGTTATTAATGACCTCTCAAATAATTCAACTGAAGACTTGCTTAAGAAACACTCCTTGGCAACCAAATTTCACAACGCAAAGTTGCAAAAAGAGAAGAAAGCGGTGCACTCGTCCTACCTCTCCATTTCTTCAATCATATATTCATGGCTGTGCTGATTTGCAGCAGCAATGTCAACTTCATAAAGCCTCGCCTGCTCTCTTCGCCTCACCACCACAAAAATAAGCAACGTCGTCTAATCCGTACCTGTAGGAACCTCGTCCGTTTAGACACCGGTACCGGATTTCAATTTTCCCTTCGTAATAATAATAATAATAATAATAATTTCAGAAGAAGAAGACCACTTCCCCCAAAATCTTCATCTTCTTCTTCATCGTCATCAGTAAACGGCTATGGCAGTAACATAGAACAGTATTATGGCAGCGAGCAGCGGGTGGAGAGAGAGGAAGGTGTTGAGTTAAACGAGAGGATTCGGAGATTTATCGAGTTTCTTCCGTCAATTTTGCCTGGAGGAAACTGGTGGAGCTTTTCTGATGAGGCGGATATTAAAATTTTGGCCAAACCGGTCACCGTGTGGCGTGCACTTACTCGCATGTGGCACCTTGTGGCTCAGGATCGTTGGGTCATTTTCACCGCTTTTACTGCTCTCATTGTTGCAGCGGTGCGTGTGATTTTCTTGAATTTGATTAATTGATTTTAACTAGTAGGAGTAGTGCTTAATTTGTGCACGTGCTTGTGGTGGGCTCAGCTTTCGGAAATCTCAGTACCGCATTTCTTAACGGCATCGATCTTTTCAGCCCAGACGGCAACCGTTGCAGTATTCCACCGAAATGTGCGTCTCTTGGTAGCCCTATGTGTTGTAGCTGGAATTTGCAGGTTAAAATCTTGTATGGTCAAAAATTCCCTTCTCCCGTAGCTTGCATGCTAATAAAGCATGGCCGTCTGATACATGGTTAATGCAACAATTTCCTACATTGAGCTTTCAATTTGACAGCTGCTGACACTGGCCTTGTTTATTTGAAATTCAGTGGAATACGGGGTTGTTGTTTTGGCATTGCAAATATGATCCTGGTGAGTCACTCCCTGGTGGTTAACCTCTCCGGTTTCTAAACTAGCATTTCACTTGTTGGTCTTATCAGTTGTGTTATGCCAATGCCAGAGTTCATATCGTTGGTAGTTCCGAGTTACATTCTAAAATTGCTTGCTTAGCTTAAAGAAGATGTTTAGACTTGAGTTTTTAAAGATACTACTAGAGAAGAGCTGTTTTGTGAAACGCAATCTCCTGTGAAGTATCGTTATGACTTCTGTAGTATTTTGTAGGTGAAGCGAATGAGGGAAACATTATATTCTGCTCTTCTTCTCCAGGTTTGTTATACTCTGATCAGCACTACTGCTTTGTACGTCCTCTAATGCCATTCCAGGCGGTGCTTGTTTGGATATAATGGTTTATGGATTAACTTATGATTGTGGTGTATCTTTTGTAGGATATATCATTTTTTGACAATGAAACAGTCGGTGATTTGACAAGTAGGCTTGGGTCAGATTGTCAGCAAGTGTCTCGTGTTATTGGCAATGATCTTAATTTGATATTGCGCAATGTCCTACAGGTTATTTGCTGGTAAAATCATCAGTAATTATTAGTTTGTTTACAATATGATGATTGAACTTGTGTTCCTTCTGCTCTGTTCTAGGGTACAGGTGCATTGATCTACTTGATAATTTTGTCCTGGAAACTTGGTTCATTCACACTGTTGATATGCACAACTTTAGCAGCAGTGATGCTGATATACGGCCAGTAAGATTTTGTATCTTTTCCTCCCGACCCTCCCCCCCCCCTGAAAGTGGTTGATCATAAACTGGATTTGATTGAAATGAAGATGTCTGGTGGGTGCACCACATGATAAGTCAAACAAGAATATTTCCACACAAGCAATGGCTGATATAATTAAGAGTCATGTGGTTCAAGTTAAAGTCAATTAACAAAGAAAGGTTGAGTGATTGCCTGAGCAATCTTGAGCTTAAGGGTTGTTGTTTTGCTAGAAACATGATGTGCTTTGACTCTAGATTAGTGACTTCAACATGCAATGCACACAAATTTAAAGACCAATGATTTTGGCTAATTTATAATTTGTATCATCCCCTCTTTTCTATTCATGCACTTATTTTTGAACACTGCTGATTATTACTTCAACTTGGTTTTCTTTTTTGTTAGGTACCAGAAGAAGGCAGCAAAGTTGACTCAAGAGTTCACTGCTTCTGCTAATGAAGTAGAATAAAACAACTCATCCTTTAGATATTGAAGGAAACAGTTCCTTTTTCTTCTTAATGATATCACAACAAATGGGTTTGCATTATTTTTATGTAGGTGGCTCAAGAGACATTCTCTTTGATGAGGACAGTTCGTATTTATGGAACAGAAAATGTTGAACTTGGAAGGTAAATATGCTTTTGAATCCTGTATATGCTTGAGCACATCTGCTTTTTGGCTTTGCAACTCCCAGAAAATGGAAAACATTGCCATCAGGTATACATGTTTTTTTGTAGCTAAATTGATTCTAGCAGAAAAATGTTTTATACCTTGGGTCCATAGGTACAAGCTGTGGCTGGAGAAATTGGCTGATATAAGCTTACGACAAAGTGCTGCATATGGATTTTGGAATTTGAGTTTCAACACTCTTTATCACTCAACCCAGGTCCATTTTTCTATTTTTTAAACCGAGTCTGTCATGTTGTCAATTTTTCAAACAAACTATCTTCTAACTTTTGAATTTGAGTGGTTTCATTGAAGTTTCTAGTGTAAGGTGTTCAATGATCCACTATGAAAGTTAATGCATCTGGCCTTGAAAGTATTTGTAAACCTAAACTTCGTGGTCTGGTTTTTAGTCTCTTCCTGCTTATTTTGGCAGTTTTTATTTTATAGGTCATTGCGGTGCTAGTAGGAGGAATGTCTATTCTGGCTGGTCATATTACAGCAGAGCACCTTACAAAGTTTATATTATACAGCGAATGGCTGATATATTCTACATGGTGGGTAGGGGATAATTTATCATCCCTGATGCAGTCCATTGGGGCAAGCGAAAAGGTCTTCCAATTGATGGATCTATTGCCTAGCGACCAATTCTTATCAAAAGGCAAGCAGTTTTGAACTTTGATAGGATCTTGCTTATATTCTTTTATTTTGTTCTGTTCCTCTTTCTTTCTCTTTTGGATACATGGATGAATCCATCTCTTGTGAGATCGCAGCAATTAAA
Source organism: Populus ilicifolia (assembly GCA_015708895.1). NCBI lineage: Eukaryota > Viridiplantae > Streptophyta > Magnoliopsida > Malpighiales > Salicaceae > Populus > Populus ilicifolia. Next base: position 31,852 of record SRLM01000642.1, on the reverse strand, counting down.
AGGGAGATGCATTCTAACTCCCCCCTGTGAGTTTGAAGCATCAGTGATTTCCGAATTGAGGATCAAAGATTTGGAGGACAAAGCGTTACTTCAGTGTTTCTTAGTTGTCACCGCTAACATTCTACAATATCTGGGTAGTTCTTCAATGCAAACCTTTCAGACATTCGATGATGATTTGATGGTTTTTTCCTTCAACTAGGCACTTTGGGTTGGGAGAAACTTGTGTCCAGAGTTGGACTGATGAAATAACTCTTAAGTCTCTGACCAATAGGCCTTAGTGACTGCCTTGAGATATCATCTGCTAAGGTGTATCGTATTTGCACACATGTAGTTTTCTATTTTTATTTTTCAGCAATATCTAATTCCATAGAACACAAAGGAAAGCTGCCACTTTGGCTGCCAAAAGATTGCATTCAGAAGAGAACTTCCTTGCCTGTATTTTATTTACTGGTGAATTTCCAGTTATAATAATTTGATTTTTTAGATTTTGCTACTGTACAGGATTTAAGTTATTTCCATTTATATTAGTTTGATTTTTTAGACTCTACTGCTTTACAGGATTAAAGTTGCAAAGGCTGATGGGACATATAGAGTTTGTAAATGTGGCTTTCTATTATCCTTCAAGAGAAATGGTATGTTTCTTAACTTCGGCATCAATTATGCTTCTGCCTCCTGATTCCATGCCCATTTTTTCCTTAAGACATATCCTTTCATGCTTCTCCCATGCTTCGTCTTTGATGACTGTAAATAACGCTAAAACTGTAACTGCACAGTAGTTCCATACCCTATATTGCAGTGAATGCTTCAGAAAAGAGAGTACTTTGAGGAACTGTATGGCTATGGGTGAATGTGAAAGGAAACAATGTGGAGAGATTTTTAGATGTCATATTTACTTTTTTATCCGGGGTTCTAATTTTCTGAAGTTTATCATCATGCTGCTTTGAAACAAAATAATCATTTCAGCATCTGAACAGGTTCCTGTACTGCGACACGTAAACATTTCAGTGCATCCCGGTGAAGTGCTTGCAATTGTAAGAATGTTGTTTCTTTGATTCCAATCCTGCTTCAATGACGATCATTGCTAATAATTTGCTCATCTAATTTCTCTTAGGTTGGTCTTAGTGGTAGTGGGAAAAGCACCATAGTGAATCTGCTGCTTCGCCTTTATGAGCCAACAAATGGTCAGGTAAAAGTTTTGACATATGACAGGACTCCAACAACTTTTATTTATTGTCTGATATGGAAGGATTTGGTACTTTAGAATTGAATAATCAACTTAGAAGAAAATGTGGAAATCAAGGTGAAATCTTATATTCTGTGCTACGTGTTCCTTTGAAGGTGTTTAAATCTCAGTTGCTTTGAAGGTGTTTAAATCTCAGTTGCTGAATAGAGGATTAATTATTAGCAGCACCTTTTTCAAAATCAAGTATAAGACTGTAAAAGGAAAAGCTAAAAAGTCATCAAGGTTCCTGCTCTACTTCCTGATGTAGAGGGATAAGAAAGAAAAAACCCAACTCTTTAACACCACCCCCACCCCATCCACCTGTTTCAATTGATCATGAAAATAGATGTTGTAGGTATAGAAAATTTGTGCTCATATTGTTACACCAAAGCCCTAAAGAGTCCTATCCAAAGAGGGATAAACTCCAAACAAATAAATTCCCAGTAGCAATAAAGTCCTACTCAAATGCCAATTTTTTCTAACTTTCTCCCTGTTTTTTTTGGAATGGAATATATAGATCCCTATAAATAGCATCATGTTCTTTTCACGTCTTTCTAATTCTTAAGCAAGTCTACAAGAGTGCTTAATTGATCTATAATTTTGTGTTTCATCTTTTGTGTCCTTTCCTTTGTTTTGAGAAATATGACTATCAATTCCATTTTTTATTGCAAATAGAAAACTTCCTAAATAAGGACAAAATAAAAAATAATAAAATTGCAAATAATTTGGAGATAGTTTTCCTGCTTGTACTATATCAGTTTAGAGGACTGGAAAAACTTGGCCTTGAACTCTGTTTTGTGGAAGTAAGTAGAGGTATATTCTAAATTGGTACGTAAAAAACCTCCAGTTTGCATGGATAACACTTCGAAAATGATTTTTCCATAGGGATTATTCAGTTACCATTAGTGATTGGTACAACTAGTGCATGGCTCTCAACTTTGACTTAAAAAAACTTTATCCTCCACATCATGCTTGGTGATATTTTCTGTAATAATAGAGGCCTAGAATGATTTTTTTAGTATTCTAAGATCGAAGAAGGATAAGCAAGAGAATTAGCCTCTCAAATACCTGACGAACCCATCTTGCACCAGAATCAGAGGTTCAGATGATGTTCATGTTTCTTGTGTTTCTATTCAAGGCTCCTGCTTCCTTTGTCCTTTTCTTTTCTTTTCTTGTATTTGAAAAGGGAAACTTGACCATGAAGTTATTTCCCCCCTTTATTCAAATTTAGTTTGGGTTCATTCAAGAGTTACACATTAAACAATTTTGATGGATGCTTGCCTCTCAGAAGATTGTAATGGGAGCTGTTGGCAGATGATACTCTTGCATTTCAATGATCTATTGATTAGTGCGGTAGATGAACAAATATGAATCTCTTATGTAGTTGTTACTTTTCTTGCAGATTTTAATTGATGGCTTCCCTCTTGGAGAGTTGGATATCAAGTGGTTAAGGGAGCGGATTGGATATGTTGGGCAGGTGCTTCATTTACCTCCAGAATTAATGAATTCCAGTACGCTCAAAGAATTTCCTCCTTACTATGAATATTTGTAAACAGGAACCAAAACTATTCCACATGGATATCAGTTCAAACATTAGATATGGATGTACACGGGATATAACACAGGGGGATGTTGAGTGGGCTGCAAAGCAAGCATATGCTCATGAGTTCATTTCGTCTCTTCCCAATGGTTACAAAACACTTGTTGATGATGATCTGCTCAGTGGGGGTCAGAAGCAGCGAATTGCCATTGCTCGTGCTATTCTTCGGGACCCAGCCATTTTGATCCTTGATGAAGCCACTAGTGCACTGGATGCAGAGAGTGAGCACAATGTCAAGGTATCGTCTTTTGGAATAACACACGACAAATAAACCAAAACAAAAGGAAAAGAATAGGTTGAGAGAGAAAAGAGTGGAATATGTGAGGTCATTAACTTGATGACTTCAATTTGCCATCTGCTTGTAGGGTGTACTTCGTGCTGTTAGAAGTGAATCAATGGCAAAGAGAACTGTAATTGTTATTGCACACAGGTAGGTCTTGGTCTGCTGCACCCACCTACTTTCAAGTGTCTTAATTGAGAGTTGAAGTTTGCTTGTATTCTTTCCCCAGGCTCTCCACCATACAAGCTGCTGACCGGATAGTGGTAATGGATGGTGGTCAAGTTGTTGAGGTAAGTGCTCTGTTAATTCCATCTGAATTCCTAAATATTAACTCCATCATTATTTTGAAAGTTGGAATTTTCTTTTCGAACCTCTTTAACTATATGTTTTTTCCTGTTTTTCTGCACTACCATAGTTATTACTTGCTCACAAATAAAAAAATGTATCGAACCTGTCCCTCAGGTAAGGGCTTTGAAGGCATTTATCCCGTAATTTCTCAATGCCACTGCAGTTTTTATGTTGTTCTTTTTTCTGAGAAAAAAGTTGGCGTTGGGTGGCCACTAGCCCCTTGTTCCACAGGAGGACATTGTTGACACAACAATAACTTATGACCAATAATATTCAGGCATATTTGTTACTGATTGCAAAGTGGAGAGAAACTGCATCCCTTGTTTCTTCTAGATTTTGAGTTATAATGTTCATAGTTTACAATAGAGATTCGAGATTAGGATTAATAAGTAGATGGAAAAAGCCTATAGGTTTCTAGATGCTTCCTTTCAAACTCGGTCAATTTTAATTTTCAGGACATTTATCTGGTTCCATTTACCGTTCTTTACAATCCTACCGAGTTTATTTAGTACGAAATTTAGTAAAAAGATGCAAGTGCCCCCATTATTATTATTTCTTTTTCATCATGCAGATGGGCAGTCACAGGGAACTTCTCCATCAGGATGGGTTATATGCACGATTGAATAGACGACAGGCTGACGCTGTGGCATGATAACATGGCATGCTGACATATAATAGATGTACCAGATATTTCTTTTGATCCGTTCTTTCAATTATTCCATCAGGCATCTTTTTACCACTGCCGGAAGTGTTCATAATCAACTGAAATTCAACTATCTTGGAGCAAGGAAAGGAGATCCAGAGGGATAGCCTGAGAAGTTTCTGCTATCCAAGCCTATAGAGTAAGAAAGGCACGCAATACAGAATGCTGACAGCTCATTGTTTGTTCATCCACCGGTAAAAAAGAACAGAACTTTACACCCCTGCTCTTGGAACTCTGATGCAAGAGTGTATTTTAGTAAAGAAAGATGTTTATTGTGTTTCACTCATGGCCACATGAGACGTTGATTATACTGCCTTCACCATGAATGCAGTGATATATTTACCAGACTTGGAACTAGTGAAAGCATTACTGTCGGTTTTGGTGAGCTGATCTTCATCATCTTCTTGCTGTAGTTGGGTTCCAGTTGATTTTCTTTATGAATTTTTTTTGAAGGTACCTATCTTGCGATTTGGTATAAAGGGATGAATTGTTTGACCATTTAATGCTTCTGATCTCTGTACATCAATCACCAGACAACTTGACACAACAGATTTGCATGTAAAATGCAACGAAGTGGCTGCTGAATCCAATGTCCCCTGCTGCTCAACTCTGTGATTCCCACTTGTATTTTTCTCGCTTTTTTCTTTTAGAAATGGGAATTTTTGGTGGATAATCGTTTATCCTAGTTAGTCAATTTCTTCTCTCTTTTTTGGGGTCAACTTGCTCTCTTTTTCTATATAATAAAGAGAAGGAAAAAGAAAATTATAATTCGCATTTTAAAAAATATTGAATTATTATTTTTTTAATAATTTAATGTGTTGGAAAAAAAATTCAAGCAAAAATCAACACCACATACCCAGCCCACCAAATAAATTACCTATAACTAAAAGAAGAGATCAGTATTTTATTATAAATTGAATAACTATAGATTGCACTGTTTAATACTATGAAGTGAATTATTGTAGATTGTTATGAAGTGAATTACCGTGGACTGTCGAGTATTGTAAGGCTGTAAATCTCAGGCGCTTGGCTACAGACCCTGCAATAAAAAATAACAAATAACAATTTTGTTTGGTGGGGCATGATATAAATATTATAATTTTTATTATAAATATTATAATTAATATCATTTAAATAATAATTAATAAATTTGTAGAAAATATTATAAATATTAAAAAGTAAAAATAGATTTTATTTGCAGTGTAAAATTAAAAAATATTATTATTACTATTATTAATTATTATTAATAAATTTTAATGTGTACCGTGAGTGTTTTCACTATTTAAAAGTATTATAGACTGAAAGTAATTTCATTGTGAATTGTACTGTTTGAGTTTGCCTTTTATTAACAGCATTATGGATTGAAGTGGTGTAATTACAAAGATGTTACTGGACAAGAAGTTACAAAAACTAAAGAAGGATGGGGTTGCCTTTTTTATTGAGAAAAAAAATGACCAATTCAGGTTTGGATCGGACTGCAAACACCTAACACCAGGTTGCCACGCTCTAGGCACTAGAGCCAAACCCTCGCACATGCTTGGCCACAACCCTAGGCTGCAGACATCTGATGCAGGGGCTGCCAAGCCTTGGCAAGTGGATTTGAAGACCCGTAGCCTAAAGTGTGCATACCTGAGCCTTAAGGTCTGCAGAACCGCATGTTGAGTCTTGCATCATGATTGTTCTCTTGAGTCTAGTGCCAGGACAGAAGGTTTTTACGTCTTAGGTTTTTAGATATAATTAATTGTATTATAAATATACTTATTTGTATTATAATTAAAAATATTAATATAAAAAATATTATTATTTATCCTGTAATTATTTTTTTATAATTAATATTATTAATATTAAAAATACTATTATTTGTATTATAAGTATTATTATTTTTATTATAGTTAAAATCATTAATATAATACTTATTAAATTTTAAAAAATATATTATTAATATTAAAAAATAAAAATAGATTTCATTTGAAGGGTAAAATTAAAAATTATTATTGTTATTGAACAAAATCATGAATTTAATTTAAAAGGATTAAAAACTATAAGAATTTGAATTAGATAATTTTAATATTATTATATTTATTAATATTATTAAATTTAAAATAAATATTGTTATTATTGAAAAAAGTATAAAATTGATTTGAATGGCAAAATCAATTACTATCATTTATTACTATTCTATTATTAATTCCTTTCTGCATTGGAAAAACTTGAGGTAGAAAAAGGATGTCTCATCTAAGTATCATTTATTACTATTCTATTATTAATTCCTTTCTGCATTGGAAAAACTTGAGGTAGAAAAAGGATGTCTCATCTAAGTTGTTTAGGTGTGACATGAGCTAATCCTCAATCTCTTGAGTCTTGTAGCCTTGCATGTTCTAAGACTCTGTTATTTATAAAGATCTCTATTCTCATGTATCATGTGTTAGGATCTAAATCTTTTGTGTCAGTTATTAGCATCCAAACATCTTAAATTTTGTAGTTTTGTCTAGCCAAAAATTATAAATCCTACATCAAAACTCAAGGCTAATACATTCTAACATCATGACATAAGATTAATGAGTCTTGATCCAAATTTTTTGATCCAACATTAGCATCCAATTTATTTGAGTGTTTCATTCGAATGTAATACATTTGGTTCAATTATTTAATGAGTCTTGATATTTGATCTAAGAGAACTTGGTTCTAATGTCAAATTTATTAACATTAAGATTTGAAATCAGACCATACAAATTGATTCTCATCAAGATCTAATTATCTATATCTGATTTTTGAATTAATGCTAATAAATTTTATATCAGAACTTAATTTTTTTAAATGCTGTGTTAAGATTAAGTTTAATAAGTTTTATGTTAAGATTAAATTTTCTTATTCTATAATAAAATTTATTTTTTTAAAATTTAAAATTTTGATGATATTTTTTTATAAAAATAAAAAATAATCACATGATATAATACAGGACACCTTTCTAGTACATTTCTAAACCCATGATGTTTTATCCTTTTTTTCTTTCGAAGAAAAGAAAAGAAAAAATCCCAGAAAAAACGCTTCTCTTTTGTTTTCTTTGCCATCAAACCTAGTCCGGAAAGCGAAACCCTTGTCTGGATCTCTGGAAGGCAATCATATAATTAAAACCCACAAAGAGCGAAGTGAACACCCAAACATGGACAGTTACCAGCAGCAGCAGCAGCTTCACGGATACATGAGACCGCCACCACCACAACAACAGCAACAGCAACAACAAGTGCCACCATCGGCGGCGGATCCCTACCACTACTACCACCAGCACCAGCCAAGACCACCAGTTCCTCCACAACCGCAAGGAAACACAACATGGTACTCCAATCATTTCCAATACCAACCACCACAGCCACCGCCACCGCCACCACCACCACATTCTCCATCTGCTCCACCTCCCCAGCAGTGGCCTGTGCCTCCTCCTCCCTCTTCTTCATATCCTTATCCTACGCACCTTCCCCCTCAAAGCCACAACTTCCCTCCTCCTCGCCCCCACGTGCCTCCACCAACACAACCTTACTCTCAGGTGATTCGCCCAATTCTTATTCTTATGCTTTTGCACTCTGTGAAGCTATGGTTATTTTTGCCGCTATGATATTTTAGAGGGATACATTAATTGGTGACCAATTGCATGTTTATTTATTTCTGTTTGTTTGCAGGAATGGGGGAATCCTAATTGGGGACAGCACCAAGCTTGGGAATATCCAGCAGGTTAGAGTCTACTCTTAAATCCAAATGCAATTCTTGACACCCTTTCCCCCCTTTATTGCTTGAGTTTGGACGGTCTACTATCAGCATTGTGGATTGCATATACTTAACCAACATGAACCTTTCCTCCGCCCAGACCTTGCTAGGAGTTTTAGTTTTAGTTTTTAAATTACTTTTGGGGTTTACTTTGTGATGATATGTTTTAATAGCAGCTCATAACCATGTGGAGGATTGGGCTGCTAAGGCCAGAGCATGGGCAGCTGCGAAAAAAGGGTCACCTGACGACCATCATCCTCAGTCTCAATCTACACCAGTTGGCAGATCAGAAGAAAAAAGTTGGTATTATGACCAGTATCCGCAAACTGTCGATACTCATTATCAAGGTCTTCAGCAGCATCCATTTCCTGCAACGGGCTATCAACAGTTTCCAGTTTCAGGCACTCCTTTGCAGCAGTCACCGGTAGCTTATCCACAGGAGAATGCATCTTTCAACAGGGGACAATCTTCATATGTTTCTGATAGGCCCCTACCTAACGCTGGTGGGGCTGCATCTTCAATTGCAAGTCCGTCTGTTTATCAGCAGGAGGTACCTTCTAGTTATTCTTCTGTTACAGGTAATAATTAATTTAGCATATTGTACTTGCATGTGAAGGTTGTGTTCAAGAACTGCTCCTTTGAGACCTTGTTTTAACACTTTTACTTTTTCATCTGTATGTAAAAGGCCTGCAAGACGAAGTGGCTTCGGGAGATGTATTGCCTTTTCTATGACTAAGGTTTAAGGAGAATTTGTTTTCAGTTCTTGCTGTAAAGAAAAGGATAAAGCAACATCAACTCCTATTGGAGTTACAAGTTTTTTGAGAGGATGAAGTCCAATGTTACCCTGATCTTTAATATCTAAAACTGCATTAAAATCTATAGAATTCATGCAGTGAATTGAACTTTGTGTGCGGAACATTTAGGAGCAAGCTTATTGATGTCCAAGTTAAACTTCCATTTCTCTTGTGGCTTTTATATGTTATTGTTCATTTTTAATTTTGCTGTTTGGCTACTTAATTGTATGCAGGTAAAGAAGAGACTGAAGATCCAAAGGAGCAGCTTTACAAATCATTGCCTTTGGCCATTTCCTCTGCTCAAGAAGGACAGCATCGTATCCCACCATCACTGCCTGCTGCTGGTAGATCAGTTTTGACTGAGCAACCTTTTGCATACAGCAATCACGCAGCTAATCCCACAGCCGACCTCAGTAATCAGCCTTTGGAATTTGCACCTGGTTTCAACTCTGATCATGATCCTCATGTACAATCAAGCTATGCTCCACATCATGATTCAGCAGGAACTGTGAAAAGCTTTGGCCCTGCTGCACCCATGCCTTCAATTAGTTCCTGGAATCCTGCTGTTACAACCGGTGTGGTTTATCCCCCAATTCCTCCTGTTTTTCCACCAGGGCCTCAGGTTTTAGTTCCGGCTTTGTGAATATTGCAAACATTCCTTCAATTTTAGAGGTTTTACACTGATGTGTTAATAACTGCTACTTTTTTCTGCAGGATCCTACCATATCTGTGCCTTCTTCTGTTTCTGGGCATGCTGCACCACCATTTGGAAACTTTCCTGGAACAAGTTTTCAGGCCACAATTTCACCAGTTGGTGTGCCCTATGGTCTTGGTGCAGGAAATGCACTTCATCCTCCTGGAGGCTTCGCAGATGCTTATGGGGTTTCTAATGTTTCTGAACGCCCAAAAAAGGTGGGTACACTCTTAGGCTGCTTTGCATTTAACTAAAATGATTACTAATGAGCTGTGAGAAATTTTCCAGTCTTCTGTGCCTAATTGGCTTAAAGAAGAAATAATTAAGAATGCCCCTGTCATGATGAGGCCTTCTCTAGATCATCCTAGAGAGGAAACACAATCTATTGAGGATGACGATGCTGAAAAATCATTTGGAAAGGGTAATCAAGCAAGTAGCAGAAACATCAATTCCCCAAGTTCTACTGAAGAAAAGGATGACGATGAGGTTCTATTGCTTAATCTTTTGATCTTTAATGTACTTTTGGTGTTTCTTTCCCATGATCAAAGACTTTTTCCTTGCTAGATATGTTTCTTGATAATTTCAGTGAGTTTTCCACTTTTCCTATCATGCTATGCTCTCTATTTGATTTTGAACAATGAACATCCTTTTCCCCTTATTCTTTGTCTTTCTGTTTTGGCTCTTTTCAGGATTATGCCGAAGCAGCCAGGACTGCAACTATTAACCAGGAAATCAAACGTATCCTAACTGAAGTTCTTTTGAAGGTTACAGCTGCATAAATTCTATTGTTTTTTTTTTAATTAACTTCTCTCTTTGGTAGTTGTAACCTCCATGTTTTGATTAGGTTACTGATGAGCTGTTTGATGAAATTGCAACGAAAGTTCTTGATGAAGATGATCTGATGGTTGAAGGTAATAGTGCCATAACATCCAAGTCTTTATCCATATCTTTCTGTAACTACCCACAAATGTTAACTCCATTCCTCTCTTCAAAATCTTGTCTATGATGGCCCTTTTCGGCCTTGCAGTTGAGCACCAACCAGCTGCTTCAAATCAAAAGGTATCATCCCCATCACACCCAGCTATCTCAACTCTAAAGGCTCCTGCAAAGCTTCTAGTTCCTGTTGGAAACAAGGAATTTGAGAACGAAGATGTCAATGAAAAATCTAGTTCCAGCTCCCCTGGAAATGTTTTGGGTCTCGCTAACTATGCCTCTGACGAAGATGATGATGAAATCCAGAGTTCCAGCGTATCAAATTTGAGGAAAAATTCTGTAGTACAACCGTTGGCCATTCCAGAGATTGCTGAAGATAATGATGGAGCTGAAAATGTCAATTCACAAATAGAACTTGTAAAGAACACTGGAGCTACAAATTTAGAGAGTGATCTGAGCAAAACAAGTTCAATTGGGTCTGATAATAAAATCAATGGTGCTTTTAGTGAGTTGCGTGAGCATGTGCATTCCGAGGTGGTCTTTGGAGCTAGACATGTTGAAATTAGTGTCAATGGAGAAGAAAAAATAGAAAGCAATAACAAGGCTGCATTCAAAGCTACAACTGGAGAACATGCCAAAATGAAATCTGAACCACTTGGTGAGAGTGTCAGTGTGGAAAAATCTGTGGTCGATTATTCTCATACTAGGGGTACCAGGGTGAGATCAGATCAAGACGGTCAGCATGAAACTAGAAGTAGTGGGAGGAGGGCAGATGAGAAGGGGGATGATGGTCACAGGAGACAGGATGGAAAGCATCCAAGCAAGGAAAAAACAGATGATCTGAATGGCTCAAAAGAGAAAAAGAAAGAGCGAAATGATAAGACAGGAGCTAGTGCAAAGGAACCAGAATCAAGAAGAAGGTCATCTCATGCTGAAGTCAAGGAGGACAGGAAAGAGAAAGAAAAACCCCACAGATCTAGTGCCAAAGAAAATGCCATCAGAAAGAGAGACCGCACAAAGGAAAAGGAGGAAGACAAAGCAAGACATAAACCTACCAGTGATTCAATCAAACACAAGAGAACACGCTCCTCTTCATTCAGCAGTAGGGGTAGAAACAGCAATGACAATGATTCAAGTGATGAAGCTTCAGATGATTCTAAGAGGTTCACTTCAGAGATCCAGTCTTTTCCTCTTTTTTTTTTTTTTTTTCTGGATTTGCAGTGTGGATGCTTACATTCTGTTGTATACTGCAGGAAACATTCAAGGAAACAGCATTCTTCACCATCTCCTGTCAGATCTAGAAGAAGGTACTCATTTATCAAAAGTTCATTGTTCTTATAATGTTTCCCATGTTTTTATTTTTCTCTACACATTTGAACACTCAAAACTCTTCTGTGGTACTATCATGAAAATAAAATGTGTACCTCTTCATGTAACTAGTATGAAAAAAAGGGTAAAATGCAGTTTAATTCAAAGTTAATATGCTTGTTTGAACCCACATTTTTGTTCGTTTAAATGCTTTGTGGATTCTTTGATCTTTTCTCATCAGCAATTCAAAATGTAGTATGATTTTCTCTAATGATTTTTTTCATGGTCAACTTTTAGTGAAGTTTCCTGTGATATATTGTTCAAGTCTGCTCTCCTTGATGCAAGCTCTGATAAAGTAACCTAGCCAGCTTGCTCTTTGAACGGAAACAATTAAATCAGTTGAAATTGTTTGCCTTTTTTGAGAAGGAAATTAGGAGTTATTTTATCAAGAGCAAGAAAGGGAAAATTAAGAGTTACGGGGAGAAAAGTAGGTGCAATCTTACCATCTTTGTACTTTTAGATGGTGTAGGCATATATGAGAGATACTTGTGCCTCTATCATTAAGTAGACTTCAATGTTTCAGATACTTAATAATTTTGCATATTCCATCATCAAGGAGACATGTTTTGACTTGCTGATAGCATATGGAGCCAACATTTGGTTAAAAGATCCAAAGATACTGAACCATGGAACAAGATTATAGGCACTTTTTTTGTGTGCTTTATTTGTAGTATATGTGAGGTTCAATCTCACTGTTGGTTCTGTCATGTTTGTCAACATTATATGATTTCATCTTTGCATATTGCATTTCATGTCTTCAGTAAGCATTCTCATTGTATGTAATCATTCATCCGTTTCCCCCCTAATGTAGTTCCTTTTCTTGTATCTCTAAAGCAATGGGTGTCTTGACCTGGCTGTCGTTTGCAACCTCTGTTGAGAACGTGGCATATTTTTATTTTTGTCAACTACCCCGCACTTGAAAATATCAATCAATAAGTCTGCTAAGAGCATAGCCAGACATTGACTTAAATGGATTTTTAGCAAAGCATCACTTTGTTTCATGATTTAGGTTAGCACTTGTTCAATACAAGTGGCCACTATAATTTTTTTTCGGTTAGAAAAAGATATAATTAAATAATTTATAATTTTACGCACTTCTGGTAGAAAATTATTATTATTTTTAAAATTTAAATGAACATTTCTACCTTTCCTAGTTGAAGAGATAAAATGTAGTTACATTAGCTTTTTTGGTTAACGCTAGATGGTGTTTGATAGTATGTATATACATCCTTGTTATGTTAGTAGTGGCAAAAAAAGTTTACACAAACGGAAATTCTTGTAGAGTTTGCTTGAGAACGAGGCTAAGCATTTCTCTGTTCAGTTTGTTTTCAACTCACCAAATAAGTATGATGGCTGCTTTCATTTCTAGACAAGTATCGCGGTCACCTCATAGCAAGCATTCCCAGCGCAGGCATTCTCCCTACTCTTCTTTTGAGACCACAAGGTATGTTGCCATGCAATCTTCAAGAATAAGATTGTGTGTTAGTGTTTCTGAGACATGCACAACCATTTGCTGCAAAGGTGAAAGCATTGAGTTTCTGATTTGTGAATTGCAATATTACCTAGTTCAGTAGCAGTGCTAATTTCTTGCAGGCGGAGATCAAGATCCCAATCACCTGTCAGGCGGCACAAATGATCTAAGATAAGAGAAGAGGATTCCTTGGAATGATGCAGGCTCTGAAATGCTTGGCAATTTGGATTGGAGGTTTGGAAAAAGATCTAACGTGTCCTCTTGAAATTATTTGATGTGCCCTGAATTAGGGATCAGGCCTAAATTCCTTAAAACAGTCGGGGATGTTGAATTTCTGGTATGTTGAGTGACGTGCTTAGGGAAGCTTAGTGGGTAATGCAAAATCTATTTGCATGGTATGGAATGTCCAGGTTAAGTTGATAAGGGCTTTAATGGGGTGCTCAATGAAGGCTTTGTCCGTTCCATAATTGTTAAATATGTTGTTTTTCGACAGCATGCAGCTGGGAATTTTGTTGGGCTACATTTTAGTGCCTTGTCACTGAAAATATGACGCCGGCCTTTGTGAATTGTCATGCATGATTCGACACTGGAATTTTTCAGCTTAGATAGGAGTTTAATTAGAATCAACTTAGAGAGGCGATTCACAAGGGGTAATGAGCTAGTTGGGGAAATCTGATGGCGGTTGGAACTTCCATTGAAAGCTGAAGCACTTTAGCTTGTGATCTGTGAGAGATAAATTATAAGCTGGTCCCGCTAGTTTTGAGAAATGAATTAACTAGTCCCCCTTTCTTCATCAGTTAATTATTTAATTCTGACTATTATTGGTTATGCTTAATTTAATGTTATTTTACTTCGAAATTCATTCTTTTCATAATATCTATTTAGTTTTTTCCCTTTTTCTATTTTTTTAAATAGAAAAATAAATTAAATTAAAAAAGAAAACAAAATGGATGAAATAATTAGTTTTTGAAACAGGGTAGGCAATTAGGGCCTCGAATTCTGTCTATGGCCGCCCGTTAGGCGCTTCAGATTTTTGTCTGAGCTTGATAGATCCTCTCACATTCAAGATTTCAGGGGTGTTTAAGATTGACTTGTAATTTGCTTTTTTTTCTTTTTCTTTTTTTTTTTAAATTAAAATTTTATTTTTTTGTTGTAAATTATTTTTTTAGCATTTTTAAATTTTTTTATTTGATAATATTAAAAATAAATTTTAAAAAATTAAAAAAGTATTATTTTGATTTGTTCAAGTAATAATCAATTGGAAAAGTTTTTATTTTTTAAGTTTTTATTTTAACTAATCACTTTCTTAAATATTTTGATTGTTGCTTTAATTTATTATTTTTAAGTTTTTATTATTTTTATTGTTTTGATTCGTTAATATTAAAAGTTAATTTTAGAAAATAAAAAATATTATTTTAATATATTTTTAAATAAAAAATATTTTTAAAAATAATTTTACTGCAAACTACCGAATGGTTATCTTTATCTCAACTTAATCCTCTAACCCTTATGTTCTTAAGGGGTCCCTGCCTGACCTTCTTGGAACCCGGTAGCAGCTCGATCCTCCTATGAAAATGACTCCAGTCAAACCGATTTGACTCACTTTTAAAAACCACTTCTTTCGATGCCAGGTTTTAATCATTTGAAAAGTAAAAATCAAAACAAACAACGTTTGACATGTTTTTCCTTGTTTAGAAAAATTGAAAACAAAAGCGAGAACATATAGAATAAATAAATAAATAAAAAGCCAGCACAGCTCTTTGATTTGTTTATGTAATTCATCCGGCATTTTAATAGGTGAGAGAGCATGGAAGCGAAATGGTGTTTTGGGCTGGATTGGATGGAACATGGAAGGCAGGTGGATCCCAATGCTCTATCTAGGGTTCATAATATTGAAAATATGGTAATAATAATAATAAAAAAAGTAATGGAAGGTGACGTTTGGGTGACGCATAACTTCACGTCTTCCCATGCGATTCCCCGTCTTGGTGGTGCTGCTTCTAATGGCCATGGCGGCTTCGTTCCTCTACCATTTCTTTCCTGCTTTTCAGTTAAAGTGTCACCCTCTTTTTGCCCACCAGAAGAAAGAGCAGTAGAGCACACGCAACCAACGCTTTTGCAATCCCAACAAAACATAAGTGCAATTTGAAGGTTTCCTCACCTCTCCTCTTTTCTCTTTAATTTGATTTGTTTTTGAATGCAGGTTGATTGCTCTCGCTTTGTATGCCACTCGGAGGTTACCGCCATCTTCTTTTAAGCAGACAAGACCCCGAGGCTTAAGCCATCCAGTCACCACAATAATATTTTCTGCGCCTGCTGTCCCTGGCTCCAACCAGAGTCTTGCTATTCGATCATGGCTTGCTTTGTCCCCTCAAATCACTGTTGTTTTGTTCACTCAACACCCTTCTTTTGCCTCCGCTTTTGGTTCCCGGGTTTTGGTTGATTCCACTACTGATTTCACGTAAGCATTTCTGTTTTAATTTGATTATGCTTGGGATTGGTTATGCTAGCTCGTTCAGCAAGGTTGTTGTCTTGATTCTAATGTGAAGAATATGTCATTTACATTAGGCTTATTCTCTTCTTTTCGAATGTTTTCTAGTTTCCTTGGCATCCCATTCTTTAATTCCATGCTTGAAAAATCACGGTTATAGACGATAGGTATTACTGTTTTTGTTGATCCACGGACGGTTCTTGTGTCTGACCTCATTTCCACTTTAAATTATGCTTGCGAACTTGACCATGATTGGCTTCTTGTGGCTTCGTTACGAAACGTTGCCTACTTCCCGTTCCATTTGGATGATGCTGGGGAACACTGGCTTAGAGAGGATGGCCAAAGGGTAAGACGCCAGGAGGTACGAAGGATTCCTACTCCAGATTGAAAGATGACCGCCTATTTGGGAAACCAGTGCCATTGATTTCAATCTTGATTCCGACAGTTGCACGGGATGCTTGGCCATCATTGGCAGTGGAATCATTGTGAGGACAGAATGCTTATGGCATGGAACAACAGAAATCTACGTTTACATAATGGAGTACTTCCTCCTTTCTTGTATGGCAAGGGGTTTCACATCCACTGGATCATCAATGAGGCTGTCTTTTCTGAATTTAGGCTTGTCTTCGATGCAAGTCGGACCATCTCATATTTCTCTCTTAATTATCCTGAACACTGGTCTGAACAGTCAGGCAGAGGATCTAGTGCTTTAGAGATTGAAAACAGAAGCTGGGAAGACAGTGGCAATTCACATCTGTGTGCAATAATTGCTCCATGTTTTTCCATAAAATTAATTATACTGGTCTAGTAAAGCTTTTGAATTGTGAGGGGAAATATATTTTTGCTGACATAACAGAAGACATTGTTTATCCATCTGTGTGCCAGACAGGAAGTCAGTGGACTCGAAGAGTTTTGAGATCATTTTACCTTGAGGAAAACTATGGATTCTGCCGAAAATGTCAAATCACAAAACAGAATATTAAATTTCTCTCTCAGAGATCAGTTAAAGTCATTGGGCTCATTAGATTTTCCATTTTCTTTGGAGTCACTCCTTTCAATAACTCCAGACAAGAATAAAACAATCGTTCTTGGTTTTGCTGGATGTAGTTACAAGGACATGCTAATGAGTTGGGTGGGCAGATTACGCCTCCTCCAGGTCACAAATTTCATCATTTGAGCTCTTGATCATGAAACATATCAGTTCTCTATCTTACAGGTACTGCTTTACTGCTTTCTGTTTCTCTTTAGTTATAGGTTTTTTCCCCCCCAATTCAATTAAATCGGGGGTCAGTTTTCAGTGTGCAATTAAAGGCACGTGAAAAGGGACATGCTCATAAAAGAGAAACAATTGTGTGTTTCTGGTATACAAGTTTTTGGCTACTGGCAGCATACTGGTTCAGAAAAAAAAATGCAAGTTTTTACCATTGCCTGAAATTGACATTTTAGGATAACTTTGAACGTCTGGGGAATGGACTTTGCCTGGACTGTTCTCTATTTATGGTTTTGAATGCCCAGAGGAATTCCAAGGTTTATTATGGCCTGAGTGCAATTCTTATTGTTGAGTTGCACCAAATGGCTTAGACCGCAAAATTTTAACATTTGAATTCTATTATGCTTTTGGAAAGTTGGCCCCAAAAGTTCTATCTGGATTGTAGTTGTGGATTTCCTTCCTCCCAAGCTGCTATCTATGTGAGTGTGTTAATTGAAATTCTCTGTTTTCTGCCAGGGCTTACCTGTTTTCCATGATCCATCAGCCCCAAGAAACATCAGCTTTGATGATTGCCACTTTGGAACAGCATGCTTTGTGAGAGTCACCAAAGTGAAGTCCAGAATGGTTTGGAAGATACTGAAACTCGGGTACAACGGACTTCTAAGTGATGTGGATGTTTATTGGTTTGGGTATCCATTACCATTGCTTTATTCATTTCGTCCTGGTGTTCTTGTGGCACGGTCCAACAAGTACCATGACACAGGTGAATGCTCTCAAATATTTAGGACTTAAATAACTAATTTCTTCCCATTGACTTAGTACACATTGATTCAAGGGGATCAAAAGGAAACTAGTAGATTAAAATACAAGAATATGTAGTTGAAATCTGGTGCAAGTGACTTTAATGACTTGTTTCGAATGACACTATCTTATGTTTGGTAACTGTACAAAATAAAAGGGGGAAAAAGGGTTAGAATGCCGTAATACTGTATAATGTGTTTGGTGACTCTATCTGAACTTTGTTTATTCATCTCTGCTATTTTCTTAGAATTTAAATTGTAACGTCTTTTGTTCTGCTGTTATATCTGTAGGACCTGTAAACTTACCCAGGCGATTGTACCCTGTTTTTCTACGTTGCTTGTTCTAATGGTTCAACTGTAGCTGCTATGTAGAAGGTGGTAAAGCATGCAGCAACATCAATCCTGTCTGAACAGCCAAGCTTCTATGACACATTGTGTGGAGAAGGTGGATCCTATCGTATCAGTGATAACAGTTGTGTGGAACCTGATACAAATCTGACTGTTCCTTTCTTGGATAGGAAGCTCTTCCCTAACGGTGCATGCTTAAACCTATTGCAGAAGAAAACTGTGAAAAAGACCTGCGTGATGAAGGGTTGTCTTGTTCTTCATAACAACTGGATCAGTGGGAGGATGAAGAAATTGGACTGACAGATTGTGTCAGGTTTATGGGAGTATGATACTAGCAGAATGTGCCTGCAAAGATAGCACAATTCCATATTGATGTGATATTTTTGTTACCTAGTTGTTGATGGGTTGGTGTATCTTATCTGCTGTCCTAGGCTAACTTTGATATTGATGCGGAAGAAAAGAAAGGAAATTATTCCCTTCCCCACTGTCAATAATCACTAGATAGCCTCGGTTTCTTCATTGCTTTCTGCAGGGAAAACACTACTTGTGTACTGCCGGCCATGAAACCTTTGCTGTATATAATAATATGGAAATAATGCAGATCAGAACAATGCTTGCCCACATTCTTGTCATTATAGTGAGATGAAATATTGGGATCTTGATGGCTTTTGATTGCCGGCTATGCTGAATGCCTGTCTAAATTTGTTAGGCCGGAGTCGAAGTACACAGACAGAATCCAGAAGGAAAATAGAACTGGAAGGAGGTCCTATTTCAGTGGACTCATGCATGCAGTCGAGAGATATTTGTGTCAGGATAGTTCGTCCTGGTGGAAGAGAGGAGCTGTATCAACACGCAATTCCTGCATCTCAGTAAATGGAAAAATATCCTGGAATGTGGTTTGCCCATCCAGGACCTGGTGGAAGAGAGGAGCTGTATCAACACGCAGTTCCTGCATCTCAGTTAATGGAAAAATATCCTGGAATTTGCGTTGCCCATCCAGGAGTTTTCAAGAATCCGCAGGAGTCTCTGACATGGCCGGATGAAAAATTGTCTGGTCACAAATATCTTATAATTCCATCCACCACTGCTCAGAAATTGACTCGTAAACACACTTGAAGTGTAAAAGTCAAAGGTTTTGCAAATGGTAAAAATGAGATAATTGATGTGAATATTACTTGGGATCGGAGAGGAATCTGTAGGTTCTGCAAGAGAATTCTATACCTCCAAGGATAGGTGGCCAAGATATAAAGTGAAGAGGACTGTCAAAGCAAAGAAGCCTTTTGTACCCCCACTTCCTAAGGCGAGGTTTTTTCGGGGATCTCGGTGGGAACCCCGCATGAATTCTGTACAAGAAGTTTCTCCATGATGTATTATATGCATTCTGGTATGTGGTCCTTCCAAGCAGTTCTTTTTCCTCTCATCTTTTCGTAAGAGTTCTAAAGCAGTTTTCGTTGTCTATTGGTTTTGTGGCAGGTCTGCTAAAGAAACATTTACCACAATAATTGTGTTTGTATAGAAGTATAGATAGGTGCTATGTTCCTTAAACTCATGAGCTGGAGGTTCCTTCTTATGATTGTGGAATCTGCTGGGGCTGTTTCTTTGTCTAAAACTTGCAGAATGTTCAATTATTTAACATTGCTGAATCAAACATCAACAACT
The DNA here is from genome assembly GCA_015708895.1 of Populus ilicifolia. NCBI lineage: Eukaryota > Viridiplantae > Streptophyta > Magnoliopsida > Malpighiales > Salicaceae > Populus > Populus ilicifolia. The sequence goes on along the minus strand of SRLM01000642.1, from coordinate 12,169 downwards.
TTGTCTTCTGAATGTTAATAGAACCAATAATTTTGCCATTTGCTTCAAGAGCTCCTGCCATGCTTCTGGGAGGTGATTCACATTCTGATGTAAATCTTTCATGGTCTTCTTAGAACTGCATTGTTCCTGGTCATGGCTAAACTTACTGCACAATTAATTAACTAGAATTGAACCTAAAGGCTGTGCAGAAAAAATACCACCCTCACCAACATTAGAAAAGAGAATCACCTTGCAGTTTGATTATTGCTCTCTCTCTAGAATGTCGATTTTGGTTTCTAACATGAGCAATCTTTAATCCTTACTCTACACTGAACTGAGCCAGTATTTAGGTTATTTTCTTATGCCAATAACATAAAATACCAATATCAAGTTAAAAAAAAAAAATCATTTTGTTTTCTCATTTCCATAAAAAACTGCGACTTCTTAAAGGAAATCACATAGCTCAAAAACACACCAATACCACATTCTTTTGAGACTCTCACAAAATGTAAGACAAAAGCTTGGTCAAAATCCATGTGTAGAAAACTGCAAAGATAGCACCAACTGGAATTGTCACAGCCCATGAAACAACAATCTCTCTCACGGTTTCTGCTCTAACACTGTTCAGACCCCTTGCAAAACCTACACCCATCACTGCACCCACCAAGGTATGCGTTGCCGATATGGGCAGTCCCAGCTTTGATGCCACTAGAACCACAGAAGCTGCAGCAAACTCAGCTGCAAATCCTCTAGTTGGTGTAAGTTCAGTTATCTTCTTCCCAATTGTTGCCATCACTCTGTATCCCCACATCATTAGCCCTGCAACGATACCAAATCCTCCCCATGCTAGAACATCCATCGGAATAACAATCTCTGTTCCACCGGCACTGCCATGCAGAATAGATAATGCAGCAGCCAAAGGACCTATCGCATTGGAAACATCATTTCCCCCGTGTGCAAATGACATGAAGCATGCTGATAGGATCTGCATGTATCCAAAAACTCCATAAACTATTTCCAACTGGGTACCCTTTGGTCCTGCAAAATCAGAGAGTAACCCAATATTTTTGCTGTGTATAGCATTCTCTTTTGGCTCAGGTTGTGACGAACTAGCTTTCACCAGGAGATGACCAAGCTGTTTCCGTATAATGCGGTCAACTAGGAAAGCACCAACTGCACCACTGGCTAGAGCCTGTGCCAGAGCTAAAGGAAAGACCTTGCTTAGAGGAAAGGCTGCAAAAGAGATTCCAGTTACACCCAGAAAGACAGCAATTGGAGCGGATGCAGCTGCAGCTAGTCCTGGATTTGGGGCGCTGTATACAAACTACAAAAGTTAAAGATGGTTAGAATTTCGGAACATATGAATGCCATAATTCGAATGTAAGTTTTTGGAAAAAAAAAAGTAAAAAAACCTCTCATTTGGTTGCACAAGTGGAAATTTTTTGTAGCATATCACAAGAATATTTGATATAAAGTATGAGCTTCACTGGTTCAAATCTGCAAGTGTAATAACATACCCTGCGGATGAATTTGTAGACAAGAAATGAAACCATTGCTCCCATTAATGGTGAGATCACCCACGATGAAGTTACCCTTGCCAAAGAACTCCAGAAGACAGCACCAGGTCCCCCATAGACAAGACCAAATCCTACCATTGATCCTACTATACAGTGTGTGGTAGAGACAGGCCAACCATAATATGATGCAACCTGGACAAATCAAGATGATAAATTAAGAATAAGTGAAAAGATTAAGAAAGTAGTAGCACATTCAGCTTTAGGTTACAAAAATTAACAGAAATCGAATGTTTATATTTCAAGTAACTTGCACAGTAGGACGAATTTTGTCTTCTAATAGGGTGCTGTCTAGATACGATGACGATTGCCAAGACATACATTTTCTTCAAGAAATCCTGTGCTCTTACCAGATCATAACTATATGCTTGATAGGCTTGGAAACTAGTATTGCTTCAGCTACTAAGACAAGATAAGGCATTTGAAAGGTCTTGAAAGTTACCATCAACTACAAAACAGGCCACAAAATGTGGCATCTGAAGATTTTGTTGATATGATTAGCAGTATCAGGATGTAATAATGCCTATACATTAAGTGAGCTGCAATTCTGAAATTGGTTATTCTAGAGCAAAAAAGGAATTCACCATAGTGCTAAACATGATATGTACAACATCTGTTTTGTTAAATTCAACAGAACTCCCAAGTAATTTTGCCCCCATCTGTTGAGAGGCATCTGTGTAGCAAAGCCTTTTAAAGCATTAATTAATAATCATCACCACATCCTCATATAGAAACTTTTCTTCTGTTCTCTGTGCCTCAAATAGGTTGAGTAATTTCATGATCAGTTCACAAGTTATTAGGTGTCCGCTTTCGAATATGCAAGAACTTTCTATGTGTACGTGATGCCACACTATCAAAAAACCATCTTGCACAAAGCTTAAAGTTATTACTTTATGCCAGAAAAATCATTTTATATTACTTTTTAACAACATATACTTTCAGGTAAAAACTTTTTGATATTAAAACTTGATATATTCACTATTATTTTTTTGTTAATTTTATTAAATAATATAAAAAAAGTGAAATTCAAACTTTTAATTATTTAAATAATAATATTATATCAAATAATCTTCTCAGCTAAAAAAACTTACTCATATCAAGTAACCACTCATCATCCTTTCTATAACTTTAAATAATGCAGAATTTGCGTGACTAGGCTTTTAATTTGCGTGATGAAAGCAAATTACTACGAACTACTTGATTGAATTATGACGGATATACTTGGATTAAATTCAAGATCTTATACAAAATGAAATCTATTTGAAGGAATTAAAGGGAAGAAATTGAATGTAGTAACGCAAAGTGCACCTGCAACCAAGTACCAGCAGCAGCCAACGAAGAGAGCAATCCAGCAAAGAGCAGGGTATCCTTTCCCTGAAACACATTAGCAACAAGAATTCCCTTCTGCATTGTACCGGTCACGTGGGTTCCCGTCAACAGCGCTCCTGAGAACTCCAAAACAGCTGCAGTTAACACCGCCTGCCGGATTGTTAAGGCCCCAGACCCCACAGAAGTCCCCATGGCATTAGCCACATCATTGGCACCTATGTTCCAAGCCATATAGAATCCAAATAGCAGGGTCACATATGAGAGGAATTTGGTCTTCAAGTCCAAGCCCTGTCCCAAAGTCTTCATAAATAAGGGAAGACTGAGAGCAGCAAATGCTATCAATATTGATATAGCCGTGGCTGTTCTTGAGGATATATCGAAGGCCTGAGCCATTCCAGGAGAGTCATTTTCCTTCTTTCTTACCGTTTCTTGATGTTCCTCGATTTGAACTCCTTCGTTTTTCTCTTCCTCACCTCCAGCTTCAGCGTAAGAGGATATACTGGCAAAAGGGTGTGCGAGTTTAGAGTTGTTAAGTCTCAAGATGGGAGGAAAACTCCTGTTTGGTTGTTGCTGCTGAGGCTTGAATGGAAGGGTTTCTCTCTTGAAGAGGGTGGTTTCATTGGAAAAGAAAGAAGAACGGTTTCTTGGTAGATAGAAGTGAGAATTATGAAGGACATGAGTTTCTGGTGAGATAATGTTCCTTGTGGAAGATGATAAGGTATAAAAGAGAGTCATGTCTAGGAGTAGATGGCAAAGAGAAGAGATATGGATATGGAATTATTCATGTAGATTCTTGGTCATGGAAGAATATTGTAGCCAAAGGGGAGAAAGGAGAGTAGGTGGTGGAGGAAGAATAGAGGAGTGTGCATCACTTTTGTTGCTTGTTCACTGGGGTGGAAAGGAGGTTGAGAGTGGATTTGGCTGCTTGCTTTGGTTGATTCAAATGAGTGGTGGCTGTGCTTCTGGAGGGTCTCCACTTGTGTGTGCACATGTTTATAGTCAGAAATATTAGTTGAAAAAAAAGGGGGAAAATCTCCATTCTTTATCCAAAAAGAGATATAGGTAACCCCAGCAATCAAAACCAGGCCTCTTTACACTAGTTTTCTACCCAAGATATATGTATAGACCATGCAAACGTTGTCAAGAGTTTAAGAAGCAAATCACATTAAATTATATTGCAGCTACAATTACAATTAATTAAAAAAAAAACTATAAGGCATATATGGTTTCTATAGAAATCCACATTGATATTTATTTATTTATTTTGATCATGAAAGGTTTTTTCTCTTTGCTTTGTATCTCCTCCCTTCCTCCAAATTGATAATCAATTGATCCAAGCTCGAGTATAAAAGTAAAAAATAAAAAAAATAAAAAAATAGATGGTAATTTTAAAGTTGATATAAAATATTTATTTTAGTTCTTATAATACCTTTTCTATCTTTTTAATTTTTAAAATTTAATTTTAGTTTGAATTTTTTTTATATTTCAATTTTTAATTTAAGTAATAAGAGAAAGTTATTAGATTTTGATTGTAAAGAAAAAATCATCGATTGACATTGATTTTGATCACAAAAGATTTAATTTTGGTGTCATGGAGTTCCATTCAGGTGTTCTTTAATCTTCTTATTGCTTAAGAGGGTAAATTTGAACTCAAATTTATTTTTCAATTCTAGTTAATTTTGAATTTTAGAACCGATTAAATACTATTTTGATACAAAAAATATGTGTTTTAAGGTCATTAGATTTTTTGTGTTTTTACCTATTGGAGTTGGCTGCCAACTTTTCATCTACCTATGGTAATCAAAATTTAAAAAACTAAATTTGATACAAAAAATAGGTATTTTGAGGTCATTAGAGTTTTTGTGTTTTTATCTATTAGAGTTGACTGCCAACTTTTCATCCACCTATGGTAATTAAAATTTAAAAAACTAAATGATGCATCACCTATTTTTATTTTTTAATGAAGGGTTGACAGACATGTCACCTATTTTTTTTTTTAATGAAGGGTTGACAGACATGTCATCCTTCCCTTGAGAAAAAAACTAAACAAGCCTAGTTGTGTGGGCTGCCTAGGCCTTCATACATGAATCTTTTGTTGTTTTTGTTTTGTTTTTTGAATTGATTATTTTTTAATTTTATCATTTTTATTGAATCTTTATTGATTTTTTTAATTTTATTATTTAATATTTTTTATTTAAAAAAAACATAATTTGTTTCAGTATAATATTTTTTTGGTCTGTTGTAATCTCAAAAAGCTTCAATATTTGGCTATTTCTATTTCTTGATTTTGCAATATTTTTCTGGTCATATAATTAAATTAAAAAATGATTGAACTTGATTGATTCTATAACTCAGGTCAAAAATTTAACTAGTTAACTTTAGCTAATTAGAAATTATGATATATAATTTGTTTCAATTTACTTTATATGAAGTTATAAAAGTCTCAAACTAATGTCTTGCCATTGAATTGATGCTTAATTTTTTGAGTGACTATTTTTGTTATCATATGATTAAATAAAACATTGTCTTAATTTTTTTTTTTTAACTTAGTGGAGTTCATGAACCAAGTCATAGATTCGATGAGGTAGGCCACGAAACTTAGATCGATTAAATAGGTCACCGTCTCAATATTTTTTTTTATAAAAACTATGTTATCTTGAAATTTATATTTAATCCTAGACCATATTTCTATTATATTTCTACTAGTCATTTGGGTTGTCTTTGAACTCGTCAAGTTGATTGTGTTATGTTAGGACAACTTTCAAGTGGTTTGATTTAAAATATAGACTAGGTAAGGATATGAGTTGAGAGGTTTCATGATTGATGTACTAGTCACTAAAAAGATTCTTTGCAATCTAAATATTTTTTTATTTAAAAAATTTATGGTACAACTTGTAATGTATTATAAACCACCTATCTAATAATAACTAAGATAATTGTAAATTGCTTAATGTTATAAATTCATGAAATATGTTTTTTAGTTAGGAATTGCTTGGAAGTTTATAAATGTATAATGCATGCCTATTGTAATATCCTAATTTTTAACATATGTTGTGTCTGACTAATATGCTTATATGCATTATTAAGGTCAATTTGTATTTTATAAATAATTCATCTATATAAGTGGCTAAACAAAATCTTATAGTATTAAACATCATGCTAAAATTTCAATAGAATTTTTCTTATACTTAAAGGGTACTAAGTTAATGATATTTTTAACCATAACCTAAACAACACTATAATTGTAGTCTAACCATCTTGGATCTTCCTGCAGTCCCCACATAACAAAAATTAAAATTGACGTATAAGAATTTTTTTCCCATAAACTATGAACAATAAAGCTTAAAAATCAAAAGGACAAGCATATAAATTATATAACAAGAAAAGTAAATGCATGGTATTGCATTTAAAGAGTTTACAAAATGATTATTTTACATAATAAAATTAAGGATTTTACTAATTATACATAAGAAGTGTGTGAGTACAAAATATACCTAATACAATAAAACCTAACCGTAATATATGAACCTTGCTTTTCAGTGTGCAATGAACATGTAAATGACAATAATAAAACAATAAATAATTTAATAATAAAATTCACAAGTGGATAGTAGTATTTAAATAAATCTTGATGATTCTTGAGACACTAAGTATTCTTTTAATATAACACAGTTTCCCTTCCAATATAATATAAAATTTTTATTTCTTTACAATTATTACCCCCTACCCCCGCCATAAAAAAGAAGAAGTCATATTCAATATTCATAACACGTCATCTTATTGGTTTTCTTTTAATAATAGAAATAACATATTATTGGCATTCATTTAACCATGAAAGTAACAAACAATAACTTTCACTCAACAATGAAAACTACAAACAATGACTTTTATCAACAATAAAATAACATAATAATGACTCTCATTTATTAATGGAAGTAAACAACATATCATTGATTTTAATTCTTTGATTGAAGCTACACATATTGGCTTCTCTCTAATGATGAAAGCAATATAACAATGTCTCCTATTCATCATTAGAAATATGCAACATATCATTGGCTTCCATTCCATGATAGAAGCTATAAACATTGTTTCCATCCAACAATTTTTTTCTATGAAATCAACACATTGACTTTCATTCAATATGAAAGCAACATAAATATTGAGTGCTTTTTAATAATAAAATCAACAAACATCGGCTTCTATTAACTAATGAAAGCAACATAATCATTGATTTTTCAAAACCTCATTTTTCAATATACTTTTGCTACCTTTACTAAGATTTATTAAGTATAAGAAATTGTAAGACTAACATATAAAATTAAAAAGATTAAGGTGTAGAAAGACCTATTTGGTGTTTGACCTCTAGTTGTAACATGTTACTATTGTCTTGGTAGTACAACCTCTCATATACCAATAAAAACAAACATCATTGATAAGTTCCATGAACAATAAAAGTGTTGTTTCAATTCTCATCCAATCCAAATTTTAACTCACTATGTAGAACAAATCCTCAAAGTTTCACATATGTATATAGTGTTTTATTTGTCATAATTTCTATAGTGTCGAATCCTAAGCAAAGGTTGGAAATTATTTTTTTTTCCATTTCAACCTAAACCTCTTATAATACTGTTTAATATTTCAATCATAACTGGAGTTATAAAATTAAATTTTAAGTGCTGTTTATTTTGTTAGAAAGATAATACATAATACTATAACATTTATAAAGGATGATGAACCCATATCCACCATTTATATATCGAAACATTCTTATAAAAGTAACATATGAGATTGTCTAGTAGGTTCTAGGTTAGACATTTCATCAATTTTTTGTCCTTATCTAGAGTTTTATAACTACCATGGAGGTAGTCATTTTAAATTGTATCAGTTTTAGATAAATTTGTCATGTTTTTAGCTTGTCGCTTTAATAAGCAATTATGTTTTAATTTATCTCTTTATCATTCAAGGCACCCATTTCCTTTTAATATTCTTTCTAATACCATTAAACATGAATTTTACATAAATCAAACTAATCAAATCTATCATTCATAGGTAAAAACTCTCTTAATCAAATCATGATTCAAAGACTATAAGTAGTAAACAACATCAAAACACACAAGTAAAGTTCATAATCTCAATTTCACATACACAATTTCAATACAGCTCATACCACATCTTTATTCAATCTAAGCAATTTGGATGAAGTTCTTACGCTTGATGGATGATGAATCAAGAGACAAATGCAAGGATAAACTAAGTTATCTTAGCCTTTTCTTTTTTCCTTTCAAATCATCTAAAACCCTCACTTACAACTTATAATCTCTTCCATTCCTTGAATTTTTCTCGGTGGTTTTTATCTCCCAATCCTTTAAATCTATGTTTCTATTAGTGTCTACAAAGAAATTTACAAGGCTTTACTCCTTTCTTTTTAGGATGCAAGGCTGGCTAGAACTTGGCTTTCTTTGGAAGCCAAAACTTTTATATATACCTCATAAATCCTTTATTTGTATATTAGATCCTCATGATTTCTTTATTTGCATATTAACCCTGTATTTTTCCTCATTTTTTCATTTACCCTAAATATTTTCTTCATCTTTACTTTGGCCATAATATTTCTTTATTCTTACATTAGCTCACTAAACTTTTCATTTCTAATAATTTAATATTGCACCATCTCATTTCTCATTCTTTCTCGTCCTTTTCTTTTAATTAAAATTTTCTTTGGATTTAATCATTTATTTCTAGGTTAAATTATCCCTAGATCCATTATTGGTTTATTCTAAATTAAGGTTGAGTTATTGTGAATTTTCATTGAACATATGTCAATATATTTTTCTCATATAAATATTTTATTCTAAATTCCCAAAGCCATCAATCATCTTCCCCATGCAGTTAAATATTTTTCTATTTATTTAACATAATAGAATTCTTACTATTTGTGTATATTCTATTTAAGGATTTTCAATCTCTTTTTTTTAAATAAAAAATTCATCCTTAAAATTGACATTTATACTTGTTGTTGTAGGGGTCGCGACATCATCTGGTGATGGCGGAGGCTTTTTTTCGCGTCTCCTGTGTAAGGTGTTATGTGTTAGGAAGAATTTTTATATTTAATCATAAAATTATGATTAAAGTTCAAGAGTCACCACCTAGTATTATGATCATTAGAAACTTATAGTCTACGAGAGTTTGAGTAAGGGACAGTTGTGCAAGGGAAAGATGCATCACCCTCAATGTACCCTGTCTAAGGTAAGCTATATTGTTATTTGATTTTTTTTCTAAGTCAAGTTTCTATTCGTTGGTCTTTTTAAGGTTCAAGGTAGATCTCTTTTTGTGAGAAAATCTCTACCATATCGGGTTAAATTCTAACTATTCTAAAGTCTAAATTTTAGCATCAAATTTTTACACCTTATATCTTTAATACCTGATGATGTACTTTATCGTGTAATTATACACCCAACAAATATTAAAGCCTATAGTTGGATCCTAAAAAAAGATTGGAAAAAGATTTTTGGATGTTGGCCAAATCTTAATGGATAATTATAAATTGGTTATGATATCCATGTTTAGATTTTTTAAACATGAAAAAGATGTAATTTTTATGTTTTTTTTAATGAAAAATATGCTTGAAAAATTTTTAGGATTTGGTCGTATGCAATAATTTTTTTTCCTTTTTGAAAATGTTTTGAATTTTTTTTTAAAATATTTCAGAAAAAATCAAGTATTTTAATAGTAAATTTGTATTTTATAGTATAAATATACAACCTGATATTATATAAAATTAATAGAAAAATATTTGAGAAAATCACATTGTTTTTTGAAATGATTATTTTAAAATTTTTTTGGGGGCCAGACCAAACTAGCTCAGCCATTTAGGTTGGGCTAGAACTGGTCTGAACCAAGGTTTACTAGAATAATAGACGTGAATTATAAGTCTACTGTTCATTTATGAATAATGGAACTTTCATGGGGTAAGATGAAGAACCAGGGGAAGGGTAACAGACCACCTAGCATGGCGGTGATGGCTAGCTAGCGAGGGAGGATGACCTGAAGCTGGCGGTGGAAATGACAATGAAGTTGGTTGCTTGAGTTGACTAGAGTGGTTACAATTAAAAGAGAAAGAAAAGGAAATTTACAGAGAGAAGAGGAAGGAGAAAGTCATAACTGTTGTTACTGAAATAAGGTGTTTGGGCGGTGGCTTATGGTGGAAATGATGGTTTCCATACTGGTAATGGTGGTGGTGGCGGCCAAAGGCCACCGTAGAGAAAAAGAGTGAAGAAAGAATGAATTGGGTTAAAACACTTGTTTGTAAAAATAATTCTAGATACTTATTTCTCATTTCATATTCTTTTTGCTAGGTTTCTTTCTTTAATTTGGGAACTCCTCCATAATATCTTCACCAAAGAAACCTTTAAGAATACTTGATCCCTCACCATAAATTCCAATGGTCTTCTTTGATTATCCATGTAACTTTTTTTTCTATCTTGTGCTTCTTTCATCCTTTTCCAGATTAACTTCACTTTTTTAGTAGTTATCTGCACCAATTCTAGTCCCAGAATTTTTCTTTTTACCCACTTCATCCTAGCATAAAAGAGTCCATAATTTTCTTCTTACAATGTTTAATATAAAATCATACTAAAAATAGCCTCGTAACTATTGTTGTATGATAATTCCGCTAATGAAAAATGTTCTTCCTAGTGTCTCTCAAATTCCAAAATGCAGGACCTTAAGATCTGAGTGATTCTTTTAAACTAACCATCTATTTGTGGATGAAAAACATTGCTTAAATTCAACTTTATACCGAGGCATTCTGTGTACTTAGGCACAATGTTGAACTTTATACCAAGGCATTCTTTATCATAAACTATAGATAATGGAATCTTATGCAGTCGAATCACTTTATTCATATAAAATCTAGCTAATTGATCTATACAATCACTTGTTCTCAATGATAAAAATAAAGTAGATGATTAGTACTCAAAAGTGCATTTTTATCATGGTTTTATATCATCATTTTGCACTTAAAGTATCAATAACTCCTTAACTAAAGTACGTTTTATAATAATCTATCTAATAATATAAGATACCTTTAATTTGTGGTAAATGTCCATTTTAAATGCAGGCCTATCACATAAATAAAA